>CM076240.1:8688975-9168975 GCA_038380155.1 Pseudococcus jackbeardsleyi
AATTTTTCCCGATGACTTTTCCGCCCAAAATCAGCCGTTTTTCCATGAAAAAAGTCATCGGACTAATTTACCGCCCAAATGCTCTTGGAAAAGGTCTACAGGCAGATTCGAGGTCGCTGAACTCGAATACGGCGTCGGATTTTTGATTCGAGCATTTGTTGCAATTTTATTGGGCATTTTTCTTTCGAGTTTTTCCGATTTTCATTCGCGAATATCCACGAATCTAAATCTCCAAATGAAAATCCGACACCGGATTCGAGTTCTGCGACCCCGAATCTGCCTACAGACCTTTTCCAAGAGCATTTGGCCGGTAAATTTTTCCCGATGACTTTTTCGCCTAAAACCAGCCGTTTTTCCATGAAAAAGTCATCGGACTAATTTACCGCCCAAATGCTCTTGGAAAAGGTCTACAGGCAGATTCGAGGTCGCTGAACTCGAATACGGCGTCGGATGTTTGATTCGAGCAGGTGTTGCAATTTTCTTGGGCATTTTTCTTTCGAGGTTTTCCGATTTTCATTCGCGAAGATCCACGACGCTAAATCTCCACATGACAATCCGACCCCGGATTCGAGTTCTGCGACCTCGAATCTGCCTATAGACCTTTTCCAAGAGCATTTGGCCGGTAAATTTTTCGCGATGACTTTTCCGCCCAAAACCAGCCGTTTTTCCATGAAAAAGTCATCGGACTAATTTACCGCCCAAATGCTCGTGGAAATGGTCTACAGGCAGATTCGAGGTCGCTGAACTCGAATACGGCGTCGGATTTTGATTCGAGCATTTGTTGCAATTTTATTGGGCATTTTTCTTTCGAGTTTTTCCGATTTTCATTCGCGAATATCCACGAATCTAAATCTCCAAATGAAAATCCGACACCGGATTCGAGTTCAGCGACCTCGAATCTGCCTATAGACCTTTTCCAAGAGCATGTGGCCGGTAAATTTGTCCCGATGACTTTTTCGCCCAAAACCAGCCGTTTTTCCATGAAAAAGTCATCGGACTAATTTACCGCCCAAATGCTCTTGGAAAAGGTCTACAGGCAGATTCGAGGTCGCTGAACTCGAATACGGCGTCGGATTTTTGATTCGAGCATTTGTTGCAATTTTATTGGGCATTTTTCTTTCGAGTTTTTCCGATTTTCATTCGCGAATATCCACGAATCTAAATCTCCAAATGAAAATCCGACACCGGATTCGAGTTCTGCGACCCCGAATCTGCCTACAGACCTTTTCCAAGAGCATTTGGCCGGTAAATTTTTCCCGATGACTTTTCCGCCCAAAATCAGCCGTTTTTCCATGAAAAAGTCATCGGACTAATTTACCGCCCAAATGCTCTTGGAAAAGGTCTACAGGCAGATTCGAGGTCGCTGAACTCGAATACGGCGTCGGATTTTTGATTCGAGCATTTGTTGCAATTTTATTGGGCATTTTTCTTTCGAGTTTTTCCGATTTTCATTCGCGAATATCCACGAATCTAAATCTCCAAATGAAAATCCGACACCGGATTCGAGTTCTGCGACCCCGAATCTGCCTACAGACCTTTTACAAGATCATTTGGCCCGTAAATTTTTAGCGATGACTTTTCCGCCCAAAACCAGCCGTTTTTCCATGAAAAAGTCATTGGACTAATTTACCGCCCAAATGCTCTTGGAAAAGGTCTACAGGCAGATTCGAGGTCGCTGAACTCGAATACGGCGTCGGATTTTGATTCGAGCATTTGTTGCAATTTTATTGGGCATTTTTCTTTCGAGTTTTTCCGATTTTCATTCGCGAATATCCACGAATCTAAATCTCCAAATGAAAATCCGACACCGGATTCGAGTTCAGCGACCTCGAATCTGCCTATAGACCTTTTCCAAGAGCATTTGGCCGGTAAATTTTTCGCGATGACTTTTCCGCCCAAAACCAGCCGTTTTTCCATGAAAAAGTCATCGGACTAATTTACCGCCCAAATGCTCTTGGAAATGGTCTACAGGCAGATTCGAGGTCGCTGAACTCGAATACGGCGTCGGATTTTTGATTCGAGCATTTGTTGCAATTTTATTGGGCATTTTTCTTTCGAGTTTTTCCGATTTTCATTCGCGAATATCCACGAATCTAAATCTCCAAATGAAAATCCGACACCGGATTCGAGTTCAGCGACCTCGAATCTGCCTATAGACCTTTTCCAAGAGCATTTGGCCGGTAACTTTTTCCCGATGACTTTTTCGCCCAAAACCAGCCGTTTTTCCATGAAAAAAGTCATCGGACTAATTTACCGCCCAAATGCTCTTGGAAAAGGTCTACAGGCAGATTCGAGGTCGCTGAACTCGAATACGGCGTCGGATTTTTGATTCGAGCATTTGTTGCAATTTTATTGGGCATTTTTCTTTCGAGTTTTTCCGATTTTCATTCGCGAATATCCACGAATCTAAATCTCCAAATGAAAATCCGACACCGGATTCGAGTTCTGCGACCCCGAATCTGCCTACAGACCTTTTCCAAGAGCATTTGGCCAGTAAATTTTTCCCGATGACTTTTCCGCCCAAAACCAGCCGTTTTTCCATGAAAAAGTCATCGGACTAATTTACCGCCCAAATGCTCTTGGAAAAGGTCTACAGGCAGATTCGAGGTCGCTGAACTCGAATACGGCGTCGGATTTTTGATTCGAGCATTTGTTGCAATTTTATTGGGCATTTTTCTTTCGAGTTTTTCCGATTTTCATTCGCGAATATCTACGAATCTAAATCTCCAAATGAAAATCCGACGCCGGATTCGAGTTCAGCGACCTCGAATCTACCTACAGACCTTTTCCAAGAGCATTTGGCCGGTAAATTTTTGCCGATGACTTTTTCCCCCAAAATCAGCCGTTTTTCTATGAAAAAAGTCATCGGAAGAATTTACCGCCCAAATGCTCTTGGAAAAGGTCTATAGGCAGATTCGAGGTCGCTGAACTCGAATACGGCGTCGGATTTTTGATTCGAGCATTTGTTGCAATTTTATTGGGCATTTTTCTTTCGAGTTTTTCCGATTTTCATTCGCGAATATCCACGAATCTAAATCTACAAATGAAAATCCGACACCGGATTCGAGTTCAGCGACCTCGAATCTGCCTATAGACCTTTTCCAAGAGCATTTGGCCGGTAAATTTTTCCCGATGACTTTTCCGCCCAAAACCAGCCGTTTTTCCATGAAAAAAGTCATAGGACTAATTTACCGCCCAAATGCTCTTGGAAAAGGTCTACAGGCAGATTCGAGGTCGCTGAACTCGAATACGGCGTCGGATTTTTGATTCGAGCATTTGTTGCAATTTTATTGGGCATTTTTCTTTCGAGTTTTTCCGATTTTCATTCGCGAATATCCACGAATCTAAATCTCCAAATGAAAATCCGACACCGGATTCGAGTTCAGCGACCTCGAATCTGCCTATAGACTTTTTCCAAGAGCATTTGGCCGGTAAATTTTTCCCGATGACTTTTCCGCCCAAAACCAGCCGTTTTTCCATGAAAAAGTCATCGGACTAATTTACCGCCCAAATGCTCTTGGAAAAGGTCTACAGGCAGATTCGAGGTCGCTGAACTCGAATACGGCGTCGGATTTTTGATTCGAGCATTTGTTGCAATTTTATTGGGCATTTTTCTTTCGAGTTTTTCCGATTTTCATTCGCGAATATCTACGAATCTAAATCTCCAAATGAAAATCCGACGCCGGATTCGAGTTCAGCGACCTCGAATCTACCTACAGACCTTTTCCAAGAGCATTTGGCCGGTAAATTTTTCCCGATGACTTTTCCGCCCAAAACCAGCCGTTTTTCCATGAAAAAGTCATCGGACTAATTTACCGCCCAAATGCTCTTGGAAAAGGTCTACAGGCAGATTCGAGGTCGCAGAACAAGAATACGGCGGCGGATTTTTGATTCGAGCATTTGTTGCAATTTTATTGGGCATTTTTCTTTCGAGTTTTTGAGATTTTAATTCGCTATTATCACCGAATATAAATCTCAAAATTAAAATCCGACACCGGATTGTTGTTATGCGACCCCGAATCTGCCTACAGACCTTTTCCAAGAGCATTTGGCCGGTAAATTTTTCCCGATGACTTTTCCGCCCAAAACCAGCCGTTTTTCCATGAAAAAGTCATCGGACTAATTTACCGCCCAAATGCTCTTGGAAAAGGTCTACAGGCAGATTCGAGGTCGCTGAACTCGAATACGGCGTCGGATTTTGATTCGAGCATTTGTTGCAATTTTATTGGGCATTTTTCTTTCGAGTTTTTCCGATTTTCATTCGCGAATATCCACGAATCTAAATCTCCAAATGAAAATCCGACACCGGATTCGAGTTCAGCGACCGCGAATCTGCCTATAGACCTTTTCCAAGAGCATTTGGCCGGTAAATTTTTCCCGATGACTTTTTCGCCCAAAACCAGCCGTTTTTCCATGAAAAAGTCATCGGACTAATTTACCGCCCAAATGCTCTTGGAAAAGGTCTACCGCCATATTCGAGGTCGCTGAACTCGAATACGGCGTCGGATTTTTGATTCGAGCATTTGTTGCAATTTTATTGGGCATTTTTCTTTCGAGTTTTTCCGATTTTCATTCGCGAATATCCACGAATCTAAATCTCCAAATGAAAATCCGACACCGGATTCGAGTTCAGCGACCCCGAATCTGCCTATAGACCTTTTCCAAGAGCATTTGGCCGGTAAATTTTTCCCGATGACTTTTCCGCCCAAAACCAGCCGTTTTTCCATGAAAAAGTCATCGGACTAATTTACCGCCCAAATGCTCTTGGAAAAGGTATATAGGCAGATTCGAGGTCGCTGAACTCGAATACGGCGTCGGATTTTTGATTCGAGCATTTGTTGCAATTTTATTGGGCATTTTTCTTTCGAGTTTTTCCGATTTTCATTCGCGAATATCCACGAATCTAAATCTCCAAATGAAAATCCGACACCGGATTCGAGTTCAGCGACCGCGAATCTGCCTATAGACCTTTTCCAAGAGCATTTGGCCGGTAAATTTTTCCCGATGACTTTTCCGCCCAAAAACAGCCGTTTTTCCATGAAAAAGTCATCGGACTAATTTACCGCCCAAATGCTCTTGGAAAAGGTCTACAGGCAGATTCGAGGTCGCTGAACTCGAATACGGCGTCGGATTTTGATTCGAGCATTTGTTGCAATTTTATTGGGCATTTTTCTTTCGAGTTTTTCCGATTTT
This sequence comes from Pseudococcus jackbeardsleyi, assembly GCA_038380155.1. Classification (NCBI taxonomy): domain Eukaryota; kingdom Metazoa; phylum Arthropoda; class Insecta; order Hemiptera; family Pseudococcidae; genus Pseudococcus; species Pseudococcus jackbeardsleyi. The sequence continues at coordinate 8,694,169 of CM076240.1, forward strand.
CATTCGCGAATATCCACGAATCTAAATCTCCAAATGAAAATCCGACACCGGATTCGAGTTCTGCGACCCCGAATCTGCCTACAGACCTTTTCCAAGAGCATTTGGCCGGTAAATTTTTCCCGATGACTTTTCCGCCCAAAATCAGCCGTTTTTCCATGAAAAAGTCATCGGACTAATTTACCGCCCAAATGCTCTTGGAAAAGGTCTACAGGCAGATTCGTGGTCGCTGAACTCGAATACGGCGTCGGATTTTTGATTCGAGCATTTGTTGCAATTTTATTGGGCATTTTTCTTTCGAGTTTTTCCGATTTTCATTCGCGAATATCCACGAATCTAAATCTCCAAATGAAAATCCGACACCGGATTCGAGTTCAGCGACCTCGAATCTGCCTATAGACCTTTTCCAAGAGCATTTGGCCGGTAAATTTTTCGCGATGACTTTTCCGCCCAAAACCAGCCGTTTTTCCATGAAAAAAGTCATCGGACTAATTTACCGCCCAAATGCTCTTGGAAAAGGTCTATAGGCAGATTCGAGGTCGCTGAACTCGAATCCGGCGTCGGATTTTTGATTCGAGCATTTGTTGCAATTTTATTGGGCATTTTTCTTTAGAATTTTTCCGATTTTCATTCGCGAATATGCACGAATCTAAATCTCCAAATGAAAATCCGACACCGGATTCGAGTTCAGCGACCTCGAATCTGCCTATAGACCTTTTCCAAGAGCATTTGGCCGGTAAATTTTTCCCGATGACTTTTCCGCCCAAAACCAGCCGTTTTTCCATGAAAAAAGTCATCGGACTAATTTACCGCCCAAATGCTCTTGGAAAAGGTCTACAGGCAGATTCGAGGTCGCTGAACTCGAATACGGCGTCGAATTTTTGATTCGAGCATTTGTTGCAATTTTATTGGGCATTTTTCTTTCGAGTTTTTCCGATTTTCATTCGCGAATATCCACGAATCTAAATCTCCAAATGAAAATCCGACACCGGATTCGAGTTCAGCGACCTCGAATCTGCCTATAGACCTTTTCCAAGAGCATTTGGCCGGTAAATTTTTCCCGATGACTTTTCCGCCCAAAACCAGCCGTTTTTCCATGAAAAAAGTCATCGGACTAATTTACCGCCCAAATGCTCTTGGAAAAGGTCTACAGGCAGATTCGAGGTCGCTGAACTCGAATACGGCGTCGGATTTTTGATTCGAGCATTTGTTGCAATTTTATTGGGCATTTTTCTTTCGAGTTTTTCCGATTTTCATTCGCGAATATCCACGAATCTAAATCTCCAAATGAAAATCCGACACCGGATTCGAGTTCTGCGACCCCGAATCTGCCTACAGACCTTTTCCAAGAGCATTTGGCCGGTAAATTTTTCCCGATGACTTTTCCGCCCAAAATCAGCCGTTTTTCCATGAAAAAAGTCATCGGACTAATTTACCGCCCAAATGCTCTTGGAAAAGGTCTACAGGCAGATTCGAGGTCGCTGAACTCGAATACGGCGTCGGATTTTTGATTCGAGCATTTGTTGCAATTTTATTGGGCATTTTTCTTTCGAGTTTTTCCGATTTTCATTCGCGAATATCTGCGAATCTAAACCACTAAATGAAAATCCGCCGCCGGATTCGAGTTCAGAGACCTCGAATCTGCCTATAGACCTTTTCCAAGAGCATTTGGCCGGTAAATTTTTCGCGATGACTTTTCCGCCCAAAAACAGCCGTTTTTCCATGAAAAAGTCATTGGACTAATTTACCGCCCAAATGCTCTTGGAAAAGGTCTACAGGCAGATTCGAGGTAGCTGAACTCGAATACGGCGTCGGATTTTGATTCGAGCATTTGTTGCAATTTTATTGGGCATTTTTCTTTCGAGTTTTTCCGATTTTCATTCGCGAATATCCACGAATCTAAATCTCCAAATGAAAATCCGACACCGGATTCGAGTTCAGCGACCTCGAATCTGCCTATAGACCTTTTCCAAGAGCATTTGGCCGGTAAATTTTTCCCGATGACTTTTTCGCCCAAAACCAGCCGTTTTTCCATGAAAAAGTCATCGGACTCATTCACCGCCCACAGGCTCTAGGAAAAGGTCTACAGGCAGATTCGAGGTCGCTGAACTCGAATACGGCGTCGGATTTTTGATTCGAGCATTTGTTGCAATTTTATTGGGCATTTTTCTTTCGAGTTTTTCCGATTTTCATTCGCGAATATCCACGAATCTAAATCTCCAAATGAAAATCCGACACCGGATTCGAGTTCAGCGACCTCGAATCTGCCTATAGACCTTTTCCAAGAGCATTTGGCCGGTAAATTTTTCCCGATGACTTTTTCGCCCAAAACCAGCCGTTTTTCCATGAAAAAGTCATCGGACTAATTTACCGCCCAAATGCTCTTGGAAAAGGTCTACAGGCAGATTCGAGGTCGCTGAACTCGAATACGGCGTCGGATTTTTGATTCGAGCATTTGTTGCAATTTTATTGGGCATTTTTCTTTCGAGTTTTTCCGATTTTCATTCGCGAATATCCACGAATCTAAATCTCCAAATGAAAATCCGACACCGGATTCGAGTTCTGCGACCCCGCATCTGCCTAAATACCTTTTCCAAGAGCATGTGGGCGGGACATTTTTCCCGCGGACATTTGCGCCCCAAATCAGCCGTTTTTCCATGAAAAAGTCATCGGACTAATTTACCGCCCAAATGCTCTTGAATAGGTCTACCGGCAGATTCGAGGTCGCTGAACTCGAATACGGCGTCGGATTTTTGATTCGAGCATTTGTTGCAATTTTATTGGGCATTTTTCTTTCGAGTTTTTCCGATTTTCATTCGCGAATATCCACGAATCTAAATCTCCAAATGAAAATCCGACACCGGATTCGAGTTCAGCGACCTCGAATCTGCCTATAGACCTTTTCCAAGAGCATTTGGCCGGTAAATTTTTCCCGATGACTTTTCCGCCCAAAACCAGCCGTTTTTCCATGAAAAAGTCATCGGACTAATTTACCGCCCAAATGCTCTTGGAAAAGGTCTACAGGCAGATTCGAGGTCGCTGAACTCGAATACGGCGTCGGATTTTGATTCGAGCATTTGTTGCAATTTTATTGGGCATTTTTCTTTCGAGTTTTTCCGATTTTCATTCGCGAATATCCACGAATCTAAATCTCCAAATGAAAATCCGACACCGGATTCGAGTTCTGCGACCCCGAATCTGCCTACAGACCTTTTCCAAGAGCATTTGGCCGGTAAATTTTTCCCGATGACTTTTTCGCCCAAAACCAGCCGTTTTTCCATGAAAAAGTCATCGGACTAATTTACCGCCCAAATGCTCTTGGAAAAGGTCTACAGGCAGATTCGAGGTCGCTGAACTCGAATACGGCGTCGGATTTTTGATTCGAGCATTTGTTGCAATTTTATTGGGCATTTTTCTTTCGAGTTTTTCCGATTTTCATTCGCGAATATCCACGAATCTAAATCTCCAAATGAAAATCCGACACCGGATTCGAGTTCAGCGACCTCGAATCTGCCTATAGACCTTTTCCAAGAGCATTTGGCCGGTAAATTTTTCCCGATGACTTTTTCGCCCAAAACCAGCCGTTTTTCCATGAAAAAGTCATCGGACTAATTTACCGCCCAAATGCTCTTGGAAAAGGTCTACAGGCAGATTCGAGGTCGCTGAACTCGAATACGGCGTCGGATTTTTGATTCGAGCATTTGTTGCAATTTTATTGGGCATTTTTCTTTCGAGTTTTTCCGATTTTCATTCGCGAATATCCACGAATCTAAATCTCCAAATGAAAATCCGACACCGGATTCGAGTTCAGCGACCTCGAATCTGCCTATAGACCTTTTCCAAGAGCATTTGGCCGGTAAATTTTTCCCGATGACTTTTTCGCCCAAAACCAGCCGTTTTTCCATGAAAAAGTCATCGGAAGAATTTACCGCCCAAATGCTCTTGGTAAATGTATATAGGCAGATTCGAGGTCGCTGAACTCGAATACGGCGTCGGATTTTGATTCGAGCATTTGTTGCAATTTTATTGGGCATTTTTCTTTCGAGTTTTTCCGATTTTCATTCGCGAATATCCACGAATCTAAATCTCCAAATGAAAATCCGACACCGGATTCGAGTTCTGCGACCTCGAATCTACCTACCGACCTTTTCCAAGAGCATTTGGCCGGTAAATTTTTGCCGATGACTTTTCCCCCCAAAATCAGCCGTTTTTCCATGAAAAAGTCATCGGACTAATTTACCGCCCAAATGCTCTTGGAAAAGGTCTACAGGCAGATTCGAGGTCGCTGAACTCGAATACGGCGTCGGATTTTTGATTCGAGCATTTGTTGCAATTTTATTGGGCATTTTTCTTTCGAGTTTTTCCGATTTTCATTCGCGAATATCCACGAATCTAAATCTCCAAATGAAAATCCGACACCGGATTCGAGTTCTGCGACCCCGAATCTGCCTACAGACCTTTTCCAAGAGCATTTGGCCGGTAAATTTTTCCCGATGACTTTTTCGCCCAAAACCAGCCGTTTTTCCATGAAAAAAGTCATCGGACTAATTTACCGCCCAAATGCTCTTGGAAAAGGTCTACAGGCAGATTCGAGGTCGCTGAACTCGAATACGGCGTCGGATTTTTGATTCGAGCATTTGTTGCAATTTTATTGGGCATTTTTCTTTCGAGTTTTTCCGATTTTCATTCGCGAATATCCACGAATCTAAATCTCCAAATGAAAATCCGACACCGGATTCGAGTTCAGCGACCTCGAATCTGCATATAGACCTTTTCCAAGAGCATTTGGCCGGTAAATTTTTCCCGATGACTTTTTCGCCCAAAACCAGCCGTTTTTCCATGAAAAAAGTCATCGGACTAATTTACCGCCCAAATGCTCTTGGAAAAGGTCTACAGGCAGATTCGAGGTCGCTGAACTCGAATACGGCGTCGGATTTTTGATTCGAGCATTTGTTGCAATTTTATTGGGCATTTTTCTTTCGAGTTTTTCCGATTTTCATTCGCGAATATCCACGAATCTAAATCTCCAAATGAAAATCCGACACCGGATTCGAGTTCTGCGACCCCGAATCTGCCTACAGACCTTTTCCAAGAGCATTTGGCCGGTAAATTTTTCCCGATGACTTTTCCGCCCAAAATCAGCCGTTTTTCCATGAAAAAGTCATCGGACTAATTTACCGCCCAAATGCTCTTGGAAAAGGTCTACAGGCAGATTCGAGGTCGCTGAACTCGAATACGGCGTCGGATTTTTGATTCGAGCATTTGTTGCAATTTTATTGGGCATTTTTCTTTCGAGTTTTTCCGATTTTCATTCGCGAATATCCACGAATCTAAATCTCCAAATGAAAATCCGACACCGGATTCGAGTTCAGCGACCACGAAACTGCCTAAAGACCTTTTCCAAGAGCATTTGGCCGGTAAATTTTTCGCGATGACTTTTCCGCCCAAAAACAGCCGTTTTTCCATGTAAAAAGTCATGGGACTAATTTACCGCCCAAATGCTCTTGGAAAAGGTCTACAGGCAGATTCGAGGTCGCTGAACTCGAATACGGCGTCGGATTTTTGATTCGAGCATTTGTTGCAATTTTATTGGGCATTTTTCTTTCGAGTTTTTCCGATTTTCATTCGCGAATATCCACGAATCTAAATCTCCAAATGAAAATCCGACACCGGATTCGAGTTCTGCGACCCCGAATCTGCCTACAGACCTTTTCCAAGAGCATTTGGCCGGTAAATTTTTCCCGATGACTTTTCCGCCCAAAATCAGCCGTTTTTCCATGAAAAAGTCATCGGACTAATTTACCGCCCAAATGCTCTTGGAAAAGGTCTACAGGCAGATTCGAGGTCGCTGAACTCGAATACGGCGTCGGATTTTGATTCGAGCATTTGTTGCAATTTTATTGGGCATTTTTCTTTCGAGTTTTTCCGATTTTCATTCGCGAATATCCACGAATCTAAATCTCCAAATGAAAATCCGACACCGGATTCGAGTTCTGCGACCCCGAATCTGCCGACAGAACTTTTACAAGATCATTTGGGCGGTTAATTTTTCAAGATGACTTTTCCGCCCAAAACCAGCCGTTTTTCCATGAAAAAGTCATTGGACTAATTAACCGCCCAAATGCACTTGGAAAAGGTCTACAGGCAGATTCGAGGTCGCTGAACTCGAATACGGCGTCGGATTTTTGATTCGAGCATTTGTTGCAATTTTATTGGGCATTTTTCTTTCGAGTTTTTCCGATTTTCATTCGCGAATATCCACGAATCTAAATCTCCAAATGAAAATCCGACACCGGATTCGAGTTCAGCGACCTCGAATCTGCCTATAGACCTTTTCCAAGAGCATTTGGCCGGTAAATTTTTCCCGATGACTTTTTCGCCCAAAACCAGCCGTTTTTCCATGAAAAAGTCATCGGACTAATTTACCGCCCAAATGCTCTTGGAAAAGGTCTACAGGCAGATTCGAGGTCGCTGAACTCGAATACGGCGTCGGATTTTGATTCGAGCATTTGTTGCAATTTTATTGGGCATTTTTCTTTCGAGTTTTTCCGATTTTCATTCGCGAATATCCACGAATCTAAATCTCCAAATGAAAATCCGACACCGGATTCGAGTTCAGCGACCTCGAATCTGCCTATAGACCTTTTCCAAGAGCATTTGGCCGGTAAATTTTTCCCGATGACTTTTTCGCCCAAAACCAGCCGTTTTTCCATGAAAAAGTCATCGGACTAATTTACCGCCCAAATGCTCTTGGAAAAGGTCTACAGGCAGATTCGAGGTCGCTGAACTCGAATACGGCGTCGGATTTTGATTCGAGCATTTGTTGCAATTTTATTGGGCATTTTTCTTTCGAGTTTTTCCGATTTTCATTCGCGAATATCCACGAATCTAAATCTCCAAATGAAAATCCGACACCGGATTCGAGTTCTGCGACCCCGAATCTGCCTACAGACCTTTTCCAAGAGCATTTGGCCGGTAAATTTTTCCCGATGACTTTTCCGCCCAAAATCAGCCGTTTTTCCATGAAAAAGTCATCGGACCAATTTACCGCCCAAATGCTCTTGGAAAAGGTCTACAGGCAGATTCGAGGTCGCTGAACTCGAATACGGCGTCGGATTTTTGATTCGAGCATTTGTTGCAATTTTATTGGGCATTTTTCTTTCGAGTTTTTCCGATTTTCATTCGCGAATATCCACGAATCTAAATCTCCAAATGAAAATCCGACACCGGATTCGAGTTCAGCGACCTCGAATCTGCCTATAGACCTTTTCCAAGAGCATTTGGCCGGTAAATTTTTCGCGATGACTTTTCCGCCCAAAACCAGCCGTTTTTCCATGAAAAAGTCATTGGACTAATTTACCGCCCCACTGCTCTGGGAAAAGGTCTACCGGCAGATTCGAGGTCGCTGAACTCGAATACGGCGTCGGATTTTTGATTCGAGCATTTGTTGCAATTTTATTGGGCATTTTTCTTTCGAGTTTTTCCGATTTTCATTCGCGAATATCCACGAATCTAAATCTCCAAATGAAAATCCGACACCGGATTCGAGTTCAGCGACCTCGAATCTGCCTATAGACCTTTTCCAAGAGCATTTGGCCGGTAAATTTTTCGCGATGACTTTTCCGCCCAAAACCAGCCGTTTTTCCATGAAAAAGTCATCGGACTAATTTACCGCCCAAATGCTCTTGGAAAAGGTCTACAGGCAGATTCGAGGTCGCTGAACTCGAATACGGCGTCGGATTTTGATTCGAGCATTTGTTGCAATTTTATTGGGCATTTTTCTTTCGAGTTTTTCCGATTTTCATTCGCGAATATCCACGAATCTAAATCTCCAAATGAAAATCCGACACCGGATTCGAGTTCAGCGACCTCGAATCTGCCTATAGACCTTTTCCAAGAGCATTTGGCCGGTAAATTTTTCCCGATGACTTTTTCGCCCAAAACCAGCCGTTTTTCCATGAAAAAGTCATCGGACTAATTTACCGCCCAAATGCTCTTGGAAAAGGTCTACAGGCAGATTCGAGGTCGCTGAACTCGAATACGGCGTCGGATTTTTGATTCGAGCATTTGTTGCAATTTTATTGGGCATTTTTCTTTCGAGTTTTTCCGATTTTCATTCGCGAATATCCACGAATCTAAATCTCCAAATGAAAATCCGACACCGGATTCGAGTTCAGCGACCTCGAATCTGCATATAGACCTTTTCCAAGAGCATTTGGCCGGTAAATTTTTCCCGATGACTTTTTCGCCCAAAACCAGCCGTTTTTCCATGAAAAAGTCATCGGACTAATTTACCGCCCAAATGCTCTTGGAAAAGGTCTACAGGCAGATTCGAGGTCGCTGAACTCGAATACGGCGTCGGATTTTTGATTCGAGCATTTGTTGCAATTTTATTGGGCATTTTTCTTTCGAGTTTTTCCGATTTTCATTCGCGAATATCCACGAATCTAAATCTCCAAATGAAAATCCGACACCGGATTCGAGTTCTGCGACCCCGAATCTGCCTACAGACCTTTTCCAAGAGCATTTGGCCGGTAAATTTTTCCCGATGACTTTTCCGCCCAAAATCAGCCGTTTTTCCATGAAAAAGTCATCGGACTAATTTACCGCACAAATGCTCTTGCAAAAGGTCTACAGGCAGATTCGAGGTCGCTGAACTCGAATACGGCGTCGGATTTTTGATTCGAGCATTTGTTGCAATTTTATTGGGCATTTTTCTTTCGAGTTTTTCCGATTTTCATTCGCGAATATCCACGAATCTAAATCTCCAAATGAAAATCCGACACCGGATTCGAGTTCAGCGACCTCGAATCTGCCTATAGACCTTTTCCAAGAGCATTTGGCCGGTAAATTTTTCGCGATGACTTTTCCGCCCAAAACCAGCCGTTTTTCCATGAAAAAGTCATTGGACTAATTTACCGCCCAAATGCTCTTGGAAAAGGTCTACAGGCAGATTCGAGGTCGCTGAACTCGAATACGGCGTCGGATTTTGATTCGAGCATTTGTTGCAATTTTATTGGGCATTTTTCTTTCGAGTTTTTCCGATTTTCATTCGCGAATATCCACGAATCTAAATCTCCAAATGAAAATCCGACACCGGATTCGAGTTCTGCGACCCCGAATCTGCCTACAGACCTTTTCCAAGAGCATTTGGCCGGTAAATTTTTCCCGATGACTTTTCCGCCCAAAATCAGCCGTTTTTCCATGAAAAAGTCATCGGACTAATTTACCGCCCAAATGCTCTTGGAAAAGGTCTACAGGCAGATTCGAGGTCGCTGAACTCGAATACGGCGTCGGATTTTTGATTCGAGCATTTGTTGCAATTTTATTGGGCATTTTTCTTTCGAGTTTTTCCGATTTTCATTCGCGAATATCCACGAATCTAAATCTCCAAATGAAAATCCGACACCGGATTCGAGTTCAGCGACCTCGAATCTGCCTATAGACCTTTTCCAAGAGCATTTGGCCGGTAAATTTTTACCGATGACTTTTCCGCCCAAAACCAGCCGTTTTTCCATGAAAAAGTCATCGGACTAATTTACCGCCCAAATGCTCTTGGAAAAGGTCTACAGGCAGATTCGAGGTCGCTGAACTCGAATACGGCGTCGGATTTTGATTCGAGCATTTGTTGCAATTTTATTGGGCATTTTTCTTTCGAGTTTTTCCGATTTTCATTCGCGAATATCCACGAATCTAAATCTCCAAATGAAAATCCGACACCGGATTCGAGTTCAGCGACCTCGAATCTGCCTATAGACCTTTTCCAAGAGCATTTGGCCGGTAAATTTTTCCCGATGACTTTTTCGCCCAAAACCAGCCGTTTTTCCATGAAAAAGTCATCGGACTAATTTACCGCCCAAATGCTCTTGGAAAAGGTCTACAGGCAGATTCGAGGTCGCTGAACTCGAATACGGCGTCGGATTTTGCTTCGAGCATTTGTTGCAATTTTATTGGGCATTTTTCTTTCGAGTTTTTCCGATTTTCATTCGCGAATATCCACGAATCTAAATCTCCAAATGAAAATCCGACACCGGATTCGAGTTCTGCGACCACGAATCTGCCTACAGACCTTTTCCAAGAGCATTTGGCCGGTAAATTTTTCCCGATGACTTTTCCGCCCAAAATCAGCCGTTTTTCCATGAAAAAGTCATCGGACTAATTTACCGCCCAAATGCTCTTGGAAAAGGTCTACAGGCAGATTCGAGGTCGCTGAACTCGAATACGGCGTCGGATTTTTGATTCGAGCATTTGTTGCAATTTTATTGGGCATTTTTCTTTCGAGTTTTTCCGATTTTCATTCGCGAATATCCACGAATCTAAATCTCCAAATGAAAATCCGACACCGGATTCGAGTTCAGCGACCTCGAATCTGCCTATAGACCTTTTCCAAGAGCATTTGGCCGGTAAATTTTTCGCGATGACTTTTCCGCCCAAAACCAGCCGTTTTTCCATGAAAAAGTCATTGGACTAATTTACCGCCCAAATGCTCTTGGAAAAGGTCTACAGGCAGATTCGAGGTCGCTGAACTCGAATACGGCGTCGGATTTTTGATTCGAGCATTTGTTGCAATTTTATTGGGCATTTTTCTTTCGAGTTTTTCCGATTTTCATTCGCGAATATCCACGAATCTAAATCTCCAAATGAAAATCCGACACCGGATTCGAGTTCAGCGACCTCGAATCTGCCTATAGACCTTTTCCAAGAGCATTTGGCCGGTAAATTTTTCGCGATGACTTTTCCGCCCAAAACCAGCCGTTTTTCCATGAAAAAGTCATTGGACTAATTTACCGCCCAAATGCTCTTGGAAAAGGTCTACAGGCAGATTCGAGGTCGCTGAACTCGAATACGGCGTCGGATTTTTGATTCGAGCATTTGTTGCAATTTTATTGGGCATTTTTCTTTCGAGTTTTTCCGATTTTCATTCGCGAATATCCACGAATCTAAATCTCCAAATGAAAATCCGACGCCGGATTCGAGTTCAGCGACCTCGAATCTGCCTATAGACCTTTTCCAAGAGCATTTGGCCGGTAAATTTTTCCCGATGACTTTTTCGCCCAAAACCAGCCGTTTTTCCATGAAAAAGTCATCGGACTAATTTACCGCCCAAATGCTCTTGGAAAAGGTCTACAGGCAGATTCGAGGTCGCTGAACTCGAATACGGCGTCGGATTTTTGATTCGAGCATTTGTTGCAATTTTATTGGGCATTTTTCTTTCGAGTTTTTCCGATTTTCATTCGCGAATATCTACGAATCTAAATCTCTAAATGAAAATCCGACGCCGGATTCGAGTTCAGCGACCTCGAATCTACCTACAGACCTTTTCCAAGAGCATTTGGCCGGTAAATTTTTGCCGATGACTTTTCCGCCCAAAACCAGCCGTTTTTCCATGAAAAAGTCATCGGACTAATTTACCGCCCAAATGCTCTTGGAAAAGGTCTACAGGCAGATTCGAGGTCGCTGAACTCGAATACGGCGTCGGATTTTGATTCGAGCATTTGTTGCAATTTTATTGGGCATTTTTCTTTCGAGTTTTTCCGATTTTCATTCGCGAATATCCACGAATCTAAATCTCCAAATGAAAATCCGACGCCGGATTCGAGTTCAGCGACCTCGAATCTACCTACAGACCTTTTCCAAGAGCATTTGGCCGGTAAATTTTTGCCGATGACTTTTCCGCCCAAAATCAGCCGTTTTTCCATGAAAAAGTCATCGGACTAATTTACCGCCCAAATGCTCTTGGAAAAGGTCTACAGGCAGATTCGAGGTCGCTGAACTCGAATACGGCGTCGGATTTTTGATTCGAGCATTTGTTGCAATTTTATTGGGCATTTTTCTTTCGAGTTTTTCCGATTTTCATTCGCGAATATCCACGAATCTAAATCTCCAAATGAAAATCCGACACCGGATTCGAGTTCAGCGACCTCGAATCTGCCTATAGACCTTTTCCAAGAGCATTTGGCCGGTAAATTTTTCGCGATGACTTTTCCGCCCAAAACCAGCCGTTTTTCCATGAAAAAAGTCATCGGACTAATTTACCGCCCAAATGCTCTTGGAAAAGGTCTACAGGCAGATTCGAGGTCGCTGAACTCGAATACGGCGTCGGATTTTGATTCGAGCATTTGTTGCAATTTTATTGGGCATTTTTCTTTCGAGTTTTTCCGATTTTCATTCGCGAATATCCACGAATCTAAATCTCCAAATGAAAATCCGACACCGGATTCGAGTTCAGCGACCTCGAATCTGCCTATAGACCTTTTCCAAGAGCATTTGGCCGGTAAATTTTTCCCGATGACTTTTCCGCCCAAAACCAGCCGTTTTTCCATGAAAAAAGTCATCGGACTAATTTACCGCCCAAATGCTCTTGGAAAAGGTCTACAGGCAGATTCGAGGTCGCTGAACTCGAATACGGCGTCGGATTTTGATTCGAGCATTTGTTGCAATTTTATTGGGCATTTTTCTTTCGAGTTTTTCCGATTTTCATTCGCGAATATCCACGAATCTAAATCTCCAAATGAAAATCCGACACCGGATTCGAGTTCAGCGACCTCGAATCTGCCTATAGACCTTTTCCAAGAGCATTTGGCCGGTAAATTTTTCCCGATGACTTTTCCGCCCAAAACCAGCCGTTTTTCCATGAAAAAGTCATCGGACTAATTTACCGCCCAAATGCTCTTGGAAAAGGTCTACAGGCAGATTCGAGGTCGCTGAACTCGAATACGGCGTCGGATTTTTGATTCGAGCATTTGTTGCAATTTTATTGGGCATTTTTCTTTCGAGTTTTTCCGATTTTCATTCGCGAATATCCACGAATCTAAATCTCCAAATGAAAATCCGACACCGGATTCGAGTTCAGCGACCTCGAATCTGCCTATAGACCTTTTCCAAGAGCATTTGGCCGGTAAATTTTTCCCTATGACTTTTCCGCCAAAAACCTGCCTTTTTTCCATTAAAAATTAAATCGAACTATTTTCCCGCCAAATTGCTCTTGGAAAAGGTCTACAGGCAGATTCGAGGTCGCTGAACTCGAATACGGCGTCGGATTTTTGATTCGAGCATTTGTTGCAATTTTATTGGGCATTTTTCTTTCGAGTTTTTCCGATTTTCATTCGCGAATATCCACGAATCTAAATCTCCAAATGAAAATCCGACACCGGATTCGAGTTCAGCGACCTCGAATCTGCCTATAGACCTTTTCCAAGAGCATTTGGCCGGTAAATTTTTCGCGATGACTTTTCCGCCCAAAACCAGCCGTTTTTCCATGAAAAAAGTCATTGGACTAATTTACCGCCCAAATGCTCTTGGAAAAGGTCTACAGGCAGATTCGAGGTCGCTGAACTCGAATACGGCGTCGGATTTTTGATTCGAGCATTTGTTGCAATTTTATTGGGCATTTTTCTTTCGAGTTTTTCCGATTTTCATTCGCGAATATCCACGAATCTAAATCTCCAAATGAAAATCCGACACCGGATTCGAGTTCAGCGACCTCGAATCTGCCTATAGACCTTTTCCAAGAGCATTTGGCCGGTAAATTTTTCCCGATGACTTTTCCGCCCAACACCAGCCGAGTGTCCATGAAAACAGTCATCGGACTAATGTACCGCCCACCTGCTCTTGGAAAAGGTCTACAGGCAGATTCGAGGTCGCTGAACTCGAATACGGCGTCGGATTTTTGATTCGAGCATTTGTTGCAATTTTATTGGGCATTTTTCTTTCGAGTTTTTCCGATTTTCATTCGCGAATATCCACGAATCTAAATCTCCAAATGAAAATCCGACACCGGATTCGAGTTCTGCGACCCCGAATCTGCCTACAGACCTTTTCCAAGAGCATTTGGCCGGTAAATTTTTCCCGATGACTTTTTCGCCTAAAACCAGCCGTTTTTCCATGAAAAAGTCATCGGACTAATTTACCGCCCAAATGCTCTTGGAAAAGGTCTACAGGCAGATTCGAGGTCGCTGAACTCGAATACGGCGTCGGATTTTGATTCGAGCATTTGTTGCAATTTTATTGGGCATTTTTCTTTCGAGTTTTTCCGATTTTCATTCGCGAATATCCACGAATCTAAATCTCCAAATGAAAATCCGACACCGGATTCGAGTTCAGCGACCCCGAATCTGCCTACAGACCTTTTCCAAGAGCATTTGGCCGGTAAATTTTTCGCGATGACTTTTCCGCCCAAAACCAGCCGTTTTTCCATGAAAAAAGTCATCGGACTAATTTACCGCCCAAAGGCTCGTGGCAAGGGTCTACAGGCAGATTCGAGGTCGCTGAACTCGCAAACGGCGGCGGATTGTTGATTCGAGCATTTGTTGCAATTTTATGGCGATTTTTTCTTTCGAGATTTTCCGTTTTTCATTCGCGAATATCCCCGAATCTAAATCTCCAACTGAAAATCCGACACCGGATTCGAGTTCTGCGACCCCGAATCTGCCTACAGACCTTTTCCAAGAGCATTTGGCCGGTAAATTTTTCGCGATGACTTTTCCGCCCAAAACCAGCCGTTTTTCCATGAAAAAGTCATCGGACTAATTTACCGCCCAAATGCTCTTGGAAAAGGTCTACAGGCAGATTCGAGGTCGCTGAACTCGAATACGGCGTCGGATTTTGATTCGAGCATTTGTTGCAATTTTATTGGGCATTTTTCTTTCGAGTTTTTCCGATTTTCATTCGCGAATATCCACGAATCTAAATCTCCAAATGAAAATCCGACACCGGATTCGAGTTCAGCGACCTCGAATCTGCCTATAGACCTTTTCCAAGAGCATTTGGCCGGTAAATTTTTCGCGATGACTTTTCCGCCCAAAACCAGCCGTTTTTCCATGAAAAAGTCATTGGACTAATTTACCGCCCAAATGCTCTTGGAAAAGGTCTACAGGCAGATTCGAGGTCGCTGAACTCGAATACGGCGTCGGATTTTTGATTCGAGCATTTGTTGCAATTTTATTGGGCATTTTTCTTTCGAGTTTTTCCGATTTTCATTCGCGAATATCCACGAATCTAAATCTCCAAATGAAAATCCGACACCGGATTCGAGTTCAGCGACCTCGAATCTGCCTATAGACCTTTTCCAAGAGCATTTGGCCGGTAAATTTTTCGCGATGACTTTTCCGCCCAAAACCAGCCGTTTTTCCATGAAAAAGTCATTGGACTAATTTACCGCCCAAATGCTCTTGGAAAAGGTCTACAGGCAGATTCGAGGTCGCTGAACTCGAATACGGCGTCGGATTTTTGATTCGAGCATTTGTTGCAATTTTATTGGGCATTTTTCTTTCGAGTTTTTCCGATTTTCATTCGCGAATATCCACGAATCTAAATCTCCAAATGAAAATCCGACACCGGATTCGAGTTCAGCGACCTCGAATCTGCCTATAGACCTTTTCCAAGAGCATTTGGCCGGTAAATTTTTCGCGATGACTTTTCCGCCCAAAACCAGCCGTTTTTCCATGAAAAAGTCATTGGACTAATTTACCGCCCAAATGCTCTTGGAAAAGGTCTACAGGCAGATTCGAGGTCGCTGAACTCGAATACGGCGTCGGATTTTTGATTCGAGCATTTGTTGCAATTTTATTGGGCATTTTTCTTTCGAGTTTTTCCGATTTTCATTCGCGAATATCCACGAATCTAAATCTCCAAATGAAAATCCGACACCGGATTCGAGTTCAGCGACCTCGAATCTGCCTATAGACCTTTTCCAAGAGCATTTGGCCGGTAAATTTTTCCCGATGACTTTTTCGCCCAAAACCAGCCGTTTTTCCATGAAAAAGTCATCGGACTAATTTACCGCCCAAATGCTCTTGGAAAAGGTCTACAGGCAGATTCGAGGTCGCTGAACTCGAATACGGCGTCGGATTTTTGATTCGAGCATTTGTTGCAATTTTATTGGGCATTTTTCTTTCGAGTTTTTCCGATTTTAATTCGCGAATATCCAAGAATCTAAATCTCCAAATGAAAATCCGACACCGGATACGAGATCTGCGACCTCGAATCTGCCTACATAACTTTTCCAATAGCATTTGGACTGTAAATTTTTCCAGATGAATTTTCAGCCAAAAATAAGCCGTTTTTCCATGAATAAATTCATTGGACTAATTTACAGCCCAAATGCTCTTGTAAAAGGTCTACAGGCAGATTCGAGGTCTCTGATCTCGAATACGGCGTCTTATTTTTGATTCGAGCATTTGTTGCAATTTTATTGGGCAATTTTCTTTCGAGTTTTTCCGATTTTCATTCGCGAATATCCAAGAATCTAAATCTCCAAATGAAAATCCGACGCCGGATTCGAGGTCAGCGACCTCGAATCTGCCTATAGACCTGTTCCAAGAGCATGTGGCCGGTACATTTTTCGCGATGACTTTTGCGCCCAAAACCAGCCGTGTTTCCATGAAAAAGTCATCGGACTAATTTACCGCCCAAATGCTCTTGGAAAAGGTCTACAGGCAGATTCGAGGTCGCTGAACTCGAATACGGCGTCGGATTTTGATTCGAGCATTTGTTGCAATTTTATTGGGCATTTTTCTTTCGAGTTTTTCCGATTTTCATTCGCGAATATCCACGAATCTAAATCTCCAAATGAAAATCCGACACCGGACTCGAGTTCTGCGACCCCGACTCTGCCTACCGACCTTTTCCAAGAGCATTTGGCCGGTAAATTTTTCGCGATGACTTTTCCGCCCAAAACCAGCCGTTTTTCCATGAAAAAAGTCATTGGACTAATTTACCGCCCAAATGCTCTTGGAAAAGGTCTACAGGCAGATTCGAGGTCGCTGAACTCGAATACGGCGTCGGATTTTTGATTCGAGCATTTGTTGCAATTTTATTGGGCATTTTTCTTTCGAGTTTTTCCGATTTTCATTCGCGAATATCCACGAATCTAAATCTCCAAATGAAAATCCGACACCGGATTCGAGTTCAGCGACCTCGAATCTGCCTGTAGACCATTTCCAAGAGCATTTGGCCGGTAAATTTTTCCCGATGACTTTTTCGCCCAAAACCAGCCGTTTTTCCATGAAAAAGTCATCGGACTAATTTACCGCCCAAATGCTCTTGGAAAAGGTCTACAGGCAGATTCGAGGTCGCTGAACTCGAATACGGCGTCGGATTTTTGATTCGAGCATTTGTTGCAATTTTATTGGGCATTTTTCTTTCGAGTTTTTCCGATTTTCATTCGCGAATATCCACGAATCTAAATCTCCAAATGAAAATCCGACACCGGATTCGAGTTCTGCGACCCCGAATCTGCCTACAGACCTTTTCCAAGAGCATTTGGCCGGTAAATTTTTCCCGATGACTTTTCCGCCCAAAATCAGCCGTTTTTCCATGAAAAAGTCATCGGACTAATTTACCGCCCAAATGCTCTTGGAAAAGGTCTACAGGCAGATTCGAGGTCGCTGAACTCGAATACGGCGTCGGATTTTTGATTCGAGCATTTGTTGCAATTTTATTGGGCATTTTTCTTTCGAGTTTTTCCGATTTTCATTCGCGAATATCCACGAATCTAAATCTCCAAATGAAAATCCGACACCGGATTCGAGTTCTGCGACCCCGAATCTGCCTACAGACCTTTTCCAAGAGCATTTGGCCGGTAAATTTTTCGCGATGACTTTTCCGCCCAAAACCAGCCGTTTTTCCATGAAAAAAGTCATTGGACTAATTTACCGCCCAAATGCTCTTGGAAAAGGTCTACAGGCAGATTCGAGGTCGCTGAACTCGAATACGGCGTCGGATTTTTGATTCGAGCATTTGTTGCAATTTTATTGGGCATTTTTCTTTCGAGTTTTTCCGATTTTCATTCGCGAATATCCACGAATCTAAATCTCCAAATGAAAATCCGACACCGGATTCGAGTTCTGCGACCCCGAATCTGCCTACAGACCTTTTCCAAGAGCATTTGGCCGGTAAATTTTTCGCGATGACTTTTCCGCCCAAAACCAGCCGTTTTTCCATGAAAAAAGTCATCGGACTAATTTACCGCCCAAATGCTCTTGGAAAAGGTCTACAGGCAGATTCGAGGTCGCTGAACTCGAATACGGCGTCGGATTTTTGATTCGAGCATTTGTTGCAATTTTATTGGGCATTTTTCTTTCGAGTTTTTCCGATTTTCATTCGCGAATATCCACGAATCTAAATCTCCAAATGAAAATCCGACACCGGATTCGAGTTCAGCGACCTCGAATCTGCCTATAGACCTTTTCCAAGAGCATTTGGCCGGTAAATTTTTCGCGATGACTTTTCCGCCCAAAACCAGCCGTTTTTCCATGAAAAAAGTCATTGGACTAATTTACCGCCCAAATGCTCTTGGAAAAGGTCTACAGGCAGATTCGAGGTCGCTGAACTCGAATACGGCGTCGGATGTTTGATTCGAGCATTTGTTGCAATTTGATTGGGCATTTTTCTTTCGAGTTTTTCCGATTTTCATTCGCGAATATCCACGAATCTAAATCTCCAAATGAAAATCCGACACCGGATTCGAGTTCAGCGACCTCGAATCTGCCTATAGACCTTTTCCAAGAGCATTTGGCCGGTAAATTTTTCGCGATGACTTTTCCGCCCAAAACCAGCCGTTTTTCCATGAAAAAGTCATTGGACTAATTTACCGCCCAAATGCTCTTGGAAAAGGTCTACAGGCAGATTCGAGGTCGCTGAACTCGAATACGGCGTCGGATTTTTGATTCGAGCATTTGTTGCAATTTTATTGGGCATTTTTCTTTCGAGTTTTTCCGATTTTCATTCGCGAATATCCACGAATCTAAATCTCCAAATGAAAATCCGACACCGGATTCGAGTTCAGCGACCTCGAATCTGCCTATAGACCTTTTCCAAGAGCATTTGGCCGGTAAATTTTTCCCGATGACTTTTTCGCCCAAAACCAGCCGTTTTTCCATGAAAAAAGTCATCGGACTAATTTACCGCCCAAATGCTCTTGGAAAAGGTCTACAGGCAGATTCGAGGGGGCGGGACGCGAATACGGCGTCGGAGTTTTAGATTCGAGCATTTGTTGCAATTTTATTGGGCATTTTTCTTTCGAGTTTTTCCGATTTTCATTCGCGAATATCCACGAATCTAAATCTCCAAATGAAAATCCGACACCGGATTCGAGTTCTGCGACCCCGAATCTGCCTACAGACCTTTTCCAAGAGCATTTGGCCGGTAAATTTTTCCCGATGACTTTTCCGCCCAAAATCAGCCGTTTTTCCATGAAAAAGTCATTGGACTAATTTACCGCCCAAATGCTCTTGGAAAAGGTCTACAGGCAGATTCGAGGTCGCTGAACTCGAATACGGCGTCGGATTTTGATTCGAGCATTTGTTGCAATTTTATTGGGCATTTTTCTTTCGAGTTTTTCCGATTTTCATTCGCGAATATCCACGAATCTAAATCTCCAAATGAAAATCCGACACCGGATTCGAGTTCAGCGACCTCGAATCTGCCTATAGACCTTTTCCAAGAGCATTTGGCCGGTAAATTTTTCCCGATGACTTTTACGCCCAAAAACAGCCGTTTTTCCATGAAAAAGTCATCGGACTAATTGACCGCCCAAATGCTCTTGGAAAAGGTCTACAGGCAGATTCGAGGTCGCTGAACTCGAATACGGCGTCGGATTTTGATTCGAGCATTTGTTGCAATTTTATTGGGCATTTTTCTTTCGAGTTTTTCCGATTTTCATTCGCGAATATCCACGAATCTAAATCTCCAAATGAAAATCCGACACCGGATTCGAGTTCTGCGACCCCGAATCTGCCTACAGACCTTTTCCAAGAGCATTTGGCCGGTAAATTTTTCCCGATGACTTTTCCGCCCAAAATCAGCCGTTTTTCCATGAAAAAAGTCATCGGACTAATTTACCGCCCAAATGCTCTTGGAAAAGGTCTACAGGCAGATTCGAGGTCGCTGAACTCGAATACGGCGTCGGATTTTTGATTCGAGCATTTGTTGCAATTTTATTGGGCATTTTTCTTTCGAGTTTTTCCGATTTTCATTCGCGAATATCCACGAATCTAAATCTCCAAATGAAAATCCGACACCGGATTCGAGTTCTGCGACCCCGAATCTGCCTACAGACCTTTTCCAAGAGCATTTGGCCGGTAAATTTTTCGCGATGACTTTTCCGCCCAAAACCAGCCGTTTTTCCATGAAAAAAGTCATTGGACTAATTTACCGCCCAAATGCTCTTGGAAAAGGTCTACAGGCAGATTCGAGGTCGCTGAACTCGAATACGGCGTCGGTTTTTTGATTCGAGTATTTGTTTCAATTTTTTTGGGCATTTTTCGTTCGAGTTTTTCCGATTGTCTTTCGCGAATATCCACGAATCTAAATCTCCAAATGAAAATCCGACACCGGATTCGAGTTCTGCGCCCCCGAATCTACCTACAGCCCTTTTCAAAGAGCATTTGGCCGGTAAATTTTTGCCGAGGACTTTTTCCCCCCAAATCAGCCGTTTTTCCATGAAAAAGTCATTGGACTAATTTACCGCCCAACTCCACTGGTAAAAGGTCTACAGGCAGATTCGAGGTCGCTGAACTCGAATACGGCGTCGGATTTTTGATTCGAGCATTTGTTGCAATTTTATTGGGCATTTTTATTTCGAGTTTTTACGATTTTAATTAGCGAATATCCACGAATCTAAATCTCCAAAAGAAAATACGACACCCGATTCGAGTTAAGCGACCTCGAATCTGCCTATCGACCTTTTCCAAGAGCATTTGGCCGGTAAATTTTTCCCGATGACTTTTCCGCCCAAAACCAGCCGTTTTTCCATGAAAAAGTCATCGGACTAATTTACCGCCCAAATGCTCTTGGAAAAGGTCTACAGGCAGATTCGAGGTCGCTGAACTCGAATACGGCGTCGGATTTTGATTCGAGCATTTGTTGCAATTTTATTGGGCATTTTTCTTTCGAGTTTTTCCGATTTTCATTCGCGAATATCCACGAATCTAAATCTCAAAATTAAAATCCTACACGGTATTCGATTTCTGCGACCCCGAATCTGCCTACAGACCTTTTCCAAGAGCATTTGGCCGGTAAATTTTTCCCGATGACTTTTCCGCCCAAAATCAGCCGTTTTTCCATGAAAAAGTCATTGGACTAATTTACCGCCCAAATGCTCTTGGAAAAGGTCTACAGGCAGATTCGAGGTCGCTGAACTCGAATACGGCGTCGGATTTTTGATTCGAGCATTTGTTGCAATTTTATTGGGCATTTTTCTTTCGAGTTTTTCCGATTTTCATTCGCGAATATCTACGAATCTAAATCTCCAAATGAAAATCCGACGCCGGATTCGAGTTCAGCGACCTCGAATCTGCCTATATACCTTTTCCAAGAGCATTTGGCCGGTAAATTTTTCCCGATGACTTTTTCGCCCAAAACCAGCCGTTTTTCCATGAAAAAGTCATCGGACTAATTTACCGCCCAAATGCTCTTTGAAAAGGTCTACAGGCAGATTCGAGGTCGCTGAACTCGAATACGGCGTCGGATTTTTGATTCGAGCATTTGTTGCAATTTTATTGGGCATTTTTCTTTCGAGTTTTTCCGATTTTCATTCGCGAATATCTACGAATCTAAATCTCCAAATGAAAATCCGACGCCGGATTCGAGTTCAGCGACCTCGAATCTACCTACAGACCTTTTCCAAGAGCATTTGGCCGGTAAATTTTTGCCGATGACTTTTTCCCCCAAAATCAGCCGTTTTTCTATGAAAAAAGTCATCGGAAGAATTTACCGCCCAAATGCTCTTGGAAAAGGTATATAGGCAGATTCGAGGTCGCTGAACTCGAATACGGCGTCGGATTTTTGATTCGAGCATTTGTTGCAATTTTATTGGGCATTTTTCTTTCGAGTTTTTCCGATTTTCATTCGCGAATATCTACGAATCTAAATCTCCAAATGAAAATCCGACGCCGGATTCGAGTTCAGCGACCCCGAATCTCCCAACAGACCTTTTCCAAGAGCATTTGGCCGGTAAATTTTTCGCGATGACTTTTCCGCCCAAAACCAGCCGTTTTTCCATGAAAAAAGTCATTGGACTAATTTACCGCCCAAATGCTCTTGGAAAAGGTCTACAGGCAGATTCGAGGTCGCTGAACTCGAATACGGCGTCGGATTTTTGATTCGAGCATTTGTTGCAATTTTATTGGGCATTTTTCTTTCGAGTTTTTCCGATTTTCATTCGCGAATATCCACGAATCTAAATCTCCAAATGAAAATCCGACACCGGATTCGAGTTCTGCGACCCCGAATCTGCCTACAGACCTTTTCCAAGAGCATTTGGCCGGTAAATTTTTCCCGATGACTTTTTCGCCCAAAATCAGCCGTTTTTCCATGAAAAAAGTCATTGGACTAATTTACCGCCCAAATGCTCTTGGAAAAGGTCTACAGGCAGATTCGAGGTCGCTGAACTCGAATACGGCGTCGGATTTTGATTCGAGCATTTGTTGCAATTTTATTGGGCATTTTTCTTTCGAGTTTTTCCGATTTTCATTCGCGAATATCCACGAATCTAAATCTCCAAATGAAAATCCGACACCGGATTCGAGTTCAGCGACCTCGAATCTGCCTATAGACCTTTTCCAAGAGCAGTTGGCCGGTAAATTTTTCCCGATGACTTTTTCCCCCAAAATCAGCCGTTTTTCTATGAAAAAAGTCATTGGACTAATTTACCGCCCAAATGCTCTTGGAAAAGGTCTACAGGCAGATTCGAGGTCGCTGAACTCGAATACGGCGTCGGATTTTTGATTCGAGCATTTGTTGCAATTTTATTGGGCATTTTTCTTTCGAGTTTTTCCGATTTTCATTCGCGAATATCCACGAATCTAAATCTCCAAATGAAAATCCGACACCGGATTCGAGTTCAGCGACCTCGAATCTGCCTATAGACCTTTTCCAAGAGCATTTGGCCGGTAAATTTTTCCCGATGACTTTTTCGCCCAAAACCAGCCGTTTTTCCATGAAAAAGTCATCGGACTAATTTACCGCCCAAATGCTCTTGGAAAAGGTCTACAGGCAGATTCGAGGTCGCTGAACTCGAATACGGCGTCGGATTTTTGATTCGAGCATTTGTTGCAATTTTATTGGGCATTTTTCTTTCGAGTTTTTCCGATTTTCATTCGCGAATATCCACGAATCTAAATCTCCAAATGAAAATCCGACACCGGATTCGAGTTCTGCGACCCCGAATCTGCCTACAGACCTTTTCCAAGAGCATTTGGCCGGTAAATTTTTCCCGATGACTTTTCCGCCCAAAATCAGCCGTTTTTCCATGAAAAAGTCATCGGACTAATTTACCGCCCAAATGCTCTTGGAAAAGGTCTACAGGCAGATTCGAGGTCGCTGAACTCGAATACGGCGTCGGATTTTTGATTCGAGCATTTGTTGCAATTTTATTGGGCATTTTTCTTTCGAGTTTTTCCGATTTTCATTCGCGAATATCCACGAATCTAAATCTCCAAATGAAAATCCGACACCGGATTCGAGTTCTGCGACCCCGAATCTGCCTACAGACCTTTTCCAAGAGCATTTGGCCGGTAAATTTTTCGCGATGACTTTTCCGCCCAAAACCAGCCGTTTTTCCATGAAAAAAGTCATTGGACTAATTTACCGCCCAAATGCTCTTGGAAAAGGTCTACAGGCAGATTCGAGGTCGCTGAACTCGAATACGGCGTCGGATTTTGATTCGAGCATTTGTTTCAATTTTATTGGGCATTTTTCTTTCGAGTTTTTCCGATTTTCATTCGCGAATATCCACGAATCTAAATCTCCAAATGAAAATCCGACACCGGATTCGAGTTCTGCGACCCCGAATCTGCCTACAGACCTTTTCCAAGAGCATTTGGCCGGTAAATTTTTCCCGATGACTTTTTCGCCCAAAATCAGCCGTTTTTCCATGAAAAAAGTCATTGGACTAATTTACCGCCCAAATGCTCTTGGAAAAGGTCTACAGGCAGATTCGAGGTCGCTGAACTCGAATACGGCGTCGGATTTTTGATTCGAGCATTTGTTGCAATTTTATTGGGCATTTTTCTTTCGAGTTTTTCCGATTTTCATTCGCGAATATCCACGAATCTAAATCTCCAAATGAAAATCCGACACCGGATTCGAGTTCAGCGACCTCGAATCTGCCTATAGACCTTTTCCAAGAGCATTTGGCCGGTAAATTTTTCCCGATGACTTTTTCGCCCAAAACCAGCCGTTTTTCCATGAAAAAAGTCATCGGACTAATTTACCGCCCAAATGCTCTTGGAAAAGGTCTACAGGCAGATTCGAGGTCGCTGAACTCGAATACGGCGTCGGATTTTTGATTCGAGCATTTGTTGCAATTTTATTGGGCATTTTTCTTTCGAGTTTTTCCGATTTTCATTCGCGAATATCCACGAATCTAAATCTCCAAATGAAAATCCGACACCGGATTCGAGTTCTGCGACCCCGAATCTGCCTACAGACCTTTTCCAAGAGCATTTGGCCGGTAAATTTTTCCCGATGACTTTTCCGCCCAAAATCAGCCGTTTTTCCATGAAAAAAGTCATCGGACTAATTTACCGCCCAAATGCTCTTGGAAAAGGTCTACAGGCAGATTCGAGGTCGCTGAACTCGAATACGGCGTCGGATTTTTGATTCGAGCATTTGTTGCAATTTTATTGGGCATTTTTCTTTCGAGTTTTTCCGATTTTCATTCGCGAATATCCACGAATCTAAATCTCCAAATGAAAATCCGACACCGGATTCGAGTTCTGCGACCCCGAATCTGCCTACAGACCTTTTCCAAGAGCATTTGGCCGGTAAATTTTTCGCGATGACTTTTCCGCCCAAAACCAGCCGTTTTTCCATGAAAAAGTCATTGGACTAATTTACCGCCCAAATGCTCTTGGAAAAGGTCTACAGGCAGATTCGAGGTCGCTGAACTCGAATACGGCGTCGGATTTTGATTCGAGCATTTGTTGCAATTTTATTGGGCATTTTTCTTTCGAGTTTTTCCGATTTTCATTCGCGAATATCCACGAATCTAAATCTCCAAATGAAAATCCGACACCGGATTCGAGTTCTGCGACCCCGAATCTGCCTACAGACCTTTTCCAAGAGCATTTGGCCGGTAAATTTTTGCCGATGACTTTTTCCCCCAAAATCAGCCGTTTTTCTATGAAAAAAGTCATAGGACTAATTTACCGCCCAAATGCTCTTGGAAAAGGTCTACAGGCAGATTCGAGGTCGCTGAACTCGAATACGGCGTCGGATTTTTGATTCGAGCATTTGTTGCAATTTTATTGGGCATTTTTCTTTCGAGTTTTTCCGATTTTCATTCGCGAATATCCACGAATCTAAATCTCCAAATGAAAATCCGACACCGGATTCGAGTTCAGCGACCTCGAATCTGCCTACAGACCTTTTCCAAGAGCATTTGGCCGGTAAATTTTTGCCGATGACTTTTTCCCCCAAAATCAGCCGTTTTTCTATGAAAAAAGTCATAGGACTAATTTACCGCCCAAATGCTCTTGGAAAAGGTCTATAGGCAGATTCGAGGTCGCTGAACTCGAATCCGGCGTCGGATTTTTGATTTGACCATTTGTTGCAATTTTATTGGCATTTTTCTTTTAGGTTTTTCAATTTTATTGGGAATTTTTCTTTCGAGTTTTTCCGATTTTCATTCGCGAATATCTGCGAATCTAAACCACTAAACAAAAATCCGACGCCGGATTCGAGTTCAGCGACCTCGAATCTGCCTATAGACCTTTTCCAAGAGCATTTGGGCGGTAAATTAGTCCGATGACTTTTTTCATGGAAAAACGGCTGGTTTTGGGCGGAAAAGTCATCGGGAAAAATTTACCGGCCAAATGCTCTTGGATTTCGTCCATAAGTTGATTCGAGGTCGCTGAACTCGAATCTGGCGTCAGATTTTTGATTTGACCATTTGTTGCAATTTTATTGGCATTTTTCTTCTGAGTTTTTCCGATTTTCATTCGCGAATATCTACGAATCTAAATCTCTAAATGAAAATCCGACACCGGATTCGAGTTCAGCGACCTTGAATCTACTTATGGACGAAATCCAAGAGAATTTGGGCGGTAAAATTTTCTGACTACTTTTTCTCCACAATAACGGCCGTTTTTCCGGGAAAGCCGGAAAATTCTCTGGAGACAGTGACCTGAAAAATTTTCCGGCTCCCAAATGCGCTCGGATTGAGTTTATAGGTAGATTTTTGGTCGCTGAACACGAAACCGGCCTCGGATTTCGGTTTGGAAGCAGCATTTCCGAGATAATCGCCTGGAAAAGTCGGAAAAACTCGATTCAAAATTGCAAAGATTAGTCAAACGAATGGCCAAATCGAATATCCGACCCCAGATTCGTGTTCAGCGGCCAAAAATCTACCTGCATAGTGAATCCAAGCGTATTTCGGCCATAAAAATTGGTTCAAAAATTTAGAATTTTCTTCAAAAAATATTCAGTGAACATGTGGTTTTTTTTTAGATTTTTCAGATTTTTTCTGCATACTTTGAGAGTTGGGGGAGGGGTGTTGTAAATTTCAAAAATTCACAAAAAATTGGGGGAGAGCCATGGCTGGGATTTTAAAAAAACTACACATCTTTAGGTATAAGATGAATATATTTTCAAACCTCGCGGGGGGGGGGAGGGGGGTGAAACACGGGTAAAAAAATATAAACAGGAAAGAAACGTGTTTTTTCCATGTTCGTTGCAATTTTTTCCCCTTCAAAATTCATAAGAAAAATTTGTAAAATGCCCTCTAAATATATCAGAATTACAAAACCCTTAAATAAACGGAAATTCTGATTCTGTATCTGCTTTACTTTCTACAGTTCGCGAATCGACGTTTCTAAATAAATAAATACAAGAAATGAGTGTAAATGAACGCCAACCGTGAATATACCTTTCTTTTTTCAACGAAATCAAAGAAAAGATACACGACGCATTCATTCATACTATGATTTTATCGAATGACTTTTACAGAAAATTTAGAACGAAATTTCTGCCCAATGGACGAGGACGAATTGCAAAGGTTCTCTTCTTAGGTTAGCACAAAAATACGATACCAACCTGACACAAATGATTAGCGCAATCATCCACATTAGTGGTGCAATTCTCGCCGACGAATCCGGCACTACATTCGCAGGTGTAGTGAGTAAAATGATTGACACATTTGGCTCCGTTCTGGCAAGCGTTGTATTCTTTCGTACAAAATGGTATCTTCGTTTCGCAGAAATTACCCATAAATCCTTGATTGCATTTGCATTCGTAGGCTTGGACTAGATCAACGCAAGTAGCGTTGTTTTCGCATTTATTGGTCAGGCAATCGTCAATATTCGTCTCGCATCTGTCTCCGGTAAATCCGGCGGGGCAAACGCAGCTAAAAATCATGAACGAATAAATTCGATTAATACACAACCAAATTGATTTAGATACTCAAAATTTATACAAACATAATTATGTTCAATATTACGAATCGTCTTACTTACCTAAATCTGCCTTCTTCCAATAATTTGCACGATCCTCCGTTACGACAAGGATTTCCATAACAAGCATCGATCATATGTTCGCAGAATTTACCATGGTATCCAGGAGGACAATCGCAGGTGAATTGACGACCTCCTTGGAGCTGGCAAGCTGCACCGTTCATACAGGGAGACAAAACGCAAGGATTGCATTTTGATAGAATTTCTTTCTTGACAGGTTCTAAAATTGAGAAAAATAATGTTCATTAATGTTAAAAAATAAAATATTTGAAAAAAAATTGAGTCCTGAATTAATTATTATCATGATTTTGAATGTTAAGAAAAAAATAGTCCAATTTCATCGAGAAATGGGAAGTAAATAATACTTCAAAATCGTACAAATGAATTACCTGTGCATTGGAACGATTGCACCGGAGCGGTAAGTAACAGTTTATCTTTCATATTCGACGGTTCGGCACATTTTGCGATACCAGGTTCGACGAAATCTTTTTTCACCCATTCGGCCAACCATTGCAGGCTACAATCGCAGTATAATGGATTGGATCCCAAAGCTCTGCGAATCATTCACATGTTGAAAATTAAATTCCATTCAATATCTAGATACAAATATCATCAGTTTTAAATTATTACATATTTTTTCAGCGAAAAAGTACTTACAAATGAGTGATCGAATGTAAATCCGAAAAAACACCATCGGGAATCATCGAGATATCGTTTCCATGAAGTGAACTAAAAATAAAAAAGACACATTACGATTAATTCTCTGAAATGAATATAAAATACAAGCATAAGTGTACTCAGAAATTATGTATGGGGAAGGGGGATGAGGACTCCACAAAAAAAATGGAAAATGGTCAAAATTTGATGAAAAATTGAATTTTTGAACAAAAAATCGATATACTTACTCTTCAAATCACAATCAGTCTCTGAGCAGAAATTATTTACTCTTTTGATAAAAATTGAGAAATCTTAAGTCTTAAAAAAAAATATGGAATTTCGTCGATTTTGATTAATTCAGATTTAGAAAGCAAGAAATTTAATCAAAAAATATACCCAGAGTAAGAAATTAAAATAAACTGAACTGAAAAAAGCGAAGAAGAATTTTTTTTTCAAAAATCATGTTTCGAAAAACAAAAAAAAATGCACTTTTTTGACATTTTCATGATAGATAATCTCTTCGACAAGTGTAAGAAGGGGGCTTGAAAACTCAGAGTATCTACCTTGGGTGAGTTTAAGAACACAAGCAAGAATTTGAACTTCTACTAGTTTATTATACTCACATTATTCTCAGATGTTTCAATCCGGCAAATGCGTTTCGTTCAATGCACTGAATTTTGTTGTAACTGACGATCCTGCAAAAAAGAAATAATTGCAATTAAAATATCTATAGGTTCAAGTCAACTCCAACAATCATGAATAATAAATTTTTCATAATTTTCTTCCCATTTCAATTGAATACCCAGTTGAGCAGGCAGATAATAGGTCGAAATACTTACAACGTCGACAATTTGGTGAGATTAGCGAAAGTATAATTCGACAGAACTGCTATTTGATTATTGCTTAAATCTCTGCAAAATACAAAAACAATAATATTTTTCAATATAAATACAGATTTTCACGAATTATTCTAGTCAGCGAATTTCATACTTACAATCTGGTTAACGATTTTAAATGACTAATACGTTCTATTTGCACATTTGTTATTTCATTCACGTCCAGATACCTGTAAAAAAAATATATTATTAACTATTCGAGCACCATTAAAAAAAAAAAAAATACAAAACAGCACAAAGCTAAATTATCAGAGCTACAGGCTGGGCCGAATAGAGGAGACAAAGAAGAGGGAGTAGTCGTTTAATAGTGATAAAATAGAATTTCAATCGAAATTTTTTGGAAAAAGGGAGCTTTTACGAAGGAATTTTCTGTTATACGTTGAAAAAAATGGAAAAATCGCAATGCTTGGAGCGGTTGGAGCTAAAAATCAATAAAATTCTTCGATTGTTGAAAAATTTTGATTCTTTGTCACCTAACAAGACAACTTGGCTCGTCCCAGAGAACTAAGCGAGTGCTTGATTTTCGAGCAGTCGATAAATCGAGACTGATTTTTCTCTCTTTTTTCATTCTGATTCAGAAATGAACTTCAGGGATAAAAAATATTACTTTAGGATCTAATTCAAAATTTTCAAAAATTCTAATTTTCATCCAAATATATTTTTACTCCCCCTCCCCTCCTCTCCCCAACAAAATTTTGTTTTATCAATTTCATAAAATAATATTATTGAAAAATAGTCATCTATCCTTTCCTCGGACTACTCATTGACTGGATAACGTATTTACGGCGAATCGGTTAGGCAATTCTATTAACGTGATTTTTTTCTTTGCTCCGAGTCTCTTTGAATCGCATTTGCAATTCGATTTTCTGGTGAGATTATCTGATTAATTAATAAAACGGAGAAATTTGAAAATATTATTAGATTAAAAATTGATTTTTGTAAACCAAGCGTTTGGTCATTTTTTTTTTTTTTCTAATTAGGTACATTATTCATCAGAAATAATTTCAACGAGTTTCGATTTTCAATTGATTACATTAATACCTAGGTATGCCGAAACCAAAAATAATATTTTTTCAGAAAATAAAATGACCTCAATAATAGAAATAAAAAAATCATTTGCCAATTATTATGGGGGAAAAAATATCAGAAATGATGAAAAAAATATGGAATTACTCAATATCAGGAAAAAAAATCAATCTCGTGTCGTAGATATTCCAAAATGATTAGTCAACGAGAAATCATCTTAGTAAAAACAAAATCAACTTACAACTCGGACGTCTCAGCAGGTAATCCTCGAGGAATCTCAGTAAATTTAGCTCGACTGCACTGCACAATAGTTCCTGTACAGGAGCACTTCGGAGGACAATAATTTTCACCCAAGCAACCTTGATCATTTTCACCTTCAACAAAGAAAAAAAAATTACCACAAATTACCTCACTTGTCATCTCTATAGCTACTTTGATGGGTAAATTTTTCCAACTTCTTACTTGTACATTTGAACTGATATGTTGATAATTCGTAAATGGCGCTGTCTTTCAAATTTGGTGGACTGGAACATTTGGCATTGCCTCCGGTGAGGCCCTTCTTCCTGAGCCATTCCGAGAACCAAGTTAAATGGCAATTGCAGACGAAAAGATTCGATTGTAAATTCCTATCAATCAAAAAAAAGTACAAAATATAAATTATTCAAAATTTTAAAAATAAAATGAAAAAAAAAAAAAAATCAAAATAAGAACTTACAAAGTGTGAAGCGCAGATAGCATATCAAATGATCCAGGCATAATGCAAGTGATCAAATTATCGTGTAGTGATCTGAAATAATTGAAAAAAAATTAAAATAAGAATTCAATTTGCTGGGAAAAAATAATTTTTCATTTTTTTTTTTTTTGGAAATATGTCATACTTACAAAATTTTTAAATTATGCAGTCCTTTGAACATCTTGTTATTGATCTCTCTGATTTTATTCTCCGATAAATTCCTGCAAATTTGAAAAAAAAAATCATTAAAAAATACGTCTCATCTTTTTTACTTTTTCTACTCAACTGATACTTACAATTCGAACAACTTGGAAGACGCTTCAAAGGCATTTTCTTCAATTTTAGAAATATGATTACGACGAAAATCCAACTTATACAAATTGGGTAATCGACCAATCAATCCATCCGATTTCACCACCGTCAATTCATTATCCGCCAACAACCTAGAACCGGTTTCCAATCAGATGCAATTCCTCCAAAATGCAATAATTTCCTCCAAATTCAACTTACAATTCGGTAGTCTGAATAGGAATATCTTTCGGTATCTCAGTCAGCCTCAATCCGGAACAATCGACAACAGTTCCATCACAAGTACATCCACTCGGGCAGGCCACATCTGATCCACATTCCCCCAACGCGTTATCTTTATACACATCTTCGATACCTGTAGCAAAACAGCATATTGTTAATTATGCGGAATAATCTTTGGAAAATGCCAACCCACGTCAGGCAAATGGGCCAAAATGCTAGGGGCTTCTCGCGAAGACAGATGTCACCGCCAGAGTACGACTCGGGCTCATGTTTCGAAAACTAGAGTCGAGTTGTACAGCGCCACGTAAACTTATGGAAAATCGGTTTCCACATAGCAGATGTTTCATTTTCTATACGACGAAAACTTATTGCGAAAGCGAATTGAACTTTCTTACATTTGAATTTCTCGTCTCGAAGGGATTCGATTTTTCTCCTTTGCATACGTTTCGGACTTTCGCATTTAGCGCCGGATGTTTCGATCGGATTCTTATGTAAATATTCGGCCAACCATCGTAAATTACAATCGCAGATGAACGGATTACGAGCTAAATGTCTGGAAAACAAGCAAACGTTAGAATATTGTATTTTTTTTCCTCGGCAAAGACCGAGGATATCTATTATTCTAATTCGAACAGCTGTACGAATATGGATCTAGCGAGGCAGGGATGGATCGGAGGGGAGGGTCAATTCACTGAGAAAAAAATACTTTATGAATTCATGGGAAGGTTCAGCCTCTGATCTCTTTGCCCAAAGTTTTCTACAATTGAAAAAACAATAATTTCAAAATTTGAAAGAGATTTGACATCAAATGTTTAGGAAAGAAAATGCAGTTTTGGAACAAAAAACTTTCACACCAATTATTCCGACTTGAAAAACCAAAAATAATAAAGAATCCAAGCAGAGGTGTCGGTAGTTTTTTTGAGGAGTATAGAGGAAGTTGCTGAGTTGATTCTCTGGAATTGAAAATATGTGAATTGATTCTCATTTTGTTTCAAAGTGTATACAAATTGATTCCCATGGGAGGGGGGGAGGAGGTTTAAGCCAATTGACGTCATCCAAGAGATACCACGAGGAGGTATATTTTCAATATTTTTTCAACATTTTTTAAACTCCAGAATTTAATATTTCTTGTTCAAAACTAGACTCCAAATTTTTTTCAATTTTTTTTCAGTCTCTTATACTTTCTTCAATTTTTTTTCAATCTGAAATTTTCGGTTCACTTTGACATTTTTTTCAAAATTTTTTGTTTTAATTTTTTTTCAAGTTCAATTTTGTCTCAAAACATTTCAACATAAATTTTTTTCCAACCAAAGCAATCTTACAAGAGAGGTATCCTAACTCAAAGTAAAATTTTGAGCCCAAACAAAAAACAATTGAAAGTACACCAAAGAGGACCCCATTTTCCCTGAATTTCAGATTCTGAAGTTCATTTCTTGAACTTTGGTGAGTTTTTGAAATTTAAAAATCGAATATTTGATTTAATCAACGAAAAAAACTTGAATTTGATATCCACCCTACTTCCGATCCGCTGAATCGATTGAAAGAGATTTTGAAACTCTTTAGAATATTGGGTTCTCACTTCTCATATGGTCAGGGCTGTGCAGAAAAAATCTAGACTCGGGGGAAAATTTTGACGAGTAAAATAAGGTCTCACGCAATGGGGAGGGGGTCGAAAATTCAAAATTTTGATTTCCTCCCTCTCTGCACAGGCCTGCATATGGTGTAATTCCGTGTTTTTTTTCAATTTTTTATTTTGAGTTGAATACTTTTCTTGTGTTTTTTTTTTATCAATTTCATATTTTTTCTTTATTTTTAATTCAGTTTTTTCACCCAATTAAAAAATTCATCAAAATCTTCAAATACCATCTTTGATTATTCTAAAAAATTGCTTTTCAATTTTATGGAAATAATCCTAGAACTGAAAAAAAATTGAGATAAATTTCAAGATTAAATACAATTTTGAAAAAAAAAGGAAATGTATAAATATGAAAAAGTCAGAAAAAATTTTTGATCGAAATAAATTTTGGTGTTGGAAACACTTGAGAAGAAAATCAATGTCTGCAATCAATTCAAAAAATGGTGCAGTCTTTTGAAAAAAATTTTTAGAAACTATTTTGAGCCCAAAATTCAGAGTTTTTTTTCAAAATGGTAGTCCACCTCAATCTCCACCACTGCAGCGGAGAGGGATTCAATTAAAGAATTTTTCGCTTCGAGCAATGCGCAAATATTAAAAAAATAATAAACAATTCGTATTACAAAACCGTCGACTGTTTATGGCACGACATTGCGACGATTATTTTCACCAAGTTCGTACAATTTACATAAACGTTTCGATGATCGTCTCGAGTACATACACCCTCATTTTTTTCTCGCAGTCGCACCGCCATTTGGACGTATGAAAAGGCATATACTCGATGGCATATAATAAATTACCCGCAATCAAAACCAATATACAATACTTACAATGTCTGGATACTTTTCAAATTGGCGAATGTTCCATTGCTCAACGATTTGATATTGTTATCGTACAACGACCTGCGAAAAAAAAGGGGAGAAAATTAAAACCGTCTCTTTAAAAAAATTAGCCATCTCGTTTACCTGCTTCTACTTCGACAGATATGTTAATTTCTTATAATTAAACCGGCCTGTCGGCAGCCGGCGCAGAATTCATAATTAAATACTAGACCTCTTTTAATAATTTCTCTCCTCTCCATTCCGCACGCAAAAAAAAGAAGAATACCTACGCAATCAAGACACCCACTGGCACTCGACAGCGTCGGGATAAAAATCAAACACGAGAATTCTTTCAATTTGTAATTCGATTCGATACACGGTAACGTTTTATTAATTCGAGAAAATACACGGCATCGAAACCTGTCAAAGTTTTCGATTCGCAGTCTTTCGCGAACATCTTGAAAAGGGGTAAATTTCATTCGACAAAACGAGCCTCCTCCTGCGCCCCTGTTACCCAACGAAATTTGCATTAAAAGGTAAAACGAGCTGAGAACACGACGTAGCTGTAACGCACAGACGACGTCGTCATAGTAGTCATCGTAATACTACGTATCGCTCTCTCACTTGCTCATCTATCGCATGAATATTCAACGTAGTCGTCTACCTTCCACCCTGCGATACCTCGTTCATTCGATTCTCTGGCTGTTTTCCCGTCCGCGGTACCGATGCCACTTATCAATTTCGTTAATTTACAATTTTTCACGCATTTTGAATATGAAATCGCGTCGTCAAATTCGTTAAAACGTAGACGAATTCTCGCCGGAGATTACTCGAGCGCCGCAGTTGTCGAGACTCTTTTGTAACTCGAGTATTTCCTTTGGGCCGGTGCGTCGCGTCGTCGGGCCGGATTTACGTAGATTTTAGAAGCTGGAGTGTAGGTGTAGCTGGGTACCGTTGCGGTAATTGAACGCAGGAAGATGGTGCGTGAATATTTCATCAATTTGAAGTGAAGCGAGATGGAATTTATGGAGGAAAAGGCAAAAATAATGAAGTTTTATATAGGTAATTAAAATCGAACGGAAATTTCACATCTTTGTGGAGAAAAAAAATACTGAGATAAAAATTAAAATTGGTAAGAAAAAGTATCTCCATTGTTCTCGGAATTTCAACTGACCAGACAGTTCAAGATTTTCCATTGAGATTCTTTCAAAACACATTTTTTTTAAATTCTAGATTGGATTTTAAAAAATTTGTCAACTGGTTCAAACCGGTTTCTCAACCCAAATAACTGGTTTGAAGGATCATCCGTCGATAAAAAAAGTAACTTTGAAAGTCTGAAAAAGAATTTGATACTAACATTGCAATTCTATGAATAGTCAATACTGAAACCGGTTCAATTTGCAATAAATCCATGAAAATGAAAGTTGATCCTGAATTTAGTCGGTATTTTGTATTTATTCGAGTTCGATTGAAAATATGAAAAAAAAAATTGTAAGCTTCTGATTCTGATCCGCCTTGGACCAGTTTTATGAAATTTCAGAACAAGATGAAACCAGTTTTTTCACAATAATAAGAGGAATCAAGAATGTTATTCAACAAGAACCGGTAATAATTCAACTACCTAACTAA
Organism: Pseudococcus jackbeardsleyi; assembly: GCA_038380155.1. Taxonomy (NCBI): domain Eukaryota; kingdom Metazoa; phylum Arthropoda; class Insecta; order Hemiptera; family Pseudococcidae; genus Pseudococcus; species Pseudococcus jackbeardsleyi. The sequence continues at coordinate 8,729,544 of CM076240.1, forward strand.
ACTTTTTCTTTTTCAATAATTTGAAAATTTTTATTTTTGGCTCAAACCGGGTTCTCATTTTGAAACCAGTTGAAACCAATTTTTCTATTGTGAATGACAAATTTCGGAGCTTGATCTGACAAGGGTAATACTGATTCAACTACCTGAAAAATTTTCCCAATATTTAATGATCACATAACTGGTTGAAACTGGTTTCTAATCACTTAAAACCAGATTGAAACAGGTTTTTCTACAGTAACTGATTAATTTTGGAGCCTAATTTGACAATAATATAATACCAATTCAACTACCTGAAAAATTTTTCCAACCTTTAATAATCACATAACTGATTGAAACCGGTTTCCAATCATTTCACACCGGATTTAAATTGGTTTTCAAGTCGTGATTCAAAAATTTGAGAATATTTCATTCAACAAAACTAGGAGAAAATCAAAATATTTAAAAATTTCCTTCAAAATAGAAAATTGTAACCAGTTGCAACCAGTTCAATTTTAAAATTGGTTTGAGTCGACTGAAAAGAAATTCTGATTCAACAGGAAACTCAAAATTTTTCTCAGAGATTTGCCTGAAACAGTTTATAAACAGGTTCGATTCTTCTCAATTTACACTTATGGTACTCTTTCAGCAGGTTCATAAGGATGTGTATGCAACTGGTGAAAACCAGTTTCAACAAAACATAATCATGACATCGACATGGCATTGAGATAACATTCTAGTTCAAATTTTCATTTTTTCCGATCGCTTGATAATATAATAAACAAATATTTTCCACCAAAACCAGTTCTTACAGCCAATTAAACAATAACAAGATGAAACCTATTTCAATAATAAAAAATTTCATCATGTGGCCGTCATCATAGTTCGTTTTCATATCAGATATAAAAAAATAAGACAATTTTTAGATAAAACTGGTTCAAACCGGTTTTCAATCCAATAAGTGACCCAAATTGACAAAAACTACAAATTTCATGAAATCGTAGCACCTGATTGTATGGAGCATTATCACGAAACAGAACAATTGTCATAAAGCTTCTTTTAAACAGATTCGAAACCGGTTAGAACCGGTTTATTCGAAATATTTGCTAAAAAGAATCACTTGAAAATTGAATTTATGAATATAATCAAGGAAATCAACATTGTGAATTATTTTATTTGATAATATTCACTTTTTAAACCGGTTTCAACTGGTTCTATTTTCAACAAATAACTTGCTTTCATCAACCAATCAATTTTTAGCAGAAATTTACAACTTGACTCAATTAATCTTCAAAGAAATTGAAAAAATAATTTCACAAAACCGGTTCTAAATCAAGACAAAACTCGCCAAATTTCGATTTCAACTACTCCTCGATCGTTTGTACATGTAATTCAAAGAATTTCGCCATTTTTCTTTTTTCCATGCCATAAACGCAACATTTGACTAACAAATGACCCGAATATTGCTTCAAATGAGTTATTCAGCCTACTTCTCGAAACAAAAGGCACTGCAAACTACAACCTCCCCTGCAGACTTAGAACCCTGATGAAAAATCACCACTCCATCCAAATTATCCAAAAATCTCACACAAAACAGCATTCCACCCTCCAATAATAGTTTTCCAGTTTACAATCGCAACAACACACCATCGCGGCGACGAGAACTTGTACTACACCTTGTTTCTTTAAATGTTTAACAATAAATCTCACGGATCCGGCGGCTGAGTCGATTAAAAATTCAACACCGTGTAAAATACCTTCGCTTTGCACCGTTAACACTAAAATTCTCTTGCAACCATGAATAGTTGAAAAGTTGCGAGCGAAATTCTTCGGAGAATAAGTTGTCAAATAATAGCTACAGCTACCTAACTGCGTTCGTCTTCGTTTCGCCACCTCGCCGGCGCATTTCGCTCTCTCGAACTCCGGCACATAAAAACTATTAAAAACGCGAAACAGAAATATGAGCGAATCCTCGCCGGAGATCCGAGAGGCAAATGTATTCGTAAATGTTAATGTAGCGTGTAAAATGATGTAACTACGAAGTACGGACCCCCTCCCCTTATACCCCGCGCTTCTATACTTTCATACAAATGGTTACGCTAACCTCAAAAACTCGATGAAAATTTCAACGCGACAACAAAATTTTACCGGAGACCATTTCCCAAGTTCGTATTTTTCACTTCATTTAATTTATAAAAACGACGACTCGCCTCGTTCCCATCGCAGCGCCGAAAAATACCTCGCGCTCCGCGATCCTTTTTAATTGATGACGTTTCATACGATAAAACGCGTTAAAACCTATATAAAAAGCTATAATTACAAAGCTCCAGGCTTTCGACTTCCCTCGCCCACTCGACACCGCGCCATCATTTCCGTTACCCTTCCTTAACCGTTCTATACATAGTTCGTATATTTACAGTATACTTACAGTAAATTCAACGAATTCAGATCCTTGAATGTATCCTTTCTAATGCACGAGATTTCATTCGCGTTTAATAACCTGCGCAGGCAAATGCAAAAAAAAAATCGTTATTCGTAAGAGTAAATTCTCATTTAGAAATAAAAATTCAATTTTTTTCTCTTCCTTTATCTAGCTACTCGTTTTAATTCGATAAATTCGCGACGGGTATTTTACTTCAGACAAGCGCGAAAAAAAAGTCCGAATCCGCTTTACCGAATTAAAATTTATAATGCGGAAAGTGCGAGAAAAAAATTAAAATTAAAAAAATACATTACATTATACTCTAAAAGTATACTCACAGCAACTGGAGCGAGGTTAATCCGTGAAAAACTCCGTTTCCTAATTCTTTTATTTTATTTCCATACATTACTCTGCAGGGAAAGAGAAAAAACAAAACGGCATTTTGATTAAATACCCGAAAAGCGAAATGCGTTAAGAAGGGTACGGCTACGTTAAAATATGCGCGTATACCAACAGCCAGCGCCATACTTACAGCGATGTCAGAGATTTTAGGCCTTGGAACGCGTCCGGTGCTACTTTCACGATTTGGTTTTTGCTCAAGTCGCTGAAATCGTAAAACAATACGCGAATCAAGTCCTGAATTACAAGTTTAATATGCTAAATTAAGGATACTCGCGGTTGAAATAAGAGAAGAATCGAAATGCCTTTCTTAAAAATCATTTTGAAAAATATTCGATTCATGCTGAAGAAGAATTTTTCAATAAAAGTTTCATTCGCAAATTTGGTTGGATTTTTTTTTTAGAATTTTGTATTTTCAAATGAATCGTTCGCGAACGATAAAGCCAAATATTGAAATAGAATCGTTCGGGAAAGATTTTGTGAACTAATTCGTGTACAAAAAATTTTCCCGAAAAAGTTCAAAGAATACAAATTCAAGGTCATGGTTTGATGAATCAAGTCGTTCGCGAACGACTGAAATGAACAAGTCAACAAAGAGAATTCGTTCGACAATTATTTCCAAACATAAATGGATCAATCGATTTGAAAAAAGGAAAAAATATCTCAACATCTGGGCGAATCTGTCACGAACGATTCTTGGAGAGTCGAACTGAATCGTTTGCGAACGGCTTGAAAATTTTTCAAATATAAAAACAAGATTTATGTACCAACTGATCAGAATTTTCATTTAACAAAAATTCCAATAATGGGAGAGCATATCCAATTTGAATCATTCGCGAACGACCAATTCTATGTTTCAAATGAATCATTCACGAACTATTCAGATGACTCCCATCATCCTCCTGCCCTTAAAAATAGAAATGAAGCATAATTCGTACAAACGGTATAAGTCAGGAAAGTGAAAAAATAGGTTTTTTCTTGGTTTTTTCTATTTAAAATGAAAACGGCGCAAAATAGAGAAAAGTTCATTTTATATTTTTTGTAGCTAAGAAAATTTCGCATCTAATGAAAGTTTTCCGGTGTGTCTAACGTTCTTAGTTGCTGAAATATCGGCGAATTACGACAGTGAAAATCGGCTATCTTTTTCCTGACTTATACCGTTTGTACGAATTATGCTTCAAATGTGACTTTTCAAATTTTCCAAACAGTAACGAACGACTGATTCACAATTTATAAGATAATGAAATAATCATTCAGATTCAGAAACAGCTGAAATGATTCATTTTTAAAATGAACTAATATTTTAAAAATTGATTTTCGTTTTTTTTCTGAGGCAATTTACACACAGATAAATTCTCATGTTGAAAAAAAAATCAGTGCTACCAGCGACCACATCTCAAAATTACATACATGAATTTGCACCAGCAAAACAATTTTGCCCCAAATCAAAAATATTTTTCTCATGAAACAATTCCATCATACGTCAGTACCATAAATTTATACTTTCATTTTCCAAACATATCCAACTCCACCTGAATTAACCAAACCTCTCCCATCCGACCATCCGAACGTACTTAATACATAAATCAAAAGACATTAAATCATACTCACATTCTTCTTAATCGTTTATAATGGGAGAACGCTTTCGATGGTATCTCTGTAATTTGATTTTGTTCCAAGCGCCTACGCAGTCGAATAAATTAATCAAACAAACGTCCGAATTATGTTACGCATCCAACTCCTCAGGAGCTACTTACAATTCGGTGGTATCTTCGGGTAATCTGGCGGGTACCTTGGTTAACAGCTTCTCCCTGCAGTCGACAATACCGTCGTCGCATTTACACGGCGACGGGCATATCGATTCGCCGGTACCGCATTGATTGGTGGACCACGGTTCTGACGAAGTGGAATCTGTTTCCGGACGTATAAAAATTTAATATTAAAAATAGGTACCGTTCTACCATTAGATAAAAAAAAAACACGAGCATTTTCTCGAGACGAATATCAATCTGACGTACCTGTGCATTGGAAATCTTGTTCGTGTAAGTCTACCACATTTTGACCTTTGAACTGAGTTGGATAGGAACATCGAGTCTGGGTACCGAGGCGTGGAAACCTACGTAGCCATTTACCAAGCCATAGCAGTCGGCAATCGCAAGCGAAGTCGTTGTCTGAGAGTCGAACTGTGCGTAAACGATATAGATCTTGGAAGAGATCTTCCGGCATTGAAGTTAGATTGTTGTTGTTCAAAGTTCTGCAAATTCACGAATTATCAATATTTGTACCTATCAATTTTATATGACAAAGTATTATCAAAAAGTACTTAGGTAAGTACATTTATTCACATCAGGTATTTGGCAAAAAAAAAAAAACGAGAACAAAGTGATTTTTTCAATGGTGTTCCAAAAAACCTTTCAGGAGGAGAGCCAAAACTAAACTGAGCTGAGTAGCTCCGGATCCGCTGAGGTAAACATCAGGTGGGTGGGGCCACGCCCATAACCTGTTTTCCCCTACTACACCATACTGGAGGGGCGGAGTCAAATATGCTCTCAATTCACTAGCAGGTTTATAATAACAGGTGTAATGCCTCAAAACAAGGCAATAAAACTAGTCCATGCTAGTCAGGAATGCCTATTCATAGTATAATAGATAGCAGGGGGTTCAAGTATATTTTTTACCTGCCAACCCCTAGCTGCAGAATTTTGAACAAATGGAACTAACCAAAATAATTCTTTCATTTCAATATTTTTTTTCTCAGTCTTCCCTCAAATTTTATTTCTACGAAGTGTGCTTTGTCATATTACCACCAATTAAAAAATTACTAAAATTTACAATCATTTTACCATAAAGTATCACTTCTTTATGGTAGAATTACTACAATGAATGAATACCATTACATTGTGGTAAAATAAATATACAGTAGAACCCCGGTTATTTGACGCCCGATTATTTGACGTTTGGTTTATTTGACGCTGAAAATTTTCCTCTCATTATTTGACACCTCGATTATTTGACAAATTTCGGTTCATTTGACGAATAAAACTTGTCTTGAAGTGAATTATCGGCGCTATCAGGTGGTAAATGACCAATTACATTTTGTACACTTAGTTATCATGTTTTTAAAAGTTATTATTTTGATATACTTATTTTAATGTGTTAAGTGACCAATTTCACTGCGCACATTTGTTTTTTAGTACGACATGCTCAATTGATGGATTAAGTCATGAAAAAAAAAAAACTTGGCTTTATTTGACATTTCGATTATTTGACGCACCGATTCCCCGAGGGTGTCAAATAATCGGGGTTGTACTGTATTTACTTCAAAAGTAAAATGTTATTGTGTTCTAAAACAAATCTAAGAAGTCATGATTTACTCAAATCTAAATTTATTGGTTTTTGCCTAAAGACTATATACTTACACTAAAACCACTTTTCTTCTTTCCAATGCTTTATAAAATTTAAAAAAGGAAATGATCTAGGAAGCGTAATCACCAAGCCATTTCGGTGCCTTAACTGCTTAATACTTACTACATACTTCCAGTTTGCTCTACCCAACCCTTAGCCTTTGCTGGAGTCTCTTCTATAACCTCTTCCAACCCAAAAGTATGCCTTTATCTGATTCTTATACCAACATACAACTTTAGAAGGCATCTAGGATCAAACTTCTGGCCCAGTGACTTCTATGACAATGCCAATATCTTCCTCAAACTTCAATTCACCCTTACTCTTTATAAAAGGCTTCTTGTCACTGCCTTAAATTCCTTCACAGAAACTACAGATACAAATCATGTATAAGTTAATTTTGCCTTTTTATAGGTGTCAGTGTCCCTTACTTACATATCTCTTCAACACATTCCTTCAATGTCAGCAGCTTATCTCAGATCTTCTGATTGAATGCGAGCTTAGTGGGACTCTTACCAGTAACACAATGTGGGGTTGCTCTATGCATTAAAGGATACTTAAAGCCTTTTGAACATCTTCCTTCCTCAGCAAAGCGATCTGAAGGATCTTCTGAAGAAATCCATTTTATCTTTCTACTTACCCATTGGTTTGGGCGAAATACGGTGGTGTGGTTTTATAAACGATTCCATTTTCTTCACAAACTCTCAAATTTTGTAGCCACTAATTGAGGACCATTATCACTCATTATCCAATATGGATTACCATGTCTAGCAAATATCTTATTTGAAAATTCAATCATTGTCTCTGTGGTGATATTACTGATATTATCCATAATTTTTGTCTCGATAAATCAACAGAAGTAATCCACAACCACACAGAGATACTTTGTGGAACTCAATAGCAACTTGAAATTCACTGTAACATTCAGCCAAGGTCCATTAGGGAGCTGGAGTCTAGACATCTGTTCTAAAACGACATTTTTTCCAACTTTTTGGCACTGATCACACATCTTTGCAAATTGCGTGGCATTCTGGTTAATTGCTAGCATCCTAGCCCTTATACCTTTGACTAAACAGAATTCTACATCTTTATAATACTAGAGCGACCCTTGTGTGTGTTCTCTCACACTTACTGTCAGAGTGAATATGGCCCAACCCCAGAGAACCGGCTGTTGTATCGTGGTGGTGGCTGCCCTGCTAGTAAGTTAACTCGAATCCTATCACTGTCTCAGTGTGAACGGAGACAACAGTATCAATCTCATTTCGCCAGTATTCTGATAGTTCCCTAATATCTTGTCTCGTTCTCTTTCTCTCTTGGTTCCACCACCAGCTAGGCTATTGGGATCAGCCTAGCCAGGACACACGAATATGTACTACACCCGCAAAAGTAGCTGTAATCTATTTTCGTGTTGTTGGAACCCCTTTTTCTGATCCCAAACCAACCCCCCAATGGGGATGCTACAAGGCACCGGTGCACTCAGGCTTGGATCCAGCCCTTGGCACCCCTGTGGAATTCGGGCACTTGCGAGATCGGTTCCCTCCACAGAGATATCCATCCGGAGATATCCTCTGCGGCGTCGCTCCCATTTTCATCGCGCGAATTCTTTCACACGTTCAGCACAACATGATCCACCACACCCCGCAGAGCTTATCCAGCAAGAGGGCTCGCGGTGGAGTTCAGCATTATTCGATGGCACAATCAAGGAGGTCTATAGCTCTTCTTGGCGTTGCGACTCCAGCCAGGAGCTCGACTCTGAGGTGAGTGTAAAATCATCTTGATCAGCCAATTCAGACCAATCTTATCCGTAGGTTGAGGCTGTCAACCCTCACACACATACTGGTATGATTAAATACGTCGTGCAAATATACACTTGTATCTGTCAGCCGTGTTTCTATTCATTTCCAACGTGCGCCACGGCACAAGGCTTTCCCCCTACATATCCTCAGGGGGGGACAAGCCGTAGAGCGAATACAGGAGACTGGTGCGCACCAGATCAATGGAGGGCTAGAGACATGGAGGACTAGAGACCCAAACGGCTAAGGAGGCGTGAGGCAGGCATCGCCAATTCAAGACTCCTACATGCCTCAATCACCATCCCCTAAGTGGCACTCTTATCTCCATCCTGCAGTATCTCCTCTACATTACCACACATAATTCTGACATAAGAATGGTGTAAGGTTGTTCTTTGATCTGTCATTATATCCTCAAATCACATTTTTAAGACAACAATTTGTCATCCAAATAATTTGCATCTAATCACCTTTCTTCTGTAATAACACTGCACCCTACCACACATAATTCTGACATAAGAATGGTTTAAGGTTGTTCTTTGATCTGTCATTGTATACTCAAATTTTCACATTTTTAAGACAACAATTTGTCATCCAAATAATTTGCATCTAATCACATTTCTTCTGTAATAGCACTGCACCAACACCAACAGGTCTTGTGTCTATACCATTACAATCATCTGTAGGTTGGAATCAAATAAATGGAGGCAAGCTTCTTCAAATAGTAATAATTGAACATGGACAAATTGCTGGGTAGCTTCTAGTGTCCAAACTAACGTCACTTCATGAGTTACCCTATGTAATAAATCCAGTTCTGTAGTTAAATGTGGTAGAAATTTATCAACATAGGATACCAAACTAAGTAAACTTCTCAATTCCTCCAGTGTCTCAGATAACCAGAATTCCTGGATTACTTGGACTGTTGGACTTTATTGAGCATAGATCTCACAGTACTATTCTTGAATATATAACCAAGAAATGTTACCTTACTCAAGCCATACCTTCACTTCTCTTTGTTTACCTCTTGGCTCTAGCCCACGTTAACTTAACCCGCCAACACCACACATGTGACAAATGTCACGGACCGGTTTTTTTCTTGCGTTACGCGGGCAGGATTGAGTGATCGGGTGGTAACGCCTCCTTGTACCTATGCGCGCTTACCCCACCGATCATTTCCGCGGATTCGCAAATTGCCTACTTTATCATTTGAAGGGGCAGGCATTTTCGTAATAAATCTGGACTGGCTCGAATTTTAATTTTTTTTGCTCCTCAGATCGAAAGGACCGGCAAATTGTTATACACGAACGAGTAGGGCATAGATACACAAGTATCTGTCGGGTAGCAAATTCATCCCCTCCACTTTTCATTCAGTGCAAAAAAAATGGGAATAAAAATGAAAAAAACGTATTTTTTTCTAAAATTTCTGCCCCTTCAAAAACAAAATTAGACAATTTGTCCAACAAGGGAGACGAAACGTTGAACATTTATGTACACCCCCTTGAAGTTATAAATAATGCCATACCAAACTTTGGTCCAGCGCTAGAAAATTATTCTGTAATCAACTTTTTTTGAAGTGTGGTGTCGTAGGGTTAACCAATTAAGAAGAGCTTTCAAGTTGGCTTCATATTCTTCTTAGGTTCGCCAAAACACCAGGAAATCATCCATGAACCAAATACTCCCACCAATCCAGCTGTAATTCCTTCCATAATTTGTTGGAATCTTCCTGGGGTGCAATTCTAGCCCTCATTTAGAAGTCAGAACTTTGAACCAAAATAAACCCAAATGGGTTGAAAAGGTTGTCAACTCCCGCGATTGTTCATCCAACTAATCCAACAAGATCTGGTGGTAAGCCTAATGTAAGTTAGCCTTGCTGAATACCGTGGCATCCTTCACCATTGGCTTGACATCCTCTATGGTATGGGTTAGATTCTTTACAACCAGTATAACTTCGTTAACGTGACTCATATCGACACATAACCTATCTAAACCATCCTCCATTGGTTCAAGCATGATAGGAGATCCCGAGTACCTTCCACAGGTTTAATAAGGTCTAGGTAGTAATAACAGAATGATGACGCACATTTCGACATTATTCTTCCTACCATAAGGTACACTATACATTGGCTATATTACTGGGGTAATGAATGTTCAAGTTGATTGGAATTTTCAGCTTAAAATTCTTCAAACCAATGGTTTTAACGGACGGTTAGGGGCTAACCAACGATTCTGATTAGCTGTTAGTGTTAACTGAAAATTATTTTCCCCAGCTTTGGAGATAACTCTCGATTGAAAAACCGGCCCTACGATAATTCTAATTCACTTAGCGTGAATTATAAAATTTCTATTTGGTAAAATTACCAAAAAAATTACAGTTTCAATACGGCAAATGAATTGATTCATTACTTGCAAATATTCAAAAAAATTTCATCAAAAGACTTTTCATCAGAAATTTTTGAACCAGAAGATTATTTATTATCATTACTACCGAAATACCGTAATTTACCATGATTTCAACAAAAATTACTACTTTTTTACCAAAATTACCAGTAAATTACCGTAAATATCGTAATTTTTAAAAGTATACAAAAATTCCACTTCATCTGCATCAAAATCAATTTGTCAATTCGAAATCAATTACCTTAACTCTACCAAAATTACCAAAAATACCAAACCCCTGGTAAATTACCATTTTCCAACACAATTTACATTCAATTTTAGAATAATTTCTCAAACTCCACTCAATTCTTCAAGAATATTCTCATAATCCTGTAACTACAATTCACTCCTATGTACCTCGAATCTAATCCTATCATAGACTCCATCATTAAATCACACCCTCGACACAAATTCCAAACCTCTCGATTAATTCATCTCCGATAACCATCAATATCAAAACCTCTCGCAAAATAAATAATAAAACAATCAAACTCACCTGCACCCCTTTACCAATTCCCAGCCCAAATACCAGCTCTAAACGTCACCTAAACACCATCCCTTATCAAAAATCACCCCTCTGCCCCCCGGCTCAACGAATCGAACCTTTGCGAGGTAATAAATTCATCAAATTACGAATCCACTCTGGCATGCCTTTTCGTAGCCGGCTACACAACTCGTACAGCTCGGCTTGGGCTTGCCAAGTGAAATAGTAAAATTTATAAAATTGCGAGATTTATTTTCGCCGTACCATAAAAACAGACATCTAGTAACTAATCATTTTTCCAAGAGACAAGCTCCATTTCCATAAATCATGCCCGAGCTACTCTCCTCGTTCCTTCCATCTTACCCCTTTTTTGTACTTTATCTCTACAGCGCACCGTACTGCAACGTAAAATATATAGACGGTTCTCATCGGCGATACGTTGTCGTCCCTGCCACAGTCGACGCTTTCTCGAGCTTTTGTGTAGAGATAGCACGTTAAAAAGGCCTCTTCTGTATATTTAATTGCTGTGCCAAAGTACACTGTTGCTTCTTTACCATTTTTTTTCAACGCTTTTTCGTTTCAATATACAAACGTAACTTACAATCCCACAGTACCTATATTTTTCCATGTTTTTTCTCTTCTTCGAACCGGCCGAAAAAAATACACAGGGAGTTATATACGTACGACGACGCCAAACAGCAAACAAACCTCGCAACTGCTTTTATTCGTCTTGTTGTCTTCATTCTTGGCAACGACCAAAAAGGAGAGAAAAAATTAAACTGCATCACCCTTTTATTTTACAACTCTCGCGCAGGCACATCAAATTGAACGACGTTGCTTATTGAATACTCGGTGAGATATTACGATAAAGCACACATTCCAATCGAGAGCAGTCACATTGAACTCTTTTCAATAAAAAAAAACAACGGACCATGGGCGGCCCGGGGTGAAGCGGGATACCAAGGGAGAGAGAATTTTCGCGAGTAGAATTTCAATCCAAGCGACAGAATAGTTTTATACTTACAATATCTCGAGCTTCTTCAGATGCGCAATGGAGCCAGCTTCGATGCACATAATCTCATTATAATCCAATCTCCTGCGCAATAAGAAAAAAAATACCAATTAAAAGCATTTCGCTACATTAAATCAAATAAAAAATTCTCCGCGGCTTCCATTAATTTAAGTCAGTCGCAGAACGGCGAAAAAAAAACTTCCTAATAGAAACCCATTTGGAAAAAAAAAGTCCTCGTGCTATAATTTCAGTGATGCTGGCGTTGTTCGAGTCAATCGAATATGCATGAATGTGAAGGGTGCGAAAATTATGAGACTAATAATATTCAAAACTGAACAAAAATTTCCCACCCAAAAGCCAGAAGTTAAGCTTTTACCGTTAAGTATTTTTTGCCACCGGTTAAGGCTTCCCATCGTTACCTCTGGCCGCCCTCGTCGAGCTCACCGAGCCTCGTCGTACCGACTTTATTAAATCTTAAACCTTCATTATTCTGATACGCTTCGCCGAGCAATTACATCATTTCCACGGTGCCTCGCCTCGTCCCGGACCAAATATTTTTCTATAATTTTCCAGCACCTTTTTTTTCTCCTCGGTCGCTCCTTTTTTTCCAGGTTACCGAAGAATTTATCCGAATAACCGCATCATGCTTCGAATATACCCCAAAAAAAAACCATACTGGGCTTGGGAAACCTAAAACGAGTATACCGAACACCGGGGTGGATTATTAATTTGTAAAAAATAAACCCTCGGTTAAGCTCGTGTATCTCGCGAATCGGTTTCGCTACAAGAATGGGGAAAAATTCACGTATAGGCCTAAAATAATAAAATGAAAAACAAGCTGCCCCTCCGAGCCGCGCCATTACGATAAGGTGATACATATTAGGACAAGATTTTGCAACCTAGTTATGGATTAGCGCGAGGTATTAGTAAAAATATGTGTACCGGGGATGAGGCGTATCAACATAGGTACGTGCCCTCGTATAATAGGTAGCCGCGAAAAATTCATACCGTATAAAAAACAATCGCTAGCCGGAGTAATTTAGCGTGAAAATTACGCTCCGGCGAACCTCCCTTCGTCGGCGTTGGGTCTGGATTACGTGAGCAGGATTGTGGAGGCAGTGCACCTTTAGCACTTTTTTTCATTAGAATGACCGGCGCCTGCCCTGGCTGCGTAAATATTTACACGGCGACTCGTGGCTTTAACGTGGACTGGTCAACGAGAAGGTTTTTCAATGGGCTAGGGCTAGGTACGAATCGGTATGGAAATTTATTTGGTAAAAATGAAAAAAGTTGTAGTAGGTGAACCGCTATGAAGGACGAATTTTCGGTTTGGAACTGAAGTTGGAATATGGGTGAAATTTTAGCCCCTCGAGCCTTCATGATTGAGCTGCAGGTTCGTCAAAGTTAAAAATGGAGGGAAAATTCACGATTTTGAGCCTCAAATGAAGTGGGAAAAATCTCGGAAAGGGAATTTATGTATTTTAGAGTTGTTGATTTCATCACTTTGGGCTGATTTTATGACCTTTACAAAAAAAAGAACCACTTATAATTTTCAAATTGGGGTTTCAAATTTTTGAGGTATGAATCTGTCTATCTGCCGTCAGGAAGACCCTAATTGTCAAGTTTGAGCTTACCGGACTCATTTGACAAAAAGTGGGCTGAATCTCGTGAAAAAAATTTCAAAAATTCTGATTTGAATGGGTTCAAACGTCATATTTTTGGTCGAAATGGGTCGGGCATCGAAAAAAAATTCCAAATTCTATTGTTCAAATTAGTGCCAAACTCGACAGCCATTTGAAATTCGACTAAAAATATATGCGGGGGAGAGTGGGGTCTTGATACGATATGGAATGATTTTAATGTTAAAATAAGGAAGTTATTCCGATTCTAAGATTAATGATTTTATAATATTTTCACTAAAATTGGTATTTTTGCATTTTACAAAATTTTAAAAACCACTAAAATCATCAAGTTTTTAAATTCAATTAAAATAATGTCCAAGGTTTTCTAAAAAATTTAAATTTTCCAAAATTCCAAACAATTATTGTTTGTTTGGCCAAAAATGTCGAAAAAATAAGACCGGATAAGACTCATTTTGTACTTCAACAGGAGAAAAACTAAGAAAATGAAAAGAAACAAAAATTCGGAAAAAGTTCTACCTCAAATAAATTTTCAACTTTCAAAAAATGATGCACCATCCTAAGGACTAAGGAGTTGAAAAATTTTCAACTCGAACTTGATATTATTTGGAGAGGAAGAGGGGAGGGGGCGAGGGAAAAATGTCCCAAATGATGAATCAATGTTTCCCATAACATTTTAAAATCAAAGGTCTTCAAGAAGACTTTTTCAAGATTTTCACAAACCCTTTCATAAAACATTTAGCAAGTCTTCACCACCACCACTACCCTTCCCTCCCCATCAAAAAAAAATGAGATTTCATTGAAGAATGCTGAATCTCTGATCCAAATTCTGTACATTTTCAACACTTTCAGCACTCCCATCACTTAGCAGACATTTTTACAAATATCTTCAATAATTTCTATCCCACTTGAAACAGCAATTGTAGATTTGTTGACTTTTAGGGCATTTTAAACAGTTTTGATTAAATTTTTATTACTCTCTAAATCCGAAACAGTGATTTCAACCACTGTTTCATTCAGTAGTTTGAATATGACTATAATTTCAGTCAAATCGAGCTTTCTACCCTTCACAATCAGTGATTTATTTTGACGTTAAATCAGTGATAATAGAATCTACTGATTGTCAGTGAAATACTGTGATTCACTGCTTGAAACAGTGATCGCTTGGTTTTCAACTACTGAAACACCAGTGATTCATGCTATGGAAAGATCCGCGGTAACTTGAAGTATTGGAATTAAGTAATAGACTTGGTGATAGTTTGGGTTCAAATTACCAAAATGCCAATTGAAAAATTTGTAAAAATTTCAATGTCATATTTTTAAAAATTTCTTCCAGTTATGTATTGTGTTTGGAGAAAAATTGAAAAACATGAGTTGAAAATTGTTTAATTGAATGTTGAAAAAAACGGAGAAAATTGTGAAATTGAAAAGAAACTTTGAGTTGGAGGAATAAAAATGAGAAGTTGTAATATCTAAACGTTGAAAAATCTAAAGTTGGAAAAGTGTCAGGAAAAATTAAAATTGAAAAGAATTTTATAATAAAAACTTTTAAATTTATAACGAAATTTTCAACTTCATATATACTTTTAAAAATTTCTCCTTTCCAACTCAAGAAGTAATAATTAAAAAAAAAATTTGAAAATCATTTTTAAAAATTGAAAAAAAAATTAAAAACTTGGTTTAAATAATTTTTGAAAAAATGTTACTTGAGTAGAAAAATTTCTAATTCGGTATACAGCTTTAAAAAAAAACCAAGTTTAATAACTAAAAAAAGGTTGAAAAAAATGAACTTCACATAACGTGAACAGCAAGGGGTTGCAAAGTTAGAATGTTATAAAACAGCCACCTCGTTCAACAATCGTCATACCATATTGCAAGCATAGGTTTTAGATGCTTCACCGAGGTTAAGCAACGTCGAGGTGGGTTAGTACTTGGATGGGTGACCGCTCGGAGTTATTTGGAAATGGAAGGTACCTCGCTAGCACATCGCGAACGTTGTCCAGCTGTGTAATGCGTCTAATTCAAATCAGTAACATACGACTTTTTTGAATCAGTAACATTTTAGATTTCACTGTTTCAAATGGTGGAAGAATGACTGTTAGAATCAGTAGATATTACTGGTTCAAACAGTGCATTCAATTCACTGATTCCAGCAGTAAGGAATGACTGTTTCACCAGTAGTCACATTTTGGCGTTTTGAATCAGTGAAATCTGACTTTGAAACAGTGAAAAATGACTGATTCGGATTTAGAGAGATACTTCTTACTTTTTTTCAAAAGGAAAATTACATTTGAAACTTGTAATTTTTTGGCACTATTTCGTTTTCAACCAAAACTTTTTGTAAATCTTGAAAAATTTTCGCAAATTTGATAGGTACCTATCGAAACTATTTCTAATCTGCTTTCATACGTTCTTTTGGATAAATTTTGCGATTAGATTGACAATGGTTCTCAACAATTTTCATTATCGTACTTTTGTATGACAATTGAAAATCAAAAATTGTTTTTTTTTTTTTCAAACCAATCTCTCCATTAGTCTTCTCCCCTCCCCCCTCCCACAAAAACACCAAAAATTCAAATAATTTTCGACTTCGATCTATAAAAAAAAATACATATTCTTCCTATTTCGAGGGGAAAAATCAAAAAATTTCAAAATCCCCCCAGTTTTTTTGAACATTCTATCAAAAAATTTTCAACATTTTCTCTCCAATGTTTACAAACAAAATTTTGTAAAATTCCTGAAATTTTCGTTCTTTACAAAAGTTTGAAGTCTTTATGCTATCAGAACCTGAACAAATGGAGAAAAGAAACGGAGCAGTTAATTATTCCTGGTGAAAATTGCAATTTAATCGGAAAATTTCGAAAGTGACGACTTTCTTAAAGAAAATGTTTGTTTGGTGTCGAAAAAATCAGGAAGAATTTTCGATTTTTCTACTCCATTAAAATAATAAAATTTTAGGTCGTTCCTGGATGTAACAATGAATAATAAATTTTCAATCAATGCTTATTTTGTAGGTAAATGATAAGGAAAAAATGGAGATCAGTATGGAGTTTTCATCTCCCTTCTCTTCTTCCCTCAGGGTTGTATTTTTTTTTTCATTTTTATGATTTTGACGGAAAAAATTCGTCACATTGTAGTCCTGTTTTAAGTGAATTTTTTTTTCTAAAAACACCAAATTCCATATATTTCAAAATTAAAAAAAATTATCACATTGATATTTTTCGAAAAAAAAATCAACTAAAAAAGGACTATATGGTAAATTCTCTTCCCCCAATGATTGTCTGGGTAAAATTTTCAATTTCAACTCGGCAATGTAAATTTCACTCGTCAATATGATGGAAAAAATTTTAATGCCTTACCCCTTCATTTTTGAAGTAGGCAAAAGAATTGACAAATGTGAAATTTAGGTAGTGGAATCACCAGCATGAGAACAGATCTCAGTGAGACATCAGATTTTTTAGGTAGTGGAAAATCCGAAACCAAGAAATTAGGAATTTTGGGTACCCTGAATCAATTTTCAAAGACACTTTTACCCAGACAGACGTCCATGGAAAAATGAGGGAAAAGGCTTAAAAATCAAATCTTTCGAATGGGGTATCAAAATTTGTGTTTTTTAGCCCCCTGAATTCGATTCTGGCATTATTATTGCGAAAAAATTCAAAGCAGAGTGAGTGAGGGGAGAGGAACTTATATCAAAATTTTGAAACTTTTCAAACGGAGTTTCAAAAAATATTATTTTTAGCCTTCAATGAAAACAGAAAAAAAGGTCAAAAAATGGCACAGGAATTGATTTTCGATTCAATTCAAGTTGTAATAAATTTTTTCCTCCATTTTTCAATACCTCGCTTTAGAGAATTAATGTTTCCCTTCGATAAAACCGAAATTATTTCACTCTTCATGGATTTTCCCAAGATCTACTGATTCATTCGTAATTCTCGTCGGTAATTTTCTTCATTTTTCTTACCTTCATTTCACTCATTCACTCCTCTCTCTTCTAAAAAAATCAAACTCTACCAAAAAATGTCTCCATCTCAAGTACTTACACCCCGTTTCAAACCTCAGTCCACTCTCGTCTATCTTGGCTCGCAAGTGGCACTCGTACTTTCGTAAATCCCAACTCGGCGATTATTCCGCTCGACAAACCGCTCATAAAATCCGAATCCGAGAGCAAAGAAATCATCGACACTTGGTTTATTTCACACATAACATCTGAAAGAAAGCTCCTTTCGGCGGTACCTTCGTTTCTATTTGTACCTATCACACGACGACACGCTTCTTGCTGCCGTCGCTTTACGCTGCGCTGGCAATACAATAGTAAAGCACACATACCCACATATAAACTTAACGCACGACGATTCTATCATCGAGAAATCCTTCTCAGAAACAGATGAAGAGTGAAAAAAAAATCCTAAAATTACATTAGTAACGCTACATTTATTACAAACGTCTGTCTGTAACAAGCTGCAGGCGCGATAACGTCGGCAGCGTTTCTTTCTGGTATTTCGCTCGCGAGTTTTCTTCCCCAAATTAAAGGTAAATGTGAAATTTCTCGCTTTATCGAACAAAGCTCCGGCGAAAAATTATAAACAATACTTACAGCGTTTTTAACGACGCAGCTCCGCGAAACGTCTTCCTTCCTATCGTTTGTAATTTATTGCGACTGATGTCTCTGTAACATGAAAAATAACCCGTATCGTGTAAATAAAACGCTACTATACGAAAGTTGTTTAATAAGTACACAGAATGAAATGTTAGCTCTTAATTAAAACACGAGTAAAAAGTCGACAAATGAAGGAAAAAACTTATGAAAGAAAAATTTCAAGGGAGTTTTTCTATATTTTTTTGTTCGTTAACCTCACACAACGATCCGCTTAAGCGAATAAATCAACGTCACTTTTGTATACTTACGAGAACTATACAAAACAACCAATCAAGAATCAACGAATGACTGGTTAGATTAAAAATTGTTGAAATTTTAATTCTGTTGCATTACATGTATTTTCTAGTTTTAAGCGTCGCGTTCGCCATTACTCTTTTCTTAATAGACAGTATGATTAAGATGGTACATGAGTCAATTACGAGCAACACCGAAAGGTAAGCGAAAGTGAATAATAAATGGAGCAAAATTTGGCTCGAGATCTGGCGATCTGGGTCGAGACCACACGTTTTATCAGCTACTTTGCAGCGAGGAGTAATTCTTCATTTTTATCGATGAATTTTGACGGAATTTGAGGCGATATTTACCTACGAATGTGCAACGAAAGCAAAAGTCCATCATCACGAAAGAGGCGCACAAAAATATCTAAATGAAGATACCTGAAATTGAGGGGAGGAGGGGAGAAAGAGAACTAGACAAAATAGAATTCCGAAAATTTCGACCCTGAGGATTTCTGAAATTAGTTTTGAATAATGAGTTTTAAAACAATATTGATTTAAAATTAGATATTGTGGAATTTATTAAGAGCAACTATGTAATCGATTAAATGATCACTGCATAAAAATCGATCCACCTGTTGACTTCGTGGAAAAAAATCGAATCAATCATAATCCGATGATATTGAATTTATCGAAATATAAATCGATTTAATCGTCCATTCGATCGACCAAAATCAACATTATAAAAAATTGAAGTTTTAGAAATAAAAAGATGGCTGGAATCGGTTCATTACCAAACTATGAATAAATCGATTAAAAAATCTCAAAAAATCTCAAAGAATGCTGAAAAATGTTTCAAAAAATGAAAAAATTGAAAAATTGAACCGAACTTGAGAATTTAAAGTAGGTAATTGAAATCGAAATGGAAAAATTCAAAAATTGCACAGAAATTTGATTCTGTTCTAGATTTGTTGAAGATTTTTGGTGATTCTGGGAGCACAATTCTTCAGTTCAAGAATGGTAGGAATATTCTGAAAGGCCACGAGGACCAAATTCTGGATGAAATTTAATTCTAATTTAATAATATCATAATTGTCTAAACATCATGAAAATTTTGAAAATTTCGAAAGTAGCAAATTTTGGAGTAAAATGGAAAAAAAAGCTGAAATAATTCTTTAAAAAAATTTTACAATGGTAATATCTTTTTCAAAAAGAACAATTTTCCAAGAAATGATTCGATAAGCTACAAATTTTATCTATTAAAATTGAATAGGTATAGCGATTTTGTAATATTTTTAGAGGAGAAAGATGCAGAAAACTCCCCCTCTCCTCCATTATAATGTTTTCTCTTAAATAACGAATACTTAATTATAAAGATAAAATTGAAAAATAAATTCAAATTCAAGTTCAAAAACTAAAACTCAGGAAATCTTTTTTCCCCGACCGAACAAAAAATTCAATAATTTCTACAAAAAGTGCAAAACTAACTGAATTTTGACATAATTAGTCGATGATCTCTGGAGCCTCCAAAATGAAGATGAAACCAATATTATTCTCCATCTCCATCTCAAGTCAGAGACTTCGAAGATTTTGGTTACAGCAGGTTAAAGGTTAAAATGATTTCAGAAATGGATTCTGGATGCTTCACTTGAAAAATTATCCACTGTGGTTCCCCATTTCTATTCTTTGCCATGAAGCTCTTCCTGTTTTTTGTGTTGGTGGTGGGGAGGGGGAGGGGGCGGGACGAAGGAGATTATTTCAAAATTGAATATTCCAGACGCCAGAAAACATGGTTTCAAATATCTCGACCCATAGTTTTGAAAAATTCTCTATTTCGACCCCCCACCCACGACGCCTTTCTTTGATTACATGACTTGAAAATTTATCTGCAGAAGATCATTATTATTTTTGAAATTTTTTAAAATTTCCCTAATTTTTTCCCATTTTTCTTCAACTGTTGAAAATTTTTGAAATTTTTCCTCAATTAATGTACTTGAAATATTTTGACAAAATTTATATTTTTTTTTCAGAATTAATTTTAGTAATTTGATTTTTGTTTCAGAAATGGTTTAAACAGTATTCAAATCGTGAAACTGTCCAAAAAAGCCTAAAAATTACAAAATGAAATTTACAAAAAAATTTCTTCGAGTTGAAGAAATATTTTTGAGGCTGGTTAAAAATTATTCATTGAGATCAAAATCGAACGCTTCACACATGAATTTTTCAAAATTTCATTTTAGAATGGTAAAATCGATCACAAAAATTTTCAAAATCTCAATAGGTAACTATATTGATTTAAAATGTCATACTAATTGTCCCTAAAAACTTTCAAAATACATTAAAATTTCTAAAATTGTTTGATAAAATTGATAAAAATAATTGGAAAGCTTGGAATGGGCTCAAAAATTGTTCAAATTTCCGCATCAACATCGAAAAAAATACATTACGCTATATAAATGAACGTTTTGTTGAATATATCCAATCGATAAATCAATTTTCATACATTTTCATCACTAGGAAAATTGATGATCACCGATTACAAAAAACTAACAAATTTCGATCAGAATCTTTCAATTTTTTTCCAATTCACTTACTTTTTCGTACATTATGAGCCTGGATATATGTAGAAACCAGAAACCACCTTCAGGTATCAAAAGCATTTTTGAGTTAATTCTTTTAGACCTTTCAGAAGGAGTAAAATCAAGGGGAACCCCCAACTCAAAAATAAATTTCCAACACCTGAGAGTGATTTCTACATCCAATCTCACATATATTTTTTTCAATGAACTTTAAACAAACCAACCTCAAATTTACATCACCCCATCCGAACCACTCAACCCGATGAAAATCCCGAACCACCCACGAACAACAATTCAATCGCTGCGCCTTCGAATCCATCTTACGATCATTTTTACGACCACCGCACCGTCGAGCACATTTCATCGCACTGTACTATCCCATCAATCGCAATCGGCTTCATTTCTCAAGGGATTCCAGACCTCTACTTACAATATTTCTTAAACTCGATGACAATCGATTAATCACCCCCGAGCATATTTTGGCAAAAATACCATCTCGTCATTGGAAAACAGATAAGACGTGAAATAAAAGGTGACTCACCACACCACCCTTAGCATTCGGATCGCAATACAATACGACACGATACAAGGCGACGACGAGAATCGATAAAATTAATCTTTCGCTTTGTTCCTTGTCGTTTCAGACTCGTAAACGTATTCGAGAAAAAAATCTCGAATTTCCCTTCTTCGGGGGCGAATAAAACAACAAACTTGTGCTGTGTAAAAAACAAAAGGGCCCAACACGGTGTTTTTTGCCAACACCCTATCGTCATTTACCAAATTAAAACATAATTCCTTGCAATTCGCTTTTAAACACATAAACAAACATCTTTAAAATTAAATTAAAGAAATTCAAACAAAACAATTCCTTCGTCGTCGATTTAAAAGCCTACTCCCGTCTGCTTGCTTCCCCGCTTCGCAGATTCTTCGCACAAAATGCAAAAAACATTTTCTCATCTTATACTCGTAATTCTTCCGGTCAATTATACTACACGTTATAAATACGCACAGCGAGTTTCTCGACATCGCGAAAGCTCGATTCGAACGCCTAAAGCTAGAGCTTTTCCGAGCTGCATTTGGTAGTCCCCGTACGTGCGGCTGTCTTGGGCTGTAATTTGAATAATTCGTCATGTTGTGCAGTTTACGCAGCCAAAGTCGGATAATTCGACGAGAAAGCTTCAAAGGCTGCATTCCCTCGATGAATTTTTTCGCCTTTTCCCCTACTTTTTTTTCAACTCGTTGGTCGTCGCTTGGCCTTCGTGTATTCTCAAGAGTCTACGAGATCTTTTTTTTCCTCTCCGTTCACGAGACTACCTTATCGAATCAACTTCAATATTCTTCTTGAGTAAAAACTTACTTACATTCCCCAAAGCTCGACGCGGCACTTTGACAATACGAGAAAGCTACCGGAAGGGACCAGGGGACTGGTCGTTTTTTCTTCTTTTATTCGTTTACCCGATAAATAAAAACGAGATTTTTTATGACCCAGTTGCCAGACTACGCGTCTCGATTAAAATTCCATCCTCGGCTGCATCTCCACTCTTGCCCACGAATCATCGAAAGACAATTAATCCGCCATCGGGCACCTGTTCGGATGCACACGAGCGTCCCACAGCGACGACACGCTCCACTACCCTTCCTTCGGCTACATAAATAAACAATACGAGAAAATAGCACTGACATCGGCAATAAGGGTGGCTGTAGTACACGAAGACGTGTCACGAATACTACTATAAAAAATGCACCCACACCTTTGGCCACACGTAACACGAGACCTAGTTTATTATACACACGATTAATCCCACCGCTCTGCCTCTTTGAACTCATCACCACGCTCATGAGCTCGGTATTCGGATGAGTTTAATTAATCCGAAATACAACGTATTCACGAGTAGAATGTTATTACGCCTTGCCTTTGCCTTTAGAGGTTTCCGAACGAAGCGTCGTATCCAGCAGATGGATCGGGCAATACCCGCAATTTATTTCTAATTGGTTATTAAATCTGGTGAGAGATTGAGGCGCGGATATCGTACTACGAAGGTGTTACTATATTTTTGGAGCTATTAAAAGCTCGTACTCGTCGTATCCGTTGTCAGCCAGTTTCTGTAACGAGTACAAGATTTATTGATGGAAATATCTCAAATGAGAGATGACGACCTAGAGTCGTGTCTTCTCGGTTTACACTCCCTCCGCACTGTTGGCATCCTCATCGTTGGACGAAATATTGGCCCGAACACGTGTGCGATCAGTTTACGTATATTTGAGATCAAATTCGGTAATCGTGATTTTGGTTTGTAGAGGAGTTCATTTTTTGATGGAATATGTCACGAACGAGTCGATTTTTCTTTCTCGATTTTGAAAAAGTATATTCGATGTCGAGACTCAAATGACGAGTTTAGCATAACGCAGCAATTCACAAATGATTTGGAAATGATAAATGCAACAAATGGCAATTGACAATTCAAGGAGCAGAAAAAAGCTAATGAATGTGACAAGTGAAATTTCACGAATCATTAAAATATGATCAGTGACCAAAAAAGAGCCATAAAATGTGACGAATGACAAAAAAAAAGATTAGAAATTAAATGCAACAAGTGACAATGCATGTGCCATAAAATTCGATAAAAGAAGCGAGTGGCATTTCATGGGCCTTCAAGTGATAAATGGCATTAAATGAACAGTTCAAGATTTGACATTTCATAAACCATTAAATACGACACGTGACGCATCAAGAGCCAAATGACAAAGAGCTATTCGTGAGCAATCAAAAGCGACACAAGAATTAATTCATGAAAAATGTTACAAATGACGGTTCCAGAGCACAAAAGGAATAAAATGTGGCAACCTGCCTACATCGTGACACGTGACACGAAACGCGAATGAGGACTAAAACACGTGGAAAGAGGTACAAAACGTGAAAAACGGGCATAAAAATATGAAAAGGGACACAAAATTGTGGAATGGGGCACAAAACGTGAAGAAAAAACACCACAAAAATGTGAAAAAGGACAAAAACGTAGAAAAGGCACAAACCATGAAAAAGAAAAATAAAGGTAAAACGAGACAAATATGAAAAAGGACACAAAATTGTGGAATGGCCGAATGGGGCACAAAACGTGAAGAAAAAACACCACAAAAATGTGAAAAAGGACAAAAACGTAGAAAGAGGCACAAAATGTGGAATGGAGAACAAAACGTAGAAAAGGCACGAACCATGAAAAAGAAAAATAAAGGTAAAACGAGACATAAAATTGAGGAATGGCGCACAAAAGGTGGAAACGGACACAAAAATGTAAAAAGTGACACAAAATGTGGACTGGGGGCACAAAACGTGTAAAGGGACACAAAATGTGGAGGTGCATCAAAAAATTGGAAAATAGCGGAAAACGAGGAAAATGAAACGGAAAGTGAAAATGGCACAAATTGTCAAAACTGAAACAAAAATGACCAGTGACTAGACAAGTGACATAAAACAAGATTCTTGTCAAGTACCTACCAAAAATTTTGAAAAGAAAAGTAGCAAGAGCCATGAAGTCTTAAAAGCGATACCAAAAAAATTACTAGTAAGAAAGCTAGACATTTTAGAAAGTGGCATCGAATTTGAAAAGTGACCAAAAAAATAACATGATAACATGAAACGTGGTAATTGACAAAAAACTGACAGCGTCATATAAAATTTGATAATCAAAATAAAATTGACCAGTGACACAAAAAGTAACAAGGTGTCATAAAATCTGTCAGTTGATAGAGTAAGGACTAGTGACACAAAATGTGACGGGTGTGACAAAAAATTAAAAGTGACATGGAAAGTGACAAGAGTCATGGATTTTGACAAGTTACATCAAATCTGACAAGTGACCAAAAATGTGATAAAAATTGACAGCTTGGTAAGTGAGACAAAAGAAGGCTTATGTCAAGCAAGTGCCAAAAATTGATCAGAGTGCAATGAAATCTGACAAATGATAGAAATGGAACTAGTGACACAAAACATGGCAAATGTAACAAAAAAATACAAGTGACATAAAATTTGTCAAGTGACATAAAATTTCACAGGTGACATAAAATTTGACAAGACATAAAATTTGACAAGACATAAAATTTGACAAGTGACATAAAAAGTGGCAAGTGCCTGGGTGACATAAAGCTTGACAAATGTCATAAAATTTGTCTTATGACAAAAAAGACCGAAGTCATAAATTTTGACAACTAACAAGTGACATAAAATCTGACAAGTGGCAAAAAATGTGACAGTGACAAGAAATGTGACAAGAAAATGA
This sequence comes from Pseudococcus jackbeardsleyi, assembly GCA_038380155.1. NCBI lineage: Eukaryota > Metazoa > Arthropoda > Insecta > Hemiptera > Pseudococcidae > Pseudococcus > Pseudococcus jackbeardsleyi. Next base: position 8,754,836 of record CM076240.1, read on the forward strand.
CAAGTAACACAAAAAATGTGAAAAATGAAAAGTGACTTGGCAAGGACACGAGACAATACTGCTCTCAATTGTCAAAATATTTAACAAGAAAAGTGACAAGTGCAAAAATGTTTAAAAGTGACACAAAAAATTGACAGAAAGCTCGAAAAGTGACAAGGAAAATAAATTTTGATTAGTCACATAAAATTTCAAAATTTTGACAAGTGGCATGAAATTCGATAAGGGTACCTAATGAATTTTGAGTAGTCACATGAAATTTGACAAATGACAAGAAAAGTGAAATGTGACATGAAACGTGGCAAGTGACACAAACAATTAAGTGTCAAATAAAATTTGAAAAGTAAAATGAAATTGAGAAGTAATATAAAAGTCAAGTGACACAAAATGTGGAAAGTGGAACAAAAAATTACTAGTGACATAAAATTTGACAAGTAACACAAAGCTTGGCAAGTGTCAAAAAATTCGTTTCAAGACAATAAAAGTGCCAAGAGCTATGAATTTCGACAAATTGGACAAAATCTGATAAGTGACAAGAAATTTGACACAAAAATGACAAATGATAGGTACAAAAAGTACAAGTGTACAAAAATTATATAATGAACAGAAAATGTGGCAAGCAATGCACAAAACAAATGACATGAAATTTTACGAGTGACAAATGTCATAAAATTAGACACATGACACGAAAAGAAGACAAAAGACACAAAAATTGACTTATCACATGAAATATGGCAAATGTTATGAGAAGTGACGAATGACATGATAGGAACATAAGTCTTAACACAAAAGACTAACAGAATGACAAGTAAAAGTCATGCTATGTGACTATTCCAAGCAACAAGCATTATGAATTTTGAGACTAGGGCCACTTATTCAGAGCCAAATTTCACACGTTTCTGACAAACGACCCGTGTCAACTGTCAAAAATCATTCAACTCCTCTTAGAATTTCTCATCAAATTCAAACTACAAAAATTTAAATAAAAATCAGGCGAAAATGTCATCAACTCGTTCCATCGCTATTTCGAAACACCATCGGTCAATCCTACTTCGAAACAAGCTTTTCGTTACATTCGCGGGTACTTTTATTAGACCATTACTCATTTCGAATCTTTCGAACGAATAAAACACTCGAACAACGGCGTGAAAAAAAATGACGTTAATAAAACTCAAGACAAACGACTCCTCCGGTTTTAAATCACCAATAAATACTTCGAAAAAGGGTATAAATATAGAACCGGAGTGAAAATGAATTACGTCGGGAAGAATATCTACCAACGAAATAAAAATTCGAAAAAAAAAGCAGCAGAACAGATAAACCGAGGAAGGAATAAGGAAAGAAAATACACACTGGTGAAAATAAAACAGAGTAAAAACCACTCGACGAGGTGAACTGGTACACATTTGTAATGTTTCATCGAATACGCACCGATCATATCGTACTTTAATTTATCACGACACGTTTACATAATACACGAGAATATATTAACGACATTAGACGAAAAAAAAATAAAGGGAAAAAGCCTACGAAATTCGAAACCCTCTACGTAGACTCTCGACAAAGCTCGCCGCACCGTTACGGTTATTCGATTAAAATATGAAAATTTGCTCAACACCCTGTGATTTTTCATCTTGTTTTTCCCCCTCACAGTTAAAAATCCATTAAAATAATCCATTGTCCGTCGCGGATTAAATTAAACGAATTGTATTATTATTTCTTTTGTTTTTGGAGATTTTTTTTCCAACTGGTGTTTTTTTTTCATCGCCCGAGAAGTTGCCATTTTCCATTAAAATTTCATTCGTCGAGCTGCACCGAACCAGGGTTCCAACTTTTCGCACCCCTTCGTTCCCGCAGATGAATTTCATTTACTATATTGCTATACGGTGTTGGTTTGTTTGCTCGCTCGTCGACGTGGTATTTTTTTTGTTTTTTCCTCGTCCAATCCATTTCGCGTACGTATTTTCGACACAATTTCCATAGTAATTTCCGCGCTGCGCTGGTTCGTTGAAACGCGACTCGACTAGTTTTTTTCCAACCGAAAATCAATTTAAAACCGCAGATAAACGCGTATCAGATTCGTAGATGGGTAATCTGATCTGGAACCTCGAAGAAAAATACTCGTAATTCACCGTCACCCCCTTGCCCTCCCTAGCTGGAGACCAGATACCAGAAAAAAGGGTCGACTTTATGATCATTTATTTGAAAATTAACGAACGCCAACGAGGTGATAAAAAATTCAAATCGAATCTGCTGCGCGACGAAAGAATGTAATCGTCGAGATCGGGCTCGATGACGCGATGAAATTTTACCGCAGTAGAGTACGCGTATATGTCTCGTTAATTAGACTCGTACAAAGCTGGTTTTTTCCCTTCCATCTCCCTTAAACGGTAATTTACGACCTGCGATCTGCTCGCCATAGGCTGATGTGTTGTGTACCTGTTGCAATGCGAGCAGGGGGACCGATGAGCTTTTACTCTTCACATCGTTCCATCTCTTTTGAATTTTAATTAAAAACGTAAATTTTGTATTGTTTTATTGGCGGCAACGCCGGCGGCGGGGGTGAGCCGAAGGTTTGTCTTTTTTAATTAAATTTTTTTTCGCCATATTTTTTCGTTCCAATCCTTTTTCGGTCTGGACGAGTCGCGACGCCAGTGCCACGCGCCATTCCAATGATGACGACGCCGACGTCTTTCCTTGAGCAAACATTTGCACGGCGTTATTGAAAAAGCTGCGAGGGAAGAAGTTTGTCTTCGAATTAAGAAGAACACAATCGGCTAATGAAAAGCTTCCCTCGTTCGATGCGGCTTTTTTTCTGTCTTTACTGGGCTCAAAGATGGGTATTTGTAGATGTACGAGGGGCGAGCAGGAGGTAATGGGAAAATGTCTGTCATGCGTTCGATTTCAGTGTAATCGAAAAAATTTCAGGTTATGAAAGTTCGAGGTTTCAATTTTAACTTTGAAAATTTCAACTTTTCACGCGAATTGATTCAAATTAACATAGACTTCAAGTACAAAAAATGAATATCGAATTGAGGATAAGCAATTTCAATGGAAATAAAAGTTGTCAAAAAAAGTATTATATCGATAGAAAAATCTCAAAAAACAAAGAAAATGATTTTTTAAAAATTGAAAAAAAATGAAAATAGACAGAACATCGATATAATTTGATTAAAATATCGCGAATTTGATCGAATACAATACATAATCTATCATATTCAGAGGACAAAAATTGAAAATTTTTAATTATTCGATTAATTGAAAAAATTGAATACTTACAGAATTATCGAAGTAAGTATAAACTGATTGATCTTGGCATTTTTTACATCAAAAAAACATTTTGGCTTTCGGTTACTCGAATTGGGAAGAAAATATTCTGCACGGGGAAAAGAATTAAAACAAAAAATTTATCCAAATAATTCTACCAAATAGAAAATTTCGATTAAAACAGAAAAATTGATTATTGATTACGAAACCAGAAGGAAAAAAAATTCAGATGTTGATCTATTTTCAGAAATTGTGAAGTACCAAATCGAATTTACAATCGATATTTTTCTCATCAATTGCAAATATTTTGGGAAAAAAGTTACAGATTGCAGAATATAAACCGATAATACTCAAATCGATACATCGATGTTTTTCGAAATCGATATTTTTCAAAATCGATGCTAAATCGATATTTTTCAAAATCGATACTACATCGATATTTTTCAAAATCGATACTAAATCGATATTTTTCAAAATCGATGCTAAATCGATACTTTTCAAAATCGATGCTACATCGATATTTTTCAAAATCTATGCTACATCGATATTTTTCAGAATAGATAACATCGATATTTTTCAAAATCGATACATCGATATCCTTCAGAATAGATAACATCGATATTTTTCAAAATCGATACATCGATATTCTTCAGAATAGATAACATCGATATTTTTCAAAACCGATGCTACATCGATATTTTTTAAAATCGATACTACGTCGATATTTGTAAAAATCGATACTACGTCGATATTTGTAAAAATCGATACTACGTCGATATTTGTAAAAATCGACTACTACGTCGATATTTGTAAAAATCGACTACTACATTGTTCGAAATCGATACATCGATATTGTTCGAAATCGACTACTACATTGTTCGAAATCGATACATCGATACATCAATATGATTAAGAATTGATTCATCGATATTGTTCACAATCGATTTTTTTCAGAATTGAGAATCAATATTGTTCAAAATCAATTTATCGACATTTCTCAGAATCGATACATCGATAACATTCAAAATCTAACATTGTAAACTGATTATGAGAAATTCGATTATTGTCGACCAATTATCGAATTAAAGGAGGAAAAATGAGGCCAATTTTTATCCATAACATCGAATTATAACCGATAATCGCTCAAAACATCCAAAAGAATGGGAAAATGATTGAAAATACCAAATCTTCTCAGTCCCAGTCTTTCTCCAATAAATCTATAAAAAATCGAAAATTCATTCAACCATCTTTTAGTGGTGCAAAGTTATCGATATATCAAAATATCGATATTATCGATATATCGGAGGTCATATATCGATATATATCGATATATTTCAAAAAAATTGAGTTGCTTTTCAAACAGTATTTTTCAAAAAATTTTCGCCCTCGCTTCGCTCGGGCAGTATTTTGATTATTGTATTTTAAAATTTGATGATTTTTAACTGAAAGATCAGTGGAAAAGACATTGAAAAGAGGAAATGACTAATTTGAATTCGACCCCGTCCCCCTATTTTTTCCAAGTTCTCAGCCCCTCCCTTAAATTACTACCAAGAAAGGATGATGAAAATGAAAATGGAAAACTTTATCAGTTTACAAGGATTTAAACGTTTAAACAGCTCGTTTTGCAGCAGAAAAGCTCATTTTTTTGAATTTCGATATATATCGACGATATCGAAACGCTTTATCGATATATATCGATATGACTCCATATCGATACATATCGATATATATCGATAACTTTGCACCACTAGTGGTCTATCATTACAAAAAACACTAAAATTCGAAACCCTATCACATTTCCAACTCTTTGCTGCAACCAAAAGACAAAATTTACCTACGCGAAAGTACATATAAAACCCACATCGTCGAGTATAAAATTACGTTCACAGAAACGAGTCTACGAACGACGACGACAAATTGTGAAAATTAAAACCACTTATTAATGGAAGTCGCCTCGTCCTTACCCCGTCTCCTCATTGCGTTGACAGTTATCGTCGTGTAACGTTGGCGAGCTGACGTTTCGAAGCATTTTTTAATGAACTTTTTCCTTTCGTCGAAGCGTAAAAATATTTCTGTAATATAATCCTTTTCATTTTTTTTTTCTTTTTTTCATAGTTGTCGTTGTTGCTGTCGTCCTGGCGTACCTTTCCCACCTCCTCCCTCTATTCGTGTCGATAATTAATTGTCGCCGCACACGACGCAAACAGTGGCTACGACTCCCCGATCCTGAGTACTACGTAATTGCCGGAAGTCACGTAACAACCCCTTGTTATCTTTGATCGGCAACCCGTAAGCGTAAGGTGTAAGATTTACGCCATCATCGCCGCCAGCATTAGCAGCATGCCAAGCCAGTGTAGCGGGTTCCTCTACGTTGTTGGAGTACTTGTTGTGGTTTCGGGAGTCGTATCGTATCAGTCTCATCAAATTCATCTTATGCCGAAATGACAAATTCTGCGGATTCGCAGATGTTTATTTCGAGGGAAGATAGACTTGGTATAATTTCTTCCCATCTTACTTATCTTTCTGGTTCAGTTTTGGACGTTTTTCTATTCACTAGCAAAATATTAAATTGAGTGAGAAGAGAAATAGAAAGTTTCAAAAATCAGTACAATCGATCGAAAAAGTAATATGTTTGCAAAACTGAACTGTATAGAGAGGCAAAAAGACAGTTTTCCTTAATAATTGAAAATTTTCGTTTTAAACGAAAATTGGTACCTACTGAACTGAAATTTTTTAAAAGTTATGACCTTTTGGTATGAGAATGGTCTCTGGACTGAGGGGGGGGGGATCATTCCATCCACCCGATTTTTTTTGAGAAAAATGACCAAGTCAGAGAGAATAACAAAGGGAGAATCCCCTTTTTTCAGTAAGTACTCATCATCCCCTCATTTCATGTCAGAGCTTTTCCAAGCATAGGTGCGCCCAAGGGAGCACTCAGAGGGCTCGTGCTCCCACCCTGAAGTTATCAAATATTTTTCATCGTAAAAATGCTAAAATATGAATTTGTTGCGTTTCAATTTTTTTCAATGGAAATATGTACCCCCCCCCCCCTTCCCCAGAGACCTTTTCTCATACCAAAAGGTCATAACTTTCGGTGTGAATTTATTTTACTGATTCAAAAAGGCAGAATTTTACCCAAAACTAATTTTTAGAGCGTAAGTATCGAATATTTGTTCCAAAAATTTTGCAATTTTTTAATTTTTGTAGAAAATTATTGCAAACTTTCTTGGATTTCCAAGTTTAGCAAAATTTAACAGTATTAGCAGTGGTTTTCAAAAATCGATCCAAAATTATAATTTTTTTTTTAAGAGCTCTGGTTTGTATGGCGTTTTTAGTCAATTTTTTTTTAGCAGCTCTGGTTTTTATGGTGTCACCTAGATCTAAAAAAAGAAAAACCAAACATTTTTCATTTCAGCCGAAAATTTTCGATTTTTTGCCCCTCCCCCAGCATCACCAAAAGGTCATTTTCGATTTGTTCCCGACATTCCGAGTGGACCACATTTTCAACAATAAAAAACCAAACGAATTTCTAAACCGAATATTTCTAACAAAAATTTCGAATTTCGAATCCGTACTTTCAAAATTCCATTTCAATTTTTTTTGAAAATTCGACACCTAAACCCCCCCCCCCCTCACAAAAAATTAGGCCGTTGTCAAAATATAAAAATTTAGGACTAAAAATAACTAATCGAGCTTTTAAATAAGTATTTTCACTTCATACCATAAATTATGTGTTATATACTTATAGGTGGTTATCAATCTCGAATTATATTCGGCCACTAATTTATTTCTTTTTTGTAATTTAAGAATTGTTTCAAAACGTAAATAAACATTAGTTGAGATCTGATATTACATGGTGTCAGAAGTAAACTGTAAACATGACTACTAATAATAATAGCAGTAATTCTCCAACTCAATCGCGATTAAAACCGTTAGATATAAACAGCGCCAATTTAGAACAAAGTTGGAAAGTCTTTTCACAACAATTTAAAATTTTTCTACGTGCCAGTAATCTGGAAAACGAAAGTGATAAACGGAAAGTTGCTTTACTCTTGATGAATATAGGGGACGACCCTAAAATCGTTGAAATCTATACCGCGTTTAATATCGATATTGATACAATTAAACTTGATGAGTTAGTGAAAAAATTCGAAGATTATTTTGGTCACAAAAAAAAGATCACCCTAAATCGCAATAAATTCTTTACGCGAAAACAAAAACCAGATGAATCGATCAAGGACTTTGTAACAGACCTAAAAAACCTGAGCTACAACTGCAAATTCGGCACACTCACGGAAAGTTTGGTTAAGGACATTATGATCGCGGGTCTATACAAGTCAAATATATCCATGACAGAACGCCTTCTAATGGAGGATGACGACGTCGAGTTGGAAAAAATCGTCGACCTGGCCAATAACATGGAGAATTCGATGAAACAGGCTCAAACATTCTCGAGCAGCGTCGAGGTTAACGCAGTAACGAAAAATCACAACGCCGAAAATCGCCGAAAGAAAAACTACAACTCGGAAAATCGCCGAAATTTCAATAAAAACTCCAGTGATCACTCTCGTAAATGTGGGTACTGTGGAAATTCGCATCCGAAAAATAAATGTCCGGCATATGGGAAAACCTGCTCCAAATGCAAACGTCCCAATCACTTTGCTCAAGTATGCAAAACTAAAAGTCAAAATGATGATACAAATAAAAATGTACGTTTAATTTCTAATAAATCCGATGATCGTGAATTATTCTTAGGTAGAATTTTTAAAATTAATATGATCTCAAATCGTGAAAATGAATGTAATTGGAACGCGAATTTTCAAATTAAATCTAAAAACGTAGTAGGTAGAATCGATACGGGCGCTGAAGCAAATGTTATGCCTATTGGCACTTTTGATAAACTAAATTTAGATCGTTCAAAAATTAAACCGACCTCGGATAAATTGTCCTCGTATAGCGGTGATATGATCAAAATAGCTGGATATTGTTTTATAAAATGTAAATTTGATACCTGCGATCGTGAACGTTACCTAAAATTTTATATTAGCGAAAATTGTAAATCGGAAATTATTTTATCCGGCGATGATTGTGAAAAAGTAAAATTAATCTCAAAAAACGTATATCGCATACATAAATATGATGACATTTTCGATGGTATAGGTTGTGTTCCAGGTGAATACCATATTGAACTTGTTGATGGCGCCATTCCTCACGTTGATCCGCCTAGACGTGTACCTTTCAAAATGCTCGATCGGTACAAGAAAGAATTGGATAGAATGGAAAAAATGGGCATCATCACAAAAATAGACGAACCAACCGACTTTGTAAACTCAGCAGTCCTAGTCGAAAAACCAAATGGCAGTATACGTACATGTCTCGATCCTCGTCACCTGAACAAGTATATCAAACGAAGTCACTACCAGCTGCCCAGCATCGAAGACGTGAGAGCTCGACTAGTGGGAGCAAAAATTTATTCTACGTTGGATGCCAGCTGTGGGTATTGGCAAGTTAAATTGGATGAGTATAGCTCAAAATTATGTACTTTTAATACACCCTTTGGTCGTTATCGTTACTTACGTTTACCTTTTGGCATAAATAGTGCTCAAGAAGTGTACCAAAATAAAATGGTACAAATTTTCGGTGACATCGAAGGAGTGATAATTTTCATTGACGACCTACTGATCTTTGCCAAAACAAAAGAAGAACACGATAAAATTCTTCAAAAAGTCCTGGAAAGAGCCAAGCAGTATGGTATAAAATTCAATCGAGATAAATGTGTATTTGAAACCAGCCAAGTCAAATATCTTGGACAGATATTTAATGAAAACGGTATGTTGCCTGATAAAAATAAAATTAGAGCTATCGTAGATATGAAGACTCCTAAAAATGTCACTGAAATGAAAAGATTCCTAGGAACTGTGAATTTTTTATCCGCGTATATTGAAAATTTTTCTGAAAAAACTAAAAATTTACGTTTGCTACTGAAGAAAAACATCGAATGGCACTGGAACGATTGTCATGCCGCCGAATTTAATAATTTAAAAAGAATGATTACAGAAGCTCCTGTTTTAACTCATTATGATCCAAACAAACCGATTACGTTAGCCGCTGATGCTTCAAAAGATGCAATGGGTGCAGTTATTCTTCATGGAGATAAACCTATAGCCTATGCTTCAAAGAGCCTGAATGAAACTCAAAAACATTACGCACAGATCGAGAAAGAGCTTTTAGCTATCGTATTTGGTTGTATAAAATTTCACCAGTACCTCTATGGACAGAAAGTCAAGGTCGAAACCGATCATCAACCTCTGGTAACAATTTTTAAAAAAGCTTTATCTGATGTTCCAGCTAGACTACAGCGAATGATAATGAAACTTCAAGCTTACGACTTGGAGGTTGTTTACAAACCTGGTAAACAAATGTACATCCCAGATACGTTATCTCGAGCACCCGTTGAAGATAATGATGAATCTGACGTCATCTCAAATGTAGATGAAGAAATTCGCATTCATGCCAATTTTTTGGTAAACAGTCTATCCATATCAAAGGATAAACTAGAGACCATAAAAAATCAAACTAACGAAGATAGCGTTTTAAAAAAAATCAAGGAATATTGCAAAAACGGTTGGCCACAGCACAAACAAACGCCAAGTATCGTAAAAAATTATTCGAAATTTAGAAACGAACTAAATGTAGTTGACAATTTAGTATTTAGAAATAATGCTTTAGTTATTCCTCAAAGATCTAGAACTGAAGTTCTAAATTTGATCCACGAAGGGCATCAAGGAATGGACAAATCTAAACGATTAGCCCGTGGGTATGTCTTTTGGCCTTCCATGAACAATGATATCGAAAAACTTGTTGAAAACTGTGAAACATGCAATCAGTTTGTTAGAATGAATGCTAAAGAACCTCTATTATCACACGAAATTCCTAAATTACCTTGGGAAAAAATTGGTATGGATATCTTTCAATATGATAAACGTAAATACTTATTAATCGTAGATTATTACTCTCAATACATCGAGATCGCGCAGTTGAGTTATTTCACTGCACCTGAAGTTATTGGTCATCTCAAAAATATTTTTGCAAGACATGGTATACCAAAGATGATCGTATCCGACAATGGTCCTCCATTTTCATCTACTGAACTATCTCAATTCGCGGAAAAATGGAATTTCGAACTAATCCCAGTGTCGCCAAACTATTCTAGATCAAATGGTCTCGCCGAGAAAGCCGTCGGAATTACAAAAACAATCTTTAAAAAATGTGATAATGATGGAACAGAAAAATTAATTGGTCTGCTAAATTATAGGAACACTCCAAACTCAACAGGTTACTCTCCGGCTCAACTCCTAATGTCGAGAGACCTGCGATCAAAAATTCCAACCCACTCGAAGAATCTCACTCCGGCTGTCATCGATCCTAAAACTGTGGTGAAAAAGAAAAGAGAAAACAACAGACGATCGGCTCACTATTATAATCGAAATACGAAATCTCTCCCAGATCTCATCGTTGGCCAAAGAGTTGTATTCAAAAAGAAAATCACCGATGATAAATGGCGAGTTGGTGAGATAATTGAAAAATTGCCATATAGATCATACATCATTTCGACCTACGATGGTAAATATAGAAGAAATAGACAGCAAATTCGACCTTATCGATGCAACTATGCATCACCAAATCATAACGTCTCGCGATCTGTAACTACACCTGATCGCACACCTAATTCATGTTCGTCAGCTACTCCGAATAGTGGCTCTTCAAACTATTGTACTCCACGTAATTATGATACTCCGTGTGGTAGTAATACCAACTATGTATCACGTTTCGGTAGGGTTGTAAAAAACCCAGTACGGTTATCCTATAGTTAATTAAAATTAATTTTCTTAAATAAATAGATAAAAAAAAAAAAAAAAAAAAAAAAAAAAAGAACATGTTATATACTTATAGGTGGTTATCAATCTCGAATTATATTCGGCCACTAATTTATTTCTTTTTTGTAATTTAAGAATTGTTTCAAAACGTAAATAAACATTAGTTGAGATCTGATATTACATTATGATAAAATTAATTTTCAATGAAAAAAGCGAGATTTTTGAACCATTAATGTGACGCGCCATGAGAAACCGACCCTTAAGGTGAAAAATGAAATTTCGCAAAAAACGCCAAAATATCAACTTTTTAACCAATTTTTGCGTTTTTCTCAACATTTTATTTTTCACCTTAAGGGTCGGTTTCTCATGGCGCGTCACAAATGTAGAACCTTTTTTTAGTATTTCCAGAATACAGAAATTGTTGAAGATCTGATTATGCGATACATTGCGCTAATATTTTGAAGTTTTATTTTTGTGATATCAATTTATCCATTTTTCTATCAAATTTATATTAATTACAAAATTTTACTTCGGCAATCCTCCTGTTCACTCTGAAGGAATCGATCGAAGCTCGTCTAAAAACATAGTACAAAATTCACCCCTCTACTCCCCTTGCCACTCAAATAAAACTCACCCCCATACACCGAACAAAACACTCGCAAAACGTCTTAATAGCCAGACCAATTCAAGTAACGACCCCTTCTCACCTCACCCACCATCTTTCGACCAAATTAAAAAAAAGTACAATTCCAGGACTGGGCAGGCAATAAAAAGAAAATTAGAAGACTTTTTACACATTTCATCGTCTTGGGGCAATATCTCGGGCAAATTGTCCGAAGGCGACGACATCTCGTCGTGCTGCTTAATACGCCAACCATTAGGCATAGTTTAACGGATCATTACATCGAGTCCATGGGTCTAGGAGAAAGCTGGGGGGAGGGGGCTCTTTTGTATGAACTTGCCAGTCTCCTAACGGGGTATACGCGATGTAATAATAATAAATACGTGACGAACATTATCTTCTCCTGACCTTAGTAAGACTTGGGACAAGATACTTCGAAAAGAAAAACATTCGAGCTTATCGCGATAAACGCTTCGAAACGGAGGCGTAAGAAAAGCAATTCAGAGAAGCAAGGAGATGGTTAAATGCATTACAATATCTCGAAATAATTAACCTTTCTTCCAGAACCGTTGGTTTAATTATCCGTATACGCAATACAGCTAGCCTTTTGGTAGGACGTGATTCGGGGGGCAGGGAAAATGTAAAAAAAAAGTGTTAACACGGGGCGGACCAGGAGTTAATTTCGCGTTAAATTGGCGCTAGGCGACGGCTCGTTAAAGCGCGAAATCATTAATAGCTCATAAAGTTACCCCCTACCTCCTACCGTCAATATCATTGAAAAAGTGTCGTTGTATTGTGACTTGGTGAGAGCGTAAGTAAAGATTCACCATTATACGGCCAGCTGAACACAACTTTGAAATAATTTATGAGACATAGTTCAAGTTCGGCGCAGGTATAATTGAAAAGCAACATCATACATGGGTTTTATTACCTATAATACGTACACCCGAAGCTATTAAATATTAATGCTGCTGCTTTTAAAAAAATGAGACCAGGTGGGGGAAAAAAGGTCTATACTAAGCTCGTGGACATGCACCTAGCGAGGTAAATTATTTAATCGGGGTCCGTGTTTAATTCGGTATAAACATTAACAAATGTATCGTAATCATTCAAAATACCAGCGAGTACGCTTAAACGTTTAGTATTATTTTCAACGTTCACATTGTTGCATGGTAAAATTTTATATTACGTGCTAGTTTAAATTATAGTCATTAAGTGCGAGCGTATGAAAATTTTAATTATCTACAACGCGAGACGTTTAATTTACCGCTTCAACGGGTCTCTGTAGAGTCTATTTCTGTATTATCTGCGTGAACAGATGAGGGCAGGTATATGAAAATTTGACTAAATTCCACTTCACTGTACAAATACACGTACACGGTATAATGAAAAAGTAACAGAGAACTTGAGCTCATCGGGTCAACATTCGACATATGGAAATATCAGAGCAAAAGGGTCGTCGGAATTGCCTTCGAGGATTGTTGGTCCATGGAGACGAAAACCGTAAATGAAAACAGGCTCAGACATCTTGATAGCCTGTGACGTTTTTTGTCATTTTTTTTTGTTCATTAATTAGGTAATTTTCATTTGAGAAAAACCTACGTTGAACTTTAACCGCTTTCATCACAATTTTCTCCGTAGTTGGAATAAGGGGACAGAGGGAGGGGGAGCAAAGTTCCCAAAAATAAAAAAATTAGGTTTTTGGTAGGAAAAATCAAATTCAAGCAGGAAAATTCAAAAAAGTGATGGTATGTCCTTGAAAAATTTATAGTTGGGATTGGGAGTAAGAAAAATTTAAAAATTTAATTTCAGAATCGGCCAAATAGAGAAAAATTCCTCTGAATTCTCCAATTTTTGTCCATCTAAAAACGCCAAATTCGATTTGTTCAAAAATATTTGATACGTCGTTAGAAAAAAACAATTAACTTTCATACCAATGAAGAAGAACAATTCAAAATGTTATTAAAATTGGTAAAATTGTCAAAAAAAACCTGTCCTTCAATTGTAACATTTCTTGAAACTGCAAAAAAATGTCTATTATAGTCATTGAAATTGTCAAAATTGTCAGAAATAACAAAAAAATTGAACATAAAAATCGACGAAACTATCAAAAAAGTGTTCTTGAACTACGTAAAAATGATTCCTAGGTACAAATTTTATTTCAAACTGTTAAACTCGCCCAAAAGTAAAAAAAAATCATTATGAAAATTAACAGAACTATAGAAAAAATTGTACCGGAAATACATATCATATAAGCTTATAAGCCATATTTAAACTGCTAAAAAATTTCATAAAAACCCCGAAAATTAGCTATTTTCAAAAAATTACTAGACCGTGAACACTGCTCAAAAACTTTCCAAAAAGTCATAAAAATTGGTCATTAAAATCGACAAAATACTAAAAAAAAATTCTCTGAAATGCACATCAATTTTATAACAAATTGCTGAAGAATCAAAAGAACAAAAATTTCTTAAAGCTGTCAAAAAATATCTCGGGAATTGTATAAAATAGGCCATTAAAATTTGCAAAATAGTCCACAATTTTCCAAAAAATCATAAAAATGACTTGAAAACCACTGAAGAATTGATTAAAATTTGAAGAAGTGATCATAGTAGGACACAAAAATTTAGAAAATTGTCTTTAAAAAAGTACAAAAATGATCATTGAAACGGGCGAAACTGTCGAAATTCATCTCCAAATTTCCAATTTTATTAAACTACCTACTTCTACTTATTGAAGAAAAGTTGAAAAATTAGCTAATTCGCTTCAAAAATAACTTAAAATCATGATAGAATTTCAAAATCTTGCTAAGCCATTAAAAACGATGTAAAAGGTACAAAAATTGCTCAAAATTTTAAGAAAACAGATGTAAAATAGAAAAATTTTCTAAAGGATTATTCAAAAGCCATAAAAGTTTTCTTGAAATAAATATGAAATTATGTAAATCATCTGAAGAATAGCCAACGTTTTCCATAAAAATTCAGCAATCAAACATCGTTAAAAATCACTTCAGAATTTGTTTTTATATTTTTAAAGATGAGCTGAAAAGTAAAAAAATTGGATTTTTCAATATGTTCATTGTTCACTCATTATGGTACAAAATGTGCACATTTTCAGTATCATTCACTTTCGGGATAATCAAATTTAATCAGACACGTTGCAAAGATTTACTTTTACGAATTTGAATAATATTCATCGAACTTTCATTTCAATTTTCATAAAAGTTCAACAATTGAATATTCTGAAGAATTTTCAATGATTCTTTTTTTTGGCTTTTCAAAAAAAAATTACCATTTTTTGGGCATATTTTGAAAATTTTTATATTTTACAGTATTTTTATCCACTTTTTATCATTTTTAGACAGATGGAATTTTTTCAATTTTTCATAAATTTAAGAACATCAAAATTTGATGAAATTAAAAAAAAATTGATTTTCCTTGAAAATTACATCGAATCTTCCAAATTTGATTCGAGGGTAAATGAATAATTGAATACCTACATTTTACAAACAATTACGTTACAACAAGACCGCTTAGTTCATCACCAAATTTAAATCTACCAAGCCAGCAAAATAAAGTACCGCTAAAAACAAGATCATCAAAAACCATGGCCAGCCAACTCAAAACAAAAAACTCATAAAATTTTAAATACCTCGTCGCACCGTAAGAATTTCGTAATCCAACGAATAACTTTTCGGTACCGTTTATCCAAACGATTCAAGTTTCAAGGTAACCGGTATAGATAAATTCCGACATAGAGCTCCTTTGCTTTCATCCTTCTCGATATTATTCTACTATTATACTATCTCATTGCAGTCATTTTGGGTAAACGTTAAAATGAATAAAATCGCGTAGGTAGCTCTGAATTTTTCGTATATCTGCTCACTTATACAGGCAGGTATAAAATGAGCAAAGATATAGAAAAAGAAGAAAACACACGTTTTACATTTCGGCGCGAATTTATCGTCGAATAAATAGAAAAGCCGAGAAAAAGAAACCCCCTATCGTACTCGCATATACGCGAACGTATAAACGCTAACATCGAAATAGCATTCTAAGACCACTTAAAAAGTTTTTCTTTGAAAAGTGTTTTTTTGAAGAAGACGAAAAAAAAAAAGTTACCTAGCTGTTTTTTGGAAAAGCGAAATAAATAGGATCTAAAGCGAGGTACCTTACCAACGTATACCATAAACCTACTCGAGGTATAAAGGAGAAGCGACCAAATTACTATGAGAGAGTACAAAGACTCGGGCCATATTCTAATTTACCGTTCATTAGAAAACATTAAAAAGAACTAACGAAATAATGAACTTTAAATAACCTAATTAAACTTATACCAGCTACCTAAACGTAATACGCCGGAGCCTCGAATGCGCAACGCTACTGCGTCTGTAAGCAGCACAGAATCTAGCAACACAATCGAGATAAATCAAAAGAAATTGTGAACGTTCAAAGTATACTAAAACGTCGTTTAATTTAAAAAGAATCCGGAGAAATATTAAATTACTAAAAGGAAACTTCTATTTAGGCTTATTGTCAGAAGTCAATACCCTTTGAGAATTGAAATTTTTATCAAGAACGAAATTTTCTCGAGTTTGAATCGCGCGTGAATGCATCGAAATTCCAGCTTCGTCGTCGGCTCCTTTTTTTTCTTTTCCCTTTTCTCTATCTTCTTTCTGTTCTCTCTCCGCTTTTTCTACGTTTTATAAATCGACTACAAACGTATAGACGACTACCTGAGTAAAAACACAGAGACAGATCCATGGTGGTCTGAACATTAACGGATGTCATTTTCGATAACCGCGTGTAATCTGTAATCGTCGCAGACCAGACATTACATAAGGATGCGCCGTCTACATTGTAAGACGGTGCATCGGCGACTTCTATATTGTATTACCTTAAAAACCTTTCGATTACGACCCAACTTATGATTGCTATGTTAATTGCGGGAATTAGATAGGATAATGAAGTATTTACTCAATGCCAGGATCCGGAATACCCTTGATAAGCTGCTGTTATGTCTCAGTTTTAATGCACCATTGACCATTGGGATGATAAACAAGAAAAGAAAATATTGTAAACTTGATTGGAGTTGAAAGAAAACACAAAAATGCCGAAAAAAATTAATCAACGCGAGTACACACAACTCTCACATGCAACAGTTGCGAGCAGACTGCGATAAACGAGCGGAATTGCAACATATTCATCAGTGTTGCCAATTGAGAGAAATTTAATTTAAATCAAAAATTTGACACTAGCAGAGTAGAAACAAAAAGGTTTGTTGAACATAAAAATATACCTGGATGAAAAATACAATTTGTTGGAAGGGAATAAATAAGTAAAATTTCAAGACAGTATGTGGGATCCAGAATGGATTGATATAAAATATAAATGAAAATGAGTGAAAGATTTTGGTACACAATTAATTTTATTACCTGACAAAACAATTTCATCAGTTATCACACTAAAATTTTTTTTTTAAGAGTGAAATAAAACTGCACATGAAGCATTTTTCATACAAACTGTGTAGGTCAAAAAACTGTAATTAAGAAGAATTTTATTGTTTTGGAAAAAAGGGTTATACCATCGAACTTGACTACCTCGATTTTTTATATTTGCCGTCACAATTTTACGAAAATTGATCATTTCTACCATTTTTTTATCGATCTTGAGTGGTCAAAGTGCAAATTTTTAGGTAGTCAAGTTCGTTTGATTGCATATACAGTTTTCCACATTAGTTTCAAAACGAACTTGACTACCTAAAATTTTTAACCTAAAAAGCTGGAAAATGATAAATATAAGCTTAAATTAATCAAATTAACTGAAATTGAAGTGAAATTGACCATTAAACTAAGAAAATTGTGCAAAATCAACGTTAATCCTTTTTCTAAAAAAAAAAATTCACTACTTACCCAACTTAACTTAAACAATTCCAAAAACATTACTACCGACGATACAGGATACGATACACCTTTTGAGATCAATTTAACTTTATTCAACAAAAATAAAGAACAACTTTGAGATAACTTACCTAATAATTGGTATGTTAAATTTTCAACGAAATGAACATCTACAATTAACTATTTATTATTTATTAATAATGTTAATTTAAGATAGGTACATACAAAAATAAATGTTACTTATATTTGTATCGATAAGAGATAGCTATTTGTAAGGTTAGGTAAGTAGTGAATTTTTTTTTAAATACCTAATAAAATTGTGCAAAATCAACGCTAATCCTTTTTCTAAAAAAAAAAAAATTCACTACTTACCCAACTTATTCATTATTCCTCAATTAATTGTGTACTCGAATTGTAATTAGAAAATGAAATTCCAGGTAACTGTGTTAAATATAATTCAATTTAAGCTTATAGTTATCATTTTCCAGCCTTTTTAGGTTAAAAATTTTAGGTAGTCAAGTTCGTTTTGAAACTAATGTGGAAAACTGTATATGCAATCAAACGAACTTGACTACCTAAAAATTTGCACTCGGACCACTCAAGATCGATAAATATATGGTAAGCATGATCAATTTTCTTAAAATTGTAACGGCAAATATAAAAAATTGAGGTAGTCAAGTTCGATAGTGTAACCGAAAAAAGTTACCCTCAAGTCCCCGATGTTCTCATAAATACAGTTTTTCAACTTATATGGTTTCAGGCATAGGCGCACCCAAGGAGGGGCTCAGGAGGCTTGAGCCCCCCCCCGATCGGAAAAAATATGTTTTAATAGCAAAAATGTGAGAAAAGTGCATTTTTTCGCTCTTTAAATAATATCTTTTCGAAAAATTTTCGCCCTCGCTTTGCTCGGGCAGTATTTCAATCATTTTATTTTAAAAATTGATAATTTTAGACGGATTTTTTAGTCAAAAATCACAAATTCCTCAATGAATTCTCCGATTGCCAGAAAAAATTTATGATTTTTGATAGAAAGATAAGTGAAAAATGGCGATTTTGAAATTTGACCCCTCCCCCCTTTTTTCAGAAATTCTGAGCCCCTCCCTTAATCAATTTCTGGGTGCGCCTATGGTTTCAGGTTTGTATAAAAAATGTTTCACTTCTGTTCTCATTATCGTTCCCATTCAACAATTGATTTTTTTTTCAATTTCAACATTTTAAACAAGAAAAATTTGAAAAAAATCAGTATTTTTGTAAAACTACTACCCAACTGTATGTTTTGTTTAAAATTTGTCTCCTATATTCGTCGTTTATTTATAGATTATTCGATAAAAAATTGAACCGTTTTAAACCAAAAGTGACCAAGTAAGATCAAAACTTTCATCAAAAAACGGCCTTTAAAATATGATAACTTCAAAGAAAGTTGAAGGGATCCCAATCAATCAGTTTTTCGAACGCCATGCGCCACGCGTAGGCCATCGGCACCCCTCGAAAAAATCTGAAAAAATTCTGAATGGTGTAAAACAGAGTGAGGAACATAGAAATTTTTTTTCACACCCCGCGGCAAAGTGGTGCTCCCAGGGCGACTTGAAAATTTAAGGTCATTAGAGTGGTCGAAAAAATCTGAAAAATTCCAGGGCACTCTCCTCTAGTAACCAAGTTTGAAAACCATTCGAATTTTTTTTAGAGTTTTTGGCTTGAAAATCGTGTATTTTGAGATCCCTGCTACGAGGGGGGGGGGGGTGTGGTAAAAATTCGTTTTTACGCTCTAAAATCATCTTCTACATAGGCAAGTCGAATGGCATAAAAAATTTGTCAAAGTTCCACTAAGGGCTAAATGATCCCCTCATCACACCAGAGCCTCTAATTTAAAAATTTTTAATTTATAATTACTCCTCCAAGTTGGAAATTTGTTTTTGATTCATGCCAATCTAATTCTTAAAAGTATTCAACTTTTGAAAAAAAAAAAAAAGGTGCAAAATTATCACTCCCAGCACTTACTTAATACCTACTCCATGTTTTATTGAATGTAGAATCATTGAAAACAAAAATCTCAAAAAAAAAATTAGAGCGAATTCCGAGAACCAAAGATAAAAAATGGTTGAATTAATGTTTAACGGCCCTCAAAAAACGTATATTTACGATCAGTGGAAAAATTGAAACGATAATACAACAAATCTGTGTTACAACTTCGACCTTGAAATTTCAATAAATCTTGAAAACAGACTGAAATGTGGAATGATTTTATTTTGGAAGTGCGCACTTCCATGCAATATTAGCAACACTATGAAATTTTCCAAGCTGGGCTAACACAATTTTACGATAAATTTACTTAAAAATAATGCGTTATTACATTTATTACAGAAATGAATCAAATGACGATTACTGAAAACGACCATCTGTGGCACATTCGACGACTAAAATCAACAGATATGCATCCATTGTTTACCATTAATGAAACAGTTTTAACTGACGGTTTAAATTATTGTTCGTTATTTACTCGAAAATTTTCCCACTAATTTTTCAAATTGTCAAATTTTTATTACGTGTATCCTAAACCTATGCGATCATCATAGTATTAAAATCCATAATTTGGACTTTTCGACTCTCAGTCAAACCAACCAGTTTAAAAAAGTACCACATTTTTCTTTAAAAAATTCACTTTCATCAGTTCCGTTTAGAAAGTCGCGTCCACTCCATCATGAATTTTTACCACATCATTCTATTTGTTATCGTTGCGATGATTTTGATGACATTAGTGACTGCTACACACTATCCAGATTATACAGGATTTTTTTCAGGACATCCGTGTGACAAAAATTCCGATTGTATGTCTAAAATCTGCAAAGCACCATATTACGGAGGTCAAAAACACTGCCAATGATATATGTGACGGCGAATACAGAAAGGGTGTATCGACCCAAAAATCATGTTTTTTTTTATTGTTGATTTTTATAAGAAATTTAGTGTAGAATCCGAAAAAATGGTTGTCAGGTCTCAATTCCGTCAAAAAAGGCGACGAATGTAAAAAGGGTGTATCAAATAATTTAGCGAATACAAAAAGGGTGTATCAATTTATTTCTGTGCGTGTATATGTTTCTTATACTGAATTTTCACGTAGAATCTGTTAAAATAATTACTAGGTCTCCATTCTTATGAAAAATATGTGTTAATGACGCGAGTCTAAGTTACCCACCTTCGGAGAACATTTTACTCCGAAATGAGCAAAATGAGCTCCGTGGAAATTCGCATAATTAATCAAACATTCGCGTGGAGAATGTTAAAATAAAGAATTTTCTCTCTATTTTTCAATTTTTTTTTTCAAATTGCTATTTTTAATTCAAATCTGTTCTGATTGATCTTTCAACACGATTTTTTCTTACCTTCGGTAAAAATCATTCAAATCTTGATCTCAAAATTTTCACATTTTCCTAGTTCCAATTTTTTTTTTCGAAAAATGTTTATCAACTTCACATTTCATTTTAATTTTGTTTCAAAAATTTTTGTCAACACTCAATTTTTTTCAAACTTGGTCCATACATTATTTTTTCAACCTCTCAATATGTCGAACTTTGACTACTTTTTCAAAAATTTTCAGCCTAATTTTCAAAGCTGATGAATTTATTTATACATATACATATTTTTAATTGGATTTAGAAAAAAATTGAATTCGAGTCGAAATGAATTTAAAGAAACAGAGTTTAAAAAATGTTAATAAGGAAATCTGAAAAATTTAAACATGGACATTTTTTGTACCTAATCTAAAAAAATGTGAGAAAAAAATGAAATTCAAATAAATGTTGAAAAAATTGTAAGTTGAATTTTTTTGGGAAAAAACGAGTTGAAACAAAATTTTAAAAAAATTGCAATCGAAAAAAAAGTGAGAAAAAAGTGGAGCTGAGAAACAATTTGTCATAAGAATTTGTACGTATGTCAAAATATAAAACATACCACCAGAGTGCGTCCTAATTGTGCAGAAAGTGTACAAAATTCAAAAGTTCATAAATTATGTCATAACATTTTCAAAAATAACAAAAGAAATGTTTGAAAACTTAAAACGCGTTTTTCTCAAAACTACGTTTTTTAACGATACACCCTTTCTGTATTCGCCGTCACATATGGAAATGATCATATGAAGAGGTTTCCAACCGCAAGTTATTAATGTATGTATTCGTAAATGCTTCTGTTGATTTTCATTTTTTTATAAATTTTTATCAAATCTCCAAAATATATCTATTTTTTTCTGTTTTTATCAGGCTCCTATAATAATTATATTGATGTTCTTTGTTTTTCAAAGTATGTCCTTTACTTATTGTATTTAAAAATACAATTATCAAAAAAAAAACACATGCTCATTCCTTGAACTACTTAATTCCTCTTCAAAAAGACAGAAATACCAATGCCATAAAATTCGATAAATTAATTTTTCTTTGATTTCCAAACAAAACTGTCTTCAATGACGTCATTTTTAAAAAATTTTATTTTCAAAACTACCACTTTGATTGTTATCTTTGGTATTGTGGCCACCTACAGGTTTCAAATGCTTGGTGAAATGATAAGTAAACAGATTGAAAGCTACCATTTAAAAATTTGGAAAAATAATGATAAAAAATTTCTTTTGGCCCCTTTTCAACCAATAAATTTTCGAAATAGGATCTCAACACCCCAAGAAGCATAAAGACCGTCAATTTTGGCGTTTTTGGCGGAAATTCAAAGAAATGTGAAGATTCAAGTAACATATTGATCTCTACTCCATAATTCAAATATGCTGAAATGCTGCTGTAGGTATGTATTCGCTTTTTTCATTCGACCCTTCTGAAAATAATTCTAATAATAAGCTACTTTGAAATGAACCGATGGCATATTCGATTATTTTCAGTCATTTTCCAACTCCGTATCGGTATAATTTTCTCACCTAGTGCGAAAGTATCGCACAATACGTCAATTTGCATCACACGTACTCTGGGGTAATTAAGCTATATCACGTATGACTTGCTCATTTCATAAATCCCCTCTTCCCGTCTGTCATTCGACACCCGTCAAACCCTACGTCTACGTGTCACAAAAACGCATCACACCGGTATAATTTCGAGCGAGCTGCGTATCGAACGTCATCGTCGTCATCGCACAATTGACGAAGAAACCTCGCCGGTGGCTGCCGCGAACCGCAACTTTAATTAAAATCAAATGACTAAAAACCTCCGTGCGCCATTTAGCGAACAAACGATGAGGTTTTTTCCACCCCGATTCGCAGCCTCCTCCATTATGCCTTTCGAATCTCCGGATGCGCGCCATTTTTCTCCTTATGCAACTCGCAATCGATTCATTATCGTCGAGTAATTAAACTTTTGCCGCGAAATTGACTCGAAAGTAATTAACTTTTATGCTTTTAATTACTTAGAAAATTTTAAAGTTTCGCGTAAAGTGTCGTTACATGTTTTCAAAAAGTTTATTACCCGAGTGCAGCGCGCGTTCTGGTTTGACGAGCAGCGGGCGCGAAAGGCGCCGGATTCGCATGCCAAAGGGCTTGCGGCTCACATTTTACGCTCAAACGAATCCCGACACCGTTTCATTAAGCCGATGGAGCTTTTTTATCATTCGCGAAACGTCGTATTCTTCTGTGCACCAGCTCGAAGAGATGGCGTACGGAGTGGCCCCCGATCTCGCCCTTTTCGCCGATGCTTTTGTTTTACGCCTGTTAATTAATTTGATCGATTTGTCCGGACGCTATTCCGGATTGCTCCGACAACTGCGACCGCGTCAACATGGTAACTAGCGGCCTTTTAATTGCCTATATATTTTCCCTCTGTAGTTTTGTTTTTCCATCCGATGGAAAGAATTAATCGCTTAGTCGTTTCGTTGTATAAAAATCGTTTCGAAGTGTGATTTGGATTTAATAGACGGCTGAAAATGTGTTTTATATTCCAGAGATTTAAGTATTTCGAGTGCTGATGCTGTATGAAGTAGAGAAGGGAAAAGGAGAGGAGGATGGAGAAGGGATTGAAATACACGATTTGCAATTTATAAATGTAATAGATGTCGTAAAAGTGCCATTTTACTAATGGAATCGTCAGAATTGAGATTTCATTAAAAAAATTGTATTTTTTGGTATTTGGAAATTGGCTACCCTGATGAATATGAAAAAATGAAAGGCAGTACATCATCTGAAGCTAGGAGATGCTGAAAAAAATTAAAATCATCAGGATTGAGATTTAATTAAAGTTTGAATTTTTTGGTATTCTTCAAGTGGCAACACTGATTAATATGAAAAAATGAAAGGAGGAAGGCAATAAGTACTTCATTTCAAGCAAGGAGATGCCGGAAAATAAATTTCAAAATTGAAACTGTGAGAATTTGGCAACACTGATAAAAATGAAAAAAATTGAAAGTGATACATCATCTGAAGCAAGGAAATGTGGAAATGATGGAAAAATTTCAAAACTGAAATCATCATAATTGAAATTTTGTTAAAAATTTGTATTTTTTGATATTTGTCAATTGGCAACACTGATGAATGAGAAAAAAATGAAAGGTAACATCTGGAGCAAGGAGATGCTGGAAAAAATTTAAAATTGAAATCATCAGAATTGAAATTTTATTAAAAATTTGTATTTTATGGTATTTGACAATTGGCAACACTGATGAACATGGAAAAATTGAAAGTGATACATCATCTGAAGCAAAAAAATGATGGAAAAATTTCAAAACTAAAATCATCTGAATTGAAATTTTATTAAAAATTTGTATTTTTGATATTTGGCAATTGGCAACACTGATGAATGAAAAAAAAATGAAAGGCAATACTTCATCTGAAGCAAGGAGAATTTCAAAAATAAAATCATTAGAATAGAAATTTCATTAAAAATTTTTATTTTTGATATCTGGCAATTGGCAACACTGATTAATAAGAAACAAATGAAAAGTAATAGGTTTGTTCGGGCGACCTGCTGAACCTTACTGAAACTACTGAAAGTTACTGATAGTTACTGAATTGCGTTCGGGCGACGCTAGTGTAGCCTACTGAAGTTACGAAATTTTTGTTCGGGCGATCTTACGTAGGTTACTGGAAGTTACAAAAGTTACTGGCCAAATTTGTGCAGTAACTCTCAGCAACCTTTACTTCATGTTGTAATTTTGATAGAGGCTAAGTGATAATAACTGATAAGGTTCTCAAAATTTTTGATTTTTTTTCAATTTTTTCTCAAGTAAAAATTTAAAGATGAATAATTTGGAGAAAATTGTGTTTACAAACTTTAATAATAATTTTAAATGATGGACTACGCTGAGAAATGAATTTTTTGAACTATGTGATGATTCTGATGACGAAGTTGATCAAGAAATTTCTATTATTTTAAGGAGATATATTAAGGAAGATCGCACCTCTGTCTCACAGTTTTTTGAAGAAACTGTGCCGCGCTACTCCGAGCAGGAGTTTATTCAATATTTTCGCATTTCGAGAAGTTTATTTAAGGAATTGGCATTTGGCAAACAAATATGAATCCTCCGATGCATATAGAAAAATCGCATCTCAATACCATTTTTTGACTCGTCGAGTTCTAAATTGAATTTTTTTGTGACGATTTTACCAAGATTTTTAGAGAAAATTCAAAGTAATTTCGGAGGAAATGGAAGTAGAAGTTTTTAATTTTCAAATTTGAGTATAAAATTTCAATGATTTTATGACTTACGTATTCCCAAAAATGGCTACTTTTTGGGAATAGTCATAATTTTGAAAAATTGTATGTATTTAAAATTTTTAATCATCTTGCATAACCACTTCAAGTTCCATAATCATTGCAATAATATCCGAATCCGAGAAATGAGGCTTAATTTTTATACACTACAACTTAAACTCAGCTACTCTCATATCAAAAAATAAATAAAAAATGTAAACCTACTGAAAGTTACTGAAAACCGTTCGGGCGCTACTTTCAAATTCGTTACTTTAGCGCTGCGCACGCCTGCGAACGTTTTAGTAACCTGCGTAGTTTCAGTAAGGTTCAGCAGGTCGCCCGAACAAACCTAATACTTCATCTGAAGGAAGGAGATGCTGGAAAAATTTAAAACTTGAGATTTAACTGAAAACCATGCCATGTATGAGGATTCCTCATAATTTTGATATTTCAAGGTTGGCAGCACTGACATGTGTTCGGAAATTTTTTTTTATCGCTTCCTAATTATCAAAATATTAAGTAAGTACAATAAATTGGTGGGCAAGGTTTTTACAGAGTACAAAAAGTACAAACGATAAATTCTGTGAAGTACAAAAATGACCACAATCCAAAAAATAACTACTAAGTAAGTATGATGCTTGAATGGGAGAATCAAAAACTTTCTCCGGAATGAAGAGACACCACTTCATGGGTTCATGATGAAAACCGAAGCTGGGGCGAATTTCACTATCTCATCCAGCTAGACACTTCTGAGTGCTTTAAACAAACGGCTTCGAATATGAATACAAGAGCTCACATTTAATCACCAATCACCCCTAATTTGATTGGACATCGAGTGGCGAAAGTCACACATTCGCACGTGCCTCGAAATGACCAAACAACGGTATTCACTTTGGCCGCCGTAATTACATATTAAATAACGCCACCACCTGGGTGGAGGACGAAAGGAACGATTGAGATGAGTCATCGTACTCCAACGAGCCACGACATCGCGATTTTTAAACAGTTGCATAAAAAGTCATTAAAAGCTCTACGTGCTCAGTCTGCCCTTCCGAATCGGGCGCAGACTACAAAGCGTTCATCCATAAAAAGCTCAAACGCTGTGGGATTTTTCTTGGTGCATCGAGATCGGTGTAATCATTCACACCCCCGACATCGAGATTGGCAAGAAACAAGGGTAAACGGTTGGGCTTCTTCGGTAGACGTTGACTACCATTTTTACCATATGCTATGCCCCATATACGCGTACGTACGAAGGACACGAAGGGATTCTGCATCGGTGATGATGGGGCTACGAAGATGACGTCACTGTGTATCGGTATCCGTGTAATCCGCGGTTAAGCATCCCTTACGAAACAGTATTGTTACACCCTTCGTACAAGGAGTATATTGGAATAGGACGACGATATACGATTATGAATTTAATCAACAAAATGATTCGTGAGATGTAATCAAAAAACACCCCCAATGTTGTGGATAAATGTAACGCCACCGTGGCCGTATATTCCGATACAGTGAATCACACTTGTACTGTAACACGTGCTTTTTCACATCGTCGTCGTGATGTCTACCCATCCGAGAAAACGAGATCGAGATCGGGGTTAGTGGATTCACATTTACAAACTGTGTATTTTTTTCAGTCTATTTTTCTTGCAACGGGGTCCACAACATTTTGGAGATGATTTTCCCGGGATTTTCCAGGTTTTCCGGGCCAATTTTTCAAAAATTTTCAGAATTTTTTCATATTATATTTACATACTTATAAATTATTGGAGGGGGTTTTAAAATTTTGCCATGTCGACAGCACCCCCAACTGAAAAAATTATCAATTCGAGAATGAAAAAATTCAGATTGAGTGAAGCGAGGATTTTTTTAAATTCATGATGAAACGAGCAAAATTTCAAAATTTCCTGATTTTTCCAGACTTTTAAAATCCCATTAATTTTTTCTGATTTTTCCAGACTTTCAAAATTCTATTAATTTATCCTGATTTTTCTAGACTTTCAAAATCTATCAATTTTTTCTAATTTTTCCAGACTTTCAAAATTCTTTCAATTTTTTCTGACTGTTCCAGATTTTCAAATTTTTTCTGCATTTTCCCTGATTTTTTCAAATTTTTAAAACCCATGGAATTTTTCTGATTTTTCCATATCTTCAAAATCCTCAGAATTTTCCCTAATTTTCAGTCTTACAAAATCCTATCAATTTTTCCTGATTCATTTTTTCCAGATTTTGGGAATCCCTGCATTTTTCCTAATTTTTCGGATTTTCAAAATTTCATCAATTTTTCCGGATGTTTCCAAATTTTTAAAATCCTTAGAATTTGTTTGACTTTAAAATTTTTTAATATTCCTTGAAATTTCCTGAATTTTTCTAATTAGATTTTTCAGATTTTCAGGTTTTCCAGAAAGTGGACACTCCGTATAAAATCACCCATCAAGGTGAATGACCACCCCATAAAAAATACCGTGCTTTGTGTACTAATTTTTAAGGAGATGGACGTTTTATATTAATGGTGTAAACACAAGGCGAGTCAGAGTGTTCGGATCGTCGGTCGTCGTGTCGAGAAAGTATGTTTTCGCATCAACTTGACCACCGCCTTGTCCATCGTAGCCTTTTACAAAGGTTGCGGTTTTGATTGAACGATAAAATTAATGGCTATTCTAAGATCCATCCTCCCTCACCCCATTTCCCCGAGCATTATAAGGTACCCCGTATTTCGTCCTTACGGGATCGTCTTAAACAACAAAGTAAACCTAGATTTATGAACGTTACAAAATCACATATTGACAGCGTAATCCTAAACGCTCCATTGGACAAGATTGTGTACTTAATTGCGAAACGCTTGCGAGCTTTTTTTTCCTCCGCCGTGCGCTTTTACCCGAAAAGCTTAACGGGTACTTTGTCACGTACTGTGTGTGCTCAGATTGGTATGCGATGATTTTATTCGCACAGAGATGGTGAAAAATTCGATCCGCCGGATGAAAAATGGATACGGAATTCCGATATATGTGATGGATTTCGTCTTGGGCGTGAGATGTGGGCGACGGAAGGTGGTGTAATTAAGGTGATGTGTGAGGTGGATTTTAAAGTAGATAAGAATTCGAATTCGCACAGCGGTGGCGAAATTGTTATATATTTTGTGCGCTACGAATTCGTAAAGGGTTCGCGATGAAATTGATTGTTTTTCTTTGTCGGGATTTGTGAAATATGAGGATGAGGTTTTTTTCGAGAGAGAGAATTTCCAATTTGGGATGTAATTTGGTACTGGAATTTGGAAGAAAAATCATCAAGTCCCGGTCGTTGAATTTGTGAAAAAAAATTACTGAAAATTTTGATCAATTTACAAGTAAGAAATGATACCATTTCAAAAAAAGTGGGGAAAAATCAAAAAAATTATGTGAATTATAAATTCATCACGAACAAGGTTTCTTTTTTGTAATGGTCATTAAAATACAAAAAAAAAGTTATTTTTTAATAATGACCAAGTCAATCAATTGCTATAAACTGAATAATTTCAAAAAATTATTGTCACTTAAATTACCAAAATGTGTAGTTTCAGATCATCAAAAAAGTTATTGTTATTCAAGATTTCTAATGAAATTTCACGATAAAAATCTGAATTCAGCGAGACTTTTTCGGGGAAATGGGTGGGGAGAGGAGAGATTGTCAAAAATTTTTCTTTCTCATTTTAATTTTTCGATTTTAAATTTTGAAATATTTCAAGGTTTTTTGGTAAGGAGGCGGAGACGAAAATTTCATTTTTCAATTTTAATTTTTCGCTTTCAAATGTTTTGACCTTTGGAGATGTACAGAAATCGCCCACAACCCCCCTCAATCAATTTTGAGAAGGTGAGCCCCCTGAATTTCTTCCATTGGCTCAAGGCGAATGCTTTTCACAGCGTTAATCTAGCAAGTATTTTGGGTCGAGCTTAAAAGGTTTAAAAAACAGAACTGATGCAATTAAATTTTCAATAATACTAGATAGTCATTTTAAGAAAAGAGCAAAATTCTGAATTCGAGCAAAACAAATTTTGAAAGTTGAAAATTGAAATTTCATTTTTTATATAAAAATTCCAGTTATCAGGAAGAAATTAGCCCTGCTCATTTATCAGGAAACGAAAGGCCACAAATTTTTTCCTTTCAACATTTTTCACTTTTAATCCATCTTTTGTTGCAGAAGTTCACGAAAGCCTGAGAGAGACGAAGCCAAAATTGAAAAAAAAAAAAAGAAAACTGAAACCACTAAAATGGTTATTTTCCCTTATTTAAAGTTCAAAAACTCTTTCATCAGAATAAATATTGATGAACAAAATATATGATTCATCAAGATGAATTAGAATTTTTTTTCAAGTAAGTATGCCTTTGAGTGAATTTAAAGCAGAAATTTTGAAATAATTATGTAGAAATGGATAAATTCCATCAAAAAGAAATTCAAAATTTGATAAAAAAAAAAGTAAGGAAAAAACAAAACATTTTGACATTTTTGAAAAAAAAAATACAATATGAAATAGGACTTGGAGGACTTTTGGGCACCCTGAAATTTTCCTACGCCTACTGAAATGAAGAATTCTTAAAAATTATGCAACAAAATAACTATAATTCCGAAAGCATTTTTTGAAAAAATTGTCACCCTTTCCTTTTGCTTTGCTTCGGCAGAAATGTAAAAAAATAATTAATGATTTTTCACTGATCTTTCAGTCAAAAATCACTTATCCATCAATCAGTTCCCAATTGTTCAGAAAAAATTAATGATTTTTGACTGAAAGATCTATAAAAAATGACTGATTTGAAATTTGGCCACTCCCCCCCCGTTTTTCTTGAATTCTTAGCCTCTCTTAATTAATTTCTGGATGGACTTATGATCTCAAAGACGAAAATTCTTGCTATCATCTGAATTTTTCTAACCATTTGCCATGCTTTTTTCCGGCTACAAATTTCCCAATACCCTTTCTTTTTTTCTTCGATTGAAAAATTCAAGGAACAAACGAACGAATTTTTTTTGCATTTTTGAAGAACTTAGCAAAACGTATAAAATTCTTGTTTTTAAAGTAAAATTTATAAAACTCATATTTTCTCTGATTTTTTTTAGCTAGGAAGGTAACATTTTTTTCAATATTGTTAGTTTTTCTTGTTTCTCTCGCCAGTAAAAATTCTTGAAAAGAAACGAAATGAGATGAGGGGTGAAATTTTCCTTCAAAATTTTTACACGTCAAGACCTCAAAGACTTCCTGAAAAATTCAGAACGAAAATCAGTGTTGAAGCCAATTTCGTCATCTTATCCAGCCAGACTATTCTACATAGCGCCTGACAACCACCTTTCCTCTTGAATCCGTTTCAAACTTCATTCATCTCCTTCAACGTATATACTTCTGACGTTATCAGAACTCTTTCCGTGTATACGTTTTTTTATCCTCGTCTCGTTCGCATTTAAACCAACTAATTTTTTCACCATCTATCCTCAGATAATTCGATTACAAATTGTCGATTTCCACGTCAATTGTCTATTTCCAAATCGACCAATCACCACCTCATCGGGTGGTCTTTCTTCACTCTCTCAATAATACGATTTTAACGATCGACTTTTCCATCTCAACAGCTAAATTTCCTCCTTCTAAGGCAATTTTTCCAACACTCGACAGCTCATCCGCCATCATAAGTCATACTCGCACATACTCGACAATGTCGCAAATAATGAAACATATACCTCGGGGACTTTTAAAGTATAACGCCATCATTCGCGTATGCCCAACGCCGAACAATTGTCCTCCTGGGAAGCTTGTTATCGCAATTGGCGAGTCTCTTATCGAAAGACGTAAAAAAGAAAAAGTAATTTAATTCCTTTACCCTACTCGAAGAATTCGATTGAGTACCCAGAAAAAATATATTCTTCCCTATTGCAACGAAGGAGAAAAAACCCCATATAGGGAATACCATCCGAACCAAGTTACAAGATTTAAATAATTCTTCGACGAGTCTTTCAAAACACGTACAAAATACTCGGTAACTGGTTCCGAAGGGAGCTGGGGAAGACGGGTTTAAATCTAATATCCTTATTACAAACGCTGTCAACCGGTCGTTAGCTATCGGAAGAAAACATTTCGAGGGTGGGCAAAGCGTAAGGGGGGAAAAATCAACCCAATTCGTAGGTGTTAATAATAATAGGAAACAAGTGCGTCGCCCGAGGACGTGTAATCACCGTAGACTCTTCGAAGTAGTGAAGTTCAAACATAATGTGAAAATTGTTTACCTTGTAAACTATCATAGGGCGTGATCGAGTTGCCTCTATCTGAGCTCTGTCTACATTCAAGAAGAAACTATAGGTACTTTATCTATATTCGGATAAATTTCAATATTTAGTTAAGTGTTTAAAATCCCATTACGTTGGTCTTCGGATATATTAGGGCCCTATATCTTCGACATGGAAAAACGAACACGACTCCGGCTTCCTGTAATTACCGCCGCTCATCTCTGTGAAACGTCAAAAGCGACGCAGCCGAGTTGAATTTCCAAGTATTCGATTCCCATCAGGGTCCGGGGGTATGGCGTCTAACGGTACGTATTATTATAGACAAGCCCAAGCTTTTCCAAAGTCCGACTCGGAATTATATTGGAATTTAAGCCGCAAATTACGTTATGTCAGCAATTTCACATTTCACTCCGCACCGGAGAGTCGATGGCGGAGACGAGAGCTCGTTATATTTTTGATTGGCGTGCGCGTATCGTTAACGTCGCGTCCGTAGTCTGTGCCACCGATCGTCGTATTTTACCCTTCTAATAGCTTACAAGATTGAAATTCATTCTGTACCGGAATTGATTCGCGGCTCGATGAGAAATACGTAGATATTACGATTTCGCGGCGAGGCAGAAAAAAAAGCTTGTATGAAATATCACGTTATAACTATAAAAATACTCGATACGAAAGATACGTGACTCGAAACCAAGCCACGGTACGGGTATATCTGGTATAGGTATCTATAGACGGTGAAACTTTTATACCGAAATATAAACTATGGAATCATTCGATTAAACATTAAAGAGGAAAGAGCTGTAATTTGATTGAGTAAATCAATTATATATCGCCACCTCGCTGGTATCCCGTTCGTTACACGATTACAGCGAGGTGAATCGTAAAAACGCCGTTGGATTTGGAATCTACACCTTTAAAAACCATGCAATCGATATGCATGACGATTTTTTATGAATTTTTATAATAAGGGTTGTTTCAACCCCTCGACGATGCAGCGTGTCATCCCTTTTTCGGACTTAATCTATCAACGGTTTGAATAATTTTCAAAATATGACCTATCGCGAAGAATACCAGGAAATCGATTTTTGATGGACTTCTATTGCCACTGGTGATATTTTTGGGTCGAGGGGAGGGAGGTGATGAAAGGGTAGAAAAATAATGTTGACAATGTATATTAAAATTGAATTGAGACCATGAAATTGGCATATGGGTTCAATTTTGAAAATTTATCACTTTGTGTTGGAGTCAAAAAATTTGAAAACATAAGTCAAAATTTGACAAATTTGACTTGAGTCATGTAAGAGTGAAATTTTAAGCACGGACATGAGTCAAAATTGACAATCAACAGCATATCTCAATTCCCTCAAAACTGGATACGTGGAATTGACACATGTCAGATTTTTGACTGATGACGATTTAAATTTTTAAAAAGACAGACTGACATTTTTTTGTCAAAACTGGCAACTGGACACATGAACATTTCAGTAAAAAATCGACATTTGGAAATTGACTTACGAATATTTGAGTCAAAACTGAGAAACTGACATGTCAGAAATAAGCATAGACGCACCCAAAATTGATTAAGGGAGGGGCTGAAAAGTTGAGAGAAAAATGGGAGGAGGGTTAAATTTCAAATTGGTCATTTTTGACCGATCTTTCCGCCAAAAATCATCAATTTTTCTGACAAAATAGGAATTTATTGAGGAATCTGCGATTTTTGATTGAAAAATCAGTCAAAAATTATCAAATTTTAGAATAAAATGACTAAAAATACTGCTCGAACGAAGCGAGGGCGAAATTTTTTAGAAAAAATATTGTCTGAAGAGTAAAAAAATGCACTTTTTAAAAATTTTTGCAGCAAAAAATATTTTTTCCGAGTTTAAGGGAGGGATTCGGGCCCCTTGAGCCCACCCCTTGGGTGCGTCTATGGAAATAAATCATGGATTTTTTTTTGAAAATTCGATAAATTGACATATTCATCAAAAATGACTTAAACCAATGAACATTGACATATTTTTGTCAAAATTTTATTTATGGACAGATAGACGCACAGGAATGTAAGTATTGCTCGTAATTTCATAAAAAATTCAAAAATTTGTTCTCACCCATAAATTTTACTTATTAATAGCAAACAGATGTTTCAAATCTTAAATTTTAATTTACTAGAGATAAAATTGGGATTTTAGGTAAACAAAATTTCAGCTCAAAAAACACTGCAATTTTATTACTTAGTTCAGAAATCAAATTTTCATCATAATTTCCTTACATTCATGTACATCTTTTTTTCAAGGCATTTTTTGGCAGGGAGTTTTTTTGAGGAGGGGGGGCATTTCGGCCTCTACTATGTTTTCACATCTTTCGAAATCATCTCAAGACTAAATTTGAGAATCTCGGCCTCCTAGAATTTTATGAATTGGATTTAATACGAAAAATAAAAAATTGGAGTGACATTTTTTTGATGACCTATGCTGAATTCAAAAATTCAATTATTTTTTCTCGATCGAATCTTTGAAAAAAATTATAAAAGTTGCATAACATTCAAACACCTCGTCATGAAAAATATTAAACATGAATAGAAATTTACTTACGAATCGATGAAAGAAAATATGTACTTAAGAAAGAATTAACTTTACAGGAACTTACCTGAAAGCAGAAAAACAAATATTTAGAATTAGTATAAAATAAATAACAAAATTAATCAATAAAATATGAGTACTTGTTATCGAATGAATACTTAAAATTGAGGACATCATAATAACTAAAGATCACTGATGTCAGAATTTGATTACAAACACATGTCTTAGGACTGACTTTTGTCAGAATTGACTCGAGAGCACTTTATATCAAAAATGTGATTTTTTCACATAATTTTGGAAAGAATGAGCTGTAACTTTTTTTCTGAAAGAGGTAGAGGTCCGAGGTTTGCGGCATTCGATTTGCCGTGAAATTTTCTACAACTCTTATTATGGTCGTTATGGCCTTAAAGCCTTTACTTTTCTCTCAAATTTTACTTTTTTGCGAAAAATACCCCAAAAAATACGACTTTTTCACAAAATTTTGGAAAGAATGAGCTGTAACTTTTCAACTAAAAGTGACAAAAGGTTTGCGGCATTGGATTCGCCGCTGAAATTTTCTATAAGATTGGTACAAAACATTTTGATGAAAATCAATTTTTGTACTGCTCAGGCTTATTGCCCTCGAAAATGATAAGTTTTGGTCACCCCAAAGCAAACTTTGGATCAAAAAATGTCACCTTTTTCGTTCTATTAGTTACCAAAAGTGACACATTTGTCCAAAAATTAGAACCCATTTTGTGACAAAAATCGTGTCGACCGGTGCTATTTTCATGCAGCAAAACTGACTTATAACATTGACAGTGTGATTATCTAAAAATCGACTCAAGGCTCCCAATTAATAAATCTGGCATCAATGTAAAAATATAAATTTTTAATTTGAATAAAAAAATATAGGTTTAAAAATCAGAGTGACTTTACCCAATAAAATCAACTGACGCATGTTTCTAGTCAGACAAATTGGACATGACAAAATATATCTCAAAATTAATCTGATTTCGCGAATAAAATCGACTCAACATAGCAACATTTAAATACCCCAACAAAACGAAAATTTACAATTTTTCAACCAAGCCAAATTTAAATTCCGAATACTCATTCAAATCCTACATCTCACACCACTCAACTATCCAATAACCCCACAGAGATCATCTCGACCACCCGAAAAATCTCCCAAAACACGCATACATCGCCTATAAGCCTCGTACCCGCTTCAATTTCACCACTGGCGTTATTTTTACGCCATTATACCGATATTAGGTCGCGTTCGGGCGGTTATTTCGCACAATACAGCTTATTTTCGCATTTAAGACGATATACAAAGCCTGGGTACGGTGGTCGGGTTATTTTCAAGCATTTAAACTCCCTCTTCGACGTGATTCAAAATATATACCTCTATAATTAAATCCAAACACATTGGTTCTACAAAACGGCGCGCCGCCGCGACTCGGCGCCCAGCTCAACGCGCCCAAAACGTTAATTCAAACCGAACAATATTTCATCAAAAGTTCAAAGCAAGCCGTATTCCCAATTGCGGCAGCTTTTAAGCGAAATTCTCCTCTTCTAAAAGCTATACGTGTTTTTTTTTATTCGTCTCTTCCTTCCCTCCATCCCTTTTATACTCACAAACTGGCAAAAATTTAAAAGATACAACATTACGCAAATGGGTACGCTAACACGCCGGTATATAGCTAGGTACCTCTATCATCTCTGTATAAACCGAGCAAAAAAAAGAGAGAAGGAAAAGGGGAAAAAAAGAAAACTCTTTTTCGTACTATATTCCAACTTAAAAGTGTAGAATAATCAGCTTAACAAAACTCTTTCTTTTTATTGTATGTAGATAAAATTCCAAGGCTGAGAGGTGCGATACCGAGCGAATGAAAAAACCAACCTCGCAGTGGTAAAAAACAGGGGTCGATGTAAGAATATAAAACCAGCTTTTCGACTCTCTGTGCGGAAAAAAATCTTATATACGATCCGAAAAGCTGCTGTATTTCAAAGTTTACTCTATTGGGGTTCGATTCACCCAATACCTGGCGTGAATGCATTGGTGTTATTCAC
Source organism: Pseudococcus jackbeardsleyi (assembly GCA_038380155.1). Lineage (NCBI taxonomy): Eukaryota > Metazoa > Arthropoda > Insecta > Hemiptera > Pseudococcidae > Pseudococcus > Pseudococcus jackbeardsleyi. The sequence continues at coordinate 8,791,052 of CM076240.1, forward strand.
CTTTCGGTATAAATCCGCAGCTATGGGGGAAGGGGGCAATTCCCTTCCTAGAACACTTATTTACCCCCCCCCCCCCCCCTTCCACGGAGAAATTTGTCAAAAATCCAATTTTTAATTCCAGTCTTGATGATTATGTAGCATCCGTCTCTTAAAATTTAGATCAGAATTGATTCAAAATAAATATAGAAAACTTTTAAAATTTTAATTTAGATCATAGGCAGAGATGAATTGTATTTGGGGAGGAGGAGGAGAGCTTGAGCCAAAGGTAAAAAAAAGAAAAAGAAAACAAGAATGTTGATTTTCGACCCTCCAAAAATTTTTCTACAATTAATTCTACTTGAACTTTCATCAATAGGTATGAAAAATCGATGGAAGGAAAAAAGGTTCATAGTATGATTTTGAACGAAGTTGAAAATTTATGGAGCTCGAGGGAAGTGAGGACGAAAATTTTTGAAAAAAAATAATCCAAAAGACTAATTTTTTATTTTTAAAAATCAATATGTAATTCAGTATTGATTGAAATGGAGGCGAAATCCTCAACCCTAAATTTGTAAGTATATTTGAGCCTTCCCATATGTCCGAGCGAAACGACGGCTAAAATTTGAAAAGTTCATGATTTTCTGAAAAAAAAAAATGATTCATAGGTAGTTTTGCTGCTTTAAAAAAAATCCATAACTTCGCTGTAAAAATTTCGTGATTTTTGAAATTTTTTAGTAGCTTGAAAAAAAAACTCGTCACAAATTGATAGTTCATTTCTGGAAAATTCATTATTTCCGAAATTTTTCTGAGTGACACATACACAGAAAATGATTTGGAGGGACTAATTCAACATTTGAGGGGAGGGTTCAAGCCCCAAATGCCCTCCCTACCACCGCGTAAGATTTAGATTCTTCAACTCTGATAAATTTCCTTTTAAAATTCATAAACAACAAGTTTTTTTTTGATGGCATTTTGGAAATCCTGACAAAGATTCATAAAACCTGGGATGAACTTGGAATGAAATTTCACCCATATTCATAGTCATACCGACCTTTTTTTTCGAATTTTTGAAGTCAGGATGAACTGGAAATGGATTTTTATCACAATATCAATCGTAATACATTTTTCGAATTTCTTAGCCTGAGATGAACTTTGGTTGAATTTTCATCTCTAAATTCATCCCAAGTTTTTTATGTAAATTTTGAAGCCTGGGATGAACTTGGGATGAACTTTTGTCCCGATGCATTCGTTTGCATCCCAGATTTATCCCACAATCATCTTGACCCTTTTTTTTCAAATTTTCATGCATGGAATGAACTATTCATTCCACTTTCATCCCAACATTTTTTTCGAATTTTTAATCCTCATAAATTATTCTGAATAAATGTGTTTTTTTTTACGATTTTTTGCCACTTTATCAACTCACGAAATGAATTTTCACAGATTTTAATCTAAGTTGAGCAATATTTCGTTGCCTTTTACAAATGAAATTGGTTTTCTGAAATTGTTCATTTTAATGGGGAAAAAGTCAAAAATTGAAAAATTGATCAGAAAAGAATCGAACGTAGATGAGAAAAAACCAGACCATGAATTTTGATGAAAACTGATCAAATATTTTGCTTCGAGTAAGTATCAAACTTTCCAAATTTTCGTGTTTTCTCTCCTTCTAGCTCTGTAAAGAACGAAACTAAGAATTAGACGACTTCAAAGTTTTGTAAATTAAAAAAAAAAGAAGTTTTTTCAACTTCTGGATTGTACCATCGGCTGGCTGAAAATCTTGGCCACCTTTTGAAGATGCAATTCACGCAAAATTGACTTCGAAATTGGAAACTGCTTCTGCTTTTAAAAAGATGGTTGAAAAGTTGCAGATCTTGAAATAGAAGCTTTCTGATTTTACCCAAATCATAATTTCTTTTTGAAACGCATCAAAAATTTCGAATTTTTTCGGTCGTCTAACATAATTTTTGATCAAATTTTATAAAGCTCAGGTTTTTCAACCAGTAGTAGCTATAAAAAGTATACAATTTTTTTCTGGAAATTGTAGTAGCTGTATTTTAACTGAAAATTTTCGAAAAATTTTATCAAAAAAATTTACAAATGATCACGAAAATTCTGCTTTAATTTTAAACAATTTGAGAGAAAAAATTGTATTTTTTGGTTTAAAAAAATGCAGAAACTTGATAGATGAAGGTAAATTTTTCGTGAAATAGAAAGAAGTGTTCAAATAATCTGACAAATTTTTTATTGCCCCACCTGAGATTTACTTTCTCCTCCTGCTTCCAAATTATCTTAGCTACGAACCTATCTCTGTAGATTTCCTTCGGCGATATTTTTCATAATTATGCACGAAATGAAATCCAAACGAAGGAGGTAGAAGATCGGGGCTGAGTTCGTGATTTCTACAGCACCTCGTCTCGATACGCGCCAAAAATGACATTTCAACATGGATAGTGTCAGCGTGTAGCTATGTGTCAGCTAGAATTAGTGTAAGGCATGTTACCCCGACACCATGGCATCGCGTCGCCTCCCAAGGGAAATATTCGCGATAAGGGTGCATGTAATTTATATGTTAATACGAATTCCGGCTATATTATTGCCAGAAGGGTGTAATGTACCGACTACACGACGTGGTCCGATTTGCTGCTCGAAACTCGTATAAGGGTATGGGTAATAATATCGGATTGTCATACTCGTACGTAGTGTACGTAGCACACAACGTCTCGTCGGCATTCCAACGTTCACAGTACACAACCGCGAGGTCATACGCCATAAATTACCCAAAATGTCGCCCTCGAGCCCCCCCACCTCCTGGCCAACCACCCATAAAACACACACAAGCGGTATGGCAATAATAGACCCCTCAGAAATCACTTTTTTTCCTCCTTTATTCTCGTCCACTCGCAGCTTTAATTACGGTCTGCCTCAGTGAACGACCTTTTCGATAGCAAAAAATTGTATTTGGATTTGGCGACAACGTAAAAAACCTCGTCACCTTTCAAGCCAGAAGCTTGCTTCGGGTCACCTGTTGCCACACCTTCAATTTTTTATCGAACAACGAAAGGTGATTCATTTTCATCAACGTCTGAGAGTCGATCCAATTCCAGTATCGAGTTCGAAGCCATTAAAAAACCCGAGAATTTTAATTTTATTACTTTACGTCAGCACATCACGATGACGACGTGAATTAACCCCCTAAGTATATTCCGCATCGAAAACGTATAAAATATTTCGACGAATAAGAAAATCCATCTAGTTTTCTTCGTTTTTACACCGGATCTTTCGCAGAAATGACAAACTTCCGGCAGAGATGAAGCGAGCACAAAAAAATACTTGTTTGGACTTTCGTTCGGGTATAGAGTCCCTTTCACGAGGGTTTTTTTCCTCTTTTACAAACTGCAATAAATTCGTCGGCTTTTCCATAAATTAGGGGAATTCCTTTCTATTTACCGATTCCCTTTTTCAATACCTTTCAAAATGTTATAGCTAAAAGTCAAACCGGCCCGAGACTCCATTCATGGCCTGTCTATATCCTCTCTTCTCACTCTATATACGTCGTATATATCTACGAAAGAGTATTCGTCGAGCTTGGGCGGCTTTGTTTGTGACCTGCTAAGGCTCCGAACACGACAAAAAATAGTACTTCTGTCTTCTTCTCTTTGAGCTTTTTTTTTACTTCGGCTTCCTTCATTTACCCTTAATCGTCCGTATCGTTCGTGTGTATACAGGGCGTCCGTTAAAGTGCCAATCATAACGGGTACTTTATCGATGAGTGGTGCTTTGTGAGTAAAGTGATGTGGATGGAAAGGAGGGGGATCCGATTTGTAGCATTGATTTTTTTTTAGTATGACCGAATTAGGCGTGTAAACTGTGTCGTGGTGTTGTTAAGCTTCTCCAAGTGTAATTTGAGATTTGAGGTCATTTTAATGAGGAAAAGGTGATGAAAAATAAAGGGGTGAAAAGAAATTTCCTTTTTTTTAACAGAAGTGAAAAAAATGGACGACAGTGCTTGATTTTTCAAAACTACGGACAGAAAATTCAAGGTTCATCAAAATGGAAAATAAATAGAAGGAAAAATATTGAAATCCAAAAATAAAATTAATCTATAATTAAAAACAAATGAAAAACTAAAAAAATGAAGTAATTGTAAAAATTTCAAAAAATTGAAATTTTTTGATAAAACATGCAAAAAAATGGGGGGGGGGATGAAAAATCGCAGATATTTTATCGAATTAGAAATCAATTCAAATTATTCGTGTCATTAAGAGAAAAGGACATAGAGATGTAGAAATTTCAACACGGTGATCAAAAAATTCAGAATTATTTACTCCCCCCTCCATTTCAGTTCAAAAACAGAGATGCCAGAATAACTTTTAGATTTTTTTTCAACTTGGATATCAAAAAAAAAATTTGAGACCACTGATTTCAATTTTAAAGATTACTTAACTTCAGACTCAAAATGAACTGAAAAAAGAACATGGAACTCAAAATGTTGAAATTTTTGATCAAGATGTTGCCAAATTTTGAACTTTGCACTCATCTTAAAGCTAATAAAACTATAGATTTGAGGCTTGAATAACCCGAAAAGTTCAAGTCAACGTCTTTAAAAATCAGAAAAGGAATTTAAGAATTCTAATTTCATGAATTTCAGTATTACTATCTTAATCGATCGATCTTGGGACATTTTTTCGACTTTTTTGAAATGAGTTATTTGAATTTATTTTTTGAAACTATTTTTCATTTATTTTTGTTTTGAAAAACCACATTTCCTGACAAAATATCAATTTTTTTCCTTCATGGAAGACAAAACTAGAGCAATTTGTTAAAATTTTAGGAAAATAATTTTAAAATGAACATTTTCGGAGTCATTGAAAATTTTACAGAAAGAGCATGAAATTTCAGAATGATTTTTGAAAACGTCTAACCAAATTTTTTACAAGACATTTCAACACCCCCTCCACCCCCCTCCCATTGAAATGAACCAATTTTATGCGAAATTCCTCCAAAAAATTTCATTAAAACTTCAATGAAAAAGGAAACGTCTTTGCAAAATTTTTTCATTCCACACAAAAAACGTTTCAACATTTCTTTTTCATGTTTATTTATCTGAAAAAAAAAAAAACACAAAAAGACAAAAAGAAACTAAGTTTCTTTATTAGTACTCAGCTATTATCATAGAAATTATGAAAAATGAAAAAAAAACCGCAAAAACTGTCTTTAAAAAAAATTTGAGAAAATGAAATGAACTATACAGGTACTTGAAAAAACACCACAAAATTCGAAAAACTTTGATAAAAAAATTCAACCAATTTTGACGAAAAAATTTGAAAACTGACTCAAAATTCTATACCAATTTTTTAGGTATGTATACCAAAAAACACGTTTTTTTTTCTAGGTAATTGAAACAAATTTCGAATCTTTTTTTCAGACATTTTTGGCGCCAAATTCATTCATTTTTTTCACGAAACTCAAATCAAACAAGAAAGTGAAACACCCTCAATTTTCAGATGTCACAGAATTAGTAGAAAATGAAAAAAATTGAATTTCTACGATTTTATGATTCTTTTCAAGGAAAAAATCGTAAAAAATAATCAAGAATGAAAAAATTCAATTTGTTTTGTGTCTTTTTGCGATTTCCTGAACTTAATGAGTTTTTAAAAAATCGCACGAGCATAATTTTTCGCCAGTTTCTGAATACCCTCAGAAATTAAATTCACCGCCATCAAATCTCTTCGTGATTTTTCGCTCAAGTCGAGAAAATAATGAAAAATGAAATAAATTACTTTTCCACGACCTTATGACACACAGTCGAATGAATTATCGTTTCTGTACGCGCGAATGAAACTAAAAATGAAATAATAAAAATTCATTACGAAAGCTTAAAACACATGCAACGTATTTCCCTCCAGAGGAAAAATTCATTGTTATTTTTTCACTCGAAATAGCATAATTTTCCAAAATTTTACTTTCACGTGGCTCGACCGGTATTCAATTTTCTTACCCAGACTTCACCTTATTCTGGGTAAAATTTTCCCATCCGCATCCCCCTCTCCCTCGATCATTTTCCGTTTAATTATACCCAATTTCCCAGGTACTTATAAAAATTACTTTCCTTTTTTTCGACTTTTGCAACATGGCGAAAAACACGTAATAATAATTTGTCGCGATAAAAAGCTCCAGGGAAAGAATCGTACCGGCGAAATTTTTTTACTCGTATTAATTTTTTTCTTCCGTTGTAAACGAATTACGGCGGGTTGCTTTGTGCGGGCGTCTTTGCTCAGCTTCTGTGCTGTGTTTGCGCGCACCAGCGCCATCATCGTCGACGAGAGGTTCTTATATACTAAATTGCTTTTTCTTTGTACCGTTTGCCTTGTTTTTTCGCCGGAAGCGAATTTTTTCTATGCTTTTTTCACCATTGATGCCTTTTTTTCTTTTTTTATTTAATTTACGTCGAGGTAACTTCTTTCTCAACGTGAATCCAACATCATAAGCGCGACCTCCACTTCTACCCCGGTCTTCGAGTCAGTTTTGCCACATCACCGAGCCATTTTCCGCACGTCAAAAGTAGGTAAACGCGAAAATTGTGTAATTTCGCGGTGTGGTTGGGAAAAAAAAAGGAAAAAAAACGATGCGGTGATGAGAAAGGAAAACCGTTTCTGCAGATAAACCCACACAGTGCGTCTTCATCGTTGGTAAATTATTCTCCAACGTCGAATTACTCACGGTCGATGATTTTTAAATTTATAGTATTTTGATTAATACGCCCAAGTTGGAAAAGTTTGTTTTTTCTCCTCCCCTACTTTTTTTCCTTGCGTTCGTTACGGTTGTATTTGCCTGAACGCGAAAGAGTTACGGCGAAAAATTTACTATAATTAAAACCAAAGTGGCGAGGAGCTTTTAAAGATAGGCAACGTTCATCCTCGGCCATATCGAACAATAAAGCTTAATTATGGAGGAGGGAAAAAAAGCTCGCGAGTTTTCTCGTATACCGGTAATTTGTTCGATGGTTTAATTAATCCTCTCCGATGTAACCAATTTTTCAAGACGAAAAACTCCAATCTTGGGTACTTCTTAGAAAGCTGCTCTTTTTTGCTCCCTACTCGCCCCCTCCGACGCTTCCACAGACGTACTACGAATAAAATCGACGCGGTTTGTTTTTTTCTTGCACTTGTTCGGTAAAAGGCGCTTAAATTGGTGGTGTTGTTTTTCTCGTATCTAAACCGTTTTACCCGACTAAGGTTTTCCTCTCTCTTTTAAAAAGTAATTAAATGCGCGGAAAACGAGTCGAAAAGAAGGGATGCCATTCTATCGCCCGGTCGCGTAACTCCAATTAAATCCGCACGGTTAAAACTTCGATAGGTATTAAACTCGAACTTTTTTTCAAAATCCATTTTCAAAAATTTTTCAACTTTTGTATTTTTTCTCAGTTTTTTTAATTTAAATCAGTGAAAAATGGCTGGAAAATGATCAGAATTGCAGAACAGGAAAAATTAGCAATATTCATTGATTTTTAGCAGATTTTGTTCTGATTTTTTCGCTGATTGTCCGATAAATCTTCTTTGATTTTCCGGTAAATTTTCACTGATTTTGTAATGAATTTTCACCTATTTTCCGATCAATTTCCACTGATTTTCCAATCGATGATCACTGATTTTTCATTGTTTTTCCGATGAATTTTCACTGATTCTCCAATAAATTTTCACCAATTTTCTGACGAAATTTCATTAATTTTCCAATCAATTTTCACCAATTTTTCGATGAGGTTTCACTGATTTTTCCAATAGACTTTACTGCTTTTTCGATGATTTTCACTCATTTTCCGGTATATTTTCACTGTTTTTGTGATGAATTTTCACTTAATTTCCAAACAATTTTCACTGAATTTCCAATTGATGATCACTAATTTTCCGATCGATTTTCACTGATTTTCCAACAGATTTTTGCTAATTGATCAATAAATTTTCACCGATTTTCTGACGAAACTTTACCAATTTTCCGATCAATTTTCACTAATTTTTCGATCGGATTTCACAATCGATTTTCACCGATTTTCACTGAATTTTCAATAATTTACGCATTAATGATCACCAATTTTCCGATAAATTTTCACTGATTTTTCAATGAATTTCAAGTGTGATATTTCGGCGAATTTTTACCATTTTTTTTGTGAATTTTACTGAATTTTCAGTGATTTTTTTCACAGCATGGCTTGAGGATATTTTTAAAATCTAAAATTTTCCCCAAAATACTTCCACTTTTTTTGTTTTGCTCCAAAGGAATTTTCTTAAGTTTTGTCCCAAAAATTTTTTTTCAGGCCTTGACTCCTCATCTGGAAAATTTCTTCTCAAAGTCTTGAGATTGCAGATGTGGAAAATATTTTGAGAATATTTTTTCAGACATGAATAATTTTATGAAGAAAAGATCCAGGGTTGAAAATTTTTTGAGATATAGGCAATTTGACTTGAAAAAAAGAACAGTGTTGCATATTCCGTTTAGATTTAGTTTTAAGCTCATCTGCCCAAATCTGTGGCTTTTCCTTTCCAAATCCTCGTTCGGATTTACGCATCCAGGACCAAGGGAAAAGGTAACCAAAATTATCTCACATGCCGGTTGGATATTAAAGCTGTCTGCGTACCATAGGCAACTACAAACACACCAAACACCTGCATAGATAGCCTTACTCTATCTACACAACACGTAAAAGAAACACACGAGCTTTCATCTGTATGAGCTGTCCCTTGGGCAAAGTATTCAAGTGGTTTTGATTGGCCACTTTCCGTACGGCGTTGGCCTCGTTGTGTTATCCCTGTCGCGCCTTTCTTCGTCGCCAACGACCATCGTACCATTCCCTAATCAACGTTAATTCGGCGTCGATGCTATTCTCATTTGCGGTTATGTGTACTCACCGACGCACCGGCCAAAGCACCTCCAGTCGACGTACCCTGGCTCCGGTACGAGGTGGCGGATCGTTTATTAATGAAATAGCCGAGTTATTCCAAAAAGCTACCTAACCAAGGTGGTGCTATACCCAGGCACTTCATCTCAACCTCGCCTCGCGCCATCATCCACCTGTAACGTAACCGTGTCGCTGTGCTAATAAATTAGTCCCACAGATCATTCCGCATGTAAATGAAAGCTCGCCTTGAAATAGCTATTATACTGTTTCGCACCTCAACTCAGCCGCAGCCACCGTGCTGGGTTTTTCGAACTGGAGAGGTGAGGTGAGGTAGAAAGGGCAGATGGATGCAGGAAAGTAGGTGTTTATGACGGTGTCGGTTACACGAGTCCAATGGCCTTTGGAATAATAAAGATGAGCAATAAAAACACTAAAAATTTTGAATGAAAATAGGCTAGGTAGGGAAATTTTGGTATAGGTACGAAGTTTGTTCAAAAGTCATCATAAAAGTAAGTACTGATGCAACGAAAGTAAAAATAAAACCATTGAAAATTAAATAAAAGTTGAATAAAATATGATTCAGGAAAAAACTTTTGCGTCACAAAAATTTTTTACTTTCAATTTGAACAATTATTATTCGTGGTATCGACTGGATTGAGAAAATTAAAATTCATGCTAGTTTCATGTTTTTCATGATTTTCATGCCCAGTAGACATCATGTTATTGTAAAAAATTTGATATTTACCCTAAATTACCGTACATATCTCAGAAATCATGACAAATTATCGCAAATATTGCAATGATTACGGTAAATCACCGTAATTATACTGAAAGTTACCGTAAATTACCGTAACTATACTGAAAATTACAGTAAATTACCGTAACTATACTGAAAATTACTGTAAATATACTAAAAATTACTGTAAATATACTAAAAATTACGTTAAATTACCGTAAAAATATTGAAAATTGCGGTAAATTACCCTAACTATACTGAAAATTACGGTAAATTAAAATAAATTTATTGAAAATTACGGTAAATTACCGTAAATATACTGAAAATTGCGGTAAATTACCGTAACTATACTGAAAACTATGGTAAATTACCGTAGATATACTGAAAATTACGGTAAATTACCGTAAATATACTGAAAAATTACCGTAAATATACTGAAAAAATTACCGTAAAAATACTGAAAAAATTACCGTCAATATACTGACAGTTACGGTAAATTACTGTAAATATACTGAAAATTACGATAAATTACCATAAATATACTGAAAATTGCGGTAAATTACCGTAATATACTGAAAATTATGGTAAATTACCGTAGATATACTGAAAATTGCGGTAAATTACCGTAACTATACTGAAAATTATGGTAAATTACCGTAGATATACTGAAAATTACGGTAAATTACCGTAAATATACTGAAAAAATTACCGTCAATATACTGACAGTTACGGTAAATTACTGTAAATATACTGAAAATTACGATAAATTACCGTAACTATACTGAAAATTATGGTAAATTACCGTAAATATACTGAAAATTACGGTAAATTACCGTATATATTCTAATTTTGGCATTATTTGTCGGATCATTTTCATTTTGATTTAAATTTTCATCTTTCTCATTTGAATCTGGGCCATTGTCATGTTTTTCGTGATTTTCATGCCCGGTAGACTTGACACCATGTGATTCTAATTGAACCATTTTTACGACATTACTTACAACCTTCTAAACTTTTTTGGAACGGATTTCACCAGCGCTCCAATCATTATTATTCTGACAACAATCAGTCACCAGTTTCAAAAAACCCATCATTATATAAAGGAACCTGAGCATTGAAAACAAAACAAGACCTACCCAAAGAAATACACTGCCCCTTCGATATCGTTACAAATTCGCAAAACTATCCCGTCTCCGATTCCACATCGCAGTCCAAGGGGAGAAAAAAATGACAAACGATTCGGATTAAAATACCCGTAAAGTATTATCTTTCTGCGGTCTACAGTTGAGAGCCGAGACACTTCTTAATATATACTTGAAACAATGTGTTCTTTTTAAAAAGGGAAAATACTCGTTTGTCCCCATAAAGGGGGTATCGTTATACGTGGTCTGTAGTCGAGAGAGGCTTCATTGTTTATACGCGTTTCGATGTGCTGACCCGTTATGCTCGAATGAAAAAGGCATCTATTATTTCACAGTTCGATTGGTCTTCAGCGTAGTATATTTTTTCTTTCCTCGCGTACTGTGCATAGCACTATACTCCCCGATTATACAGTCGTTCTCTCGAGTCTCGTGGTCTTCCCATTTTCGATGCAACAACGAGCGAAACGAGAGACATATTTATGAAAAACGCGTTCTTCTTTCGGTTTTTGTACATTATTCGTATACGAAAAAAAAAACCAAACCCACCGCACACGCTGGATGACATTTTTTTCTCGTATTATATGTTTATTACATTATACTGGAGAAAGAAAAATACGAAGGTGTACGTTTTTTTTTCTTCTGCAGTCTCGGACGACTCGATTATAAAAAAGGAATAATTTCACTGTCGAATGATTTCGATGAATTTACATGAAAACAGTCGCAATCGCGAACCGACTTCTACATACGTAGGTCGATCACTCGCCGATCACGAATTTGTTTAGCAGCAATGGTCGGCTCACATGTCGATGATCAAAGCGAAACGCAAGACTCCGAGAGGATTACTTGCGGTTTTTTTCATTTGTTGCGAGCTACCAAAGGTACATATGGTAGTTTTGATGATGACGAGATGCCGACGAATTTTTTCAAAGATAAGAGTTTTTTCACCTGTTTGCAGTGTGTACTTGAGAAGCGCGTACCTCGGTGATAGAGTTTTTACGATGACAACTATTTTCGCGATTGATTAACTACTAACCAAAAAAAATGAAAATAAAATGAACATAACCACATATATCTTGGGCCAAAAAATAAAACTGGATTTTCAAAAAAATCTTGGGAGATAAGTAATTTTAATTCATCATTAATTTGTACATAATACCACGGATTTTAATTCCGCAAACTTCAAAAGAGACGAACAGGTACTTTTTCCCATGAAACGAACTCATCAATCATTTTGCAAAAAGCAGAATTAAAAAAATTCACTTTTTATTCGATCTCAAAAACACGTAAATTGTTTCCCAAAGAAAAGTTCGGATAAAAATTTTGCAAACATTGAAATTGATTCATCTTTCTTTAAAAACTTGATTCTAGAAAATTTTTTGCAAATCATTGAATCAGATTTTTATAAATCCATTCGCGAACGATTCAATTTTAAGGATAAATGAATTCTTCAAGAACGACTCATTATAAGAAAATCTAACGAAAAAAATCCGGGCTGAAAGTCATATTTTCATCAAAAATGGCCTATTCGCAAGGAAATTTTTTGCGACTGATTGATTCAATTTTTCATCAATTAATTCTCGAACTATTCAATCACAAAAATTGCAACTCGTTCAAAACTCATTCGTTCGCGAACGATTCAACCACAAGAACAAACGAGTCGTTCAAAAACAATTCGAATTATTAAAATTTTACGAAACCAAAATCATCTTTCCATTTATTCAGCAATTCGTTCTGGAATTATTCAATCGCAAAAATTACAACCCGTTCGAATCGATGAATCATTTTGTTTTGAAAAATCATTCAAGAAATTTTTTAGCAAACGACTGAATCTCAATTTCATAATTTCGTTCACGAACGATTCAATGGTAAAAGAAATACAAGAATCGTCCGCGAACGACTTGGCCAAACTGAAAAATCGCAAAAATCTCAACACTGTTCAATTATCTTCATGCTTGGATCTATTTTTGAGCAAACTTTTGCGAACCACTAAATCAAAGTTTCAAAATTCGTTCACAAATGATTCAATCTCAACGAACAAACAAATCATTCTAGAACGACTCAAATTATAAGAAAATTCTATTAAAAGAAAATCATGTTTCCATCAAAAATGACCCATTCTAGAAATTTTTCGCGACCGACTCAATTTTTCATCAATTCATTCACGAACGATTCAATCCCAAAAGAATGCAACTCGTTCGAAATGATGAATTATTATTCTCTTTTCAAGAACCATTTCCGCAATTTTTTAGTCAACGACGAGACTTCATTTTGATAAATTTCGTTCATGAACAATTCAATATTAACAAAAATACATGAATCGTTCGCGAACGACTTGAAGATATTGAAAATTGACATTCACATAGTTAATTCATCATCACATTTTAATTAGTTTTCGACAAAATTTTTTCGAACGATAGAGTCATATTTTCCAATATTTCGTTCATGAATGATTCAGTAGCCAAAAAACACAACAAATCGTTCACAAACGATTGAATCACAATCATGATAAATACGTTCTTCTTTCAGTCGCTCGCGAACATGTTTTCAAAATTCCCATAAAATGAACGAATCAGTCGTTCGCGAACGATTTGCACATGTTTTTAAAATTTCTATAAGATGAACGAATCAGTCGTTCGCGAACGATTTGCAATGTTGTTTAAAATTTCCATAAAATGAACGAATCAGTCGTTCGCGAACATATTTTCAAAATTTCCATAAAATGAACGAATTAATCGTTCGCGAACGATTTGTACATGTTTTCAAAATTTCCATAAAATGAACGAATCAGTCGTTCGCGAACGATTTGCACATGTTTTTAAAATTTCCATAAAATGAACGAATCAGTCGTTCGCGAACGATTTGTAATATTTTCAAAATTTCCACAAAATGAACGAATCAGTCGTTCGCGAACGATTTGCTCCATCATAAATGATGAAAATTTTCCACTTTTTTCAATTCAATCGCTCAGTCTAAAAAAACTTGAATTAATAAAGCACGGAATCGATCTTCAAAATGACTCAATTAAGAAATGGGCATTTCAACTCAATTCCAAGCACGTCTCGTATTCTCCGACAAAATCGAACCAAAAATTCGAAAAATTCATCAAAATTCTTAGCATCCACATCCACACGTATCATCCACCTTTCATCTACAACTTTTGAATTGGTAATAACTTGGGTGCGAAAAATTCCACCATCACATCTGGTCATATTGCCGGTGTTAAAATTTCACTTTCGTTCAATCTATACCCAGCAACCCTTTACTATCACCATTTTATAACGCTGTGGCGAAAAAAATAATAAAACCGAGGCATCCAGGTCGACTCGTACTACACATAATCGTCTCATCGTATACCTACATTATAGTATCTCGTATTATATGTATCCTCTACGCGTTTACGAGTTAATTTGGAAAAAAGAATTCAAAACGAGAACACCACGCGCCATTCAGCTCTTCAATACCCGTTCTGAATAATTTATCGCCTTTTTTCTCTATGTACCTATTTTTTTTCATTTCATTTTCAACAACGTAACGCAACGAAGCTAGGAGAAAAAAAATCAAATTGAAAACCCATTCATGAATAAATCATACTCTATATCGCATACCTTTTAACTCGAATGCGTAAAATTCTCCAAACATTGGCCTCCTCTAAACTCAACATTGCTACTCTTCACCTATACCTTTTTGGTTTTAGCTTTTAGCATGAGAAGTAACATGGTATTAGGGAGACGATTGCTAAAGCAACTTGTAGCCTGAGCTGAGCACCAGAGTTACCGGTTCCCGGACATTAAACAGCGTTAACTACCGTCGTTGGAATTAATTTACCTCAACCAGAGTGTGTAATTTCTACTCAACGCGCATAAATTAACCTCCAGTCTGCCATGGTTTCGACCATATACCTACATTTCTTTAGGAGACTACAAAGAGAAAAACAAAAAGCCCGAAATAAAAATACCTCGTTACACGAAAATAAAAATAAGAAGGCTTCTCGAGAACATTTCCAACATCACAGATGCGCTTCCAGCTTCCAGTGTTATACGGCGAGAAATCGATAAATATATCTTAAGCTGACATTAATCCTCGTATTTCGCCTTATAACCACGTTTAAATACTTAACCATTCGAGATATGCGAACGATTCGGTCATACTGGCGTTTCTTTCTATACACATCACGTATATACTCGACAAAATGCATATCATATAGTTCACCCTGGTCTTCGCCCTCGGTCTGCATCTTCCGGAGGTAAATCTGCTCGATAATCGGAATGGTCACGAATCAAATATTAATACTCGTCATACCAAAGAGACTACAATATGCCATCGTCTTTATACCATAAGTACATACAATATTGGACCCGACGACAAAACGAATCTGTTGATTCATGTCCGCTTACGATTCGAGGGCCAGATACCCGGCAACGATTCCCTTCTGGACCATCAAGAGACAATATACATTTCGTGATACCGAATTCATTACGAATTTCGCGCCGCGGGCTCGCGAAGCCACACAGATCGTCGACTTCGCAGCATCATCCAAAGTTTAGAGGAAAAATTCCATCCGTTATTTCAGCCTTTTTTTTTTTTGCTATCTATCCGACACACATATAACTTATCTCGCTCGGTTATATTATTTTTTTCACAAAATGACGAAAAAGGCGTCGGGGGGAGGTGAAGAGGCCGCAGTCTCGATAAAAATGGGTAATAAAAATACGTCGTAGCACGACATCTGCCAAGTACACATTCATCGAAGCGTGTGTACCAAACGACTGCGTCGATGTTGCCGTCGCAGCCGCGCCCGAAATTTAGTATTTACTCGAATAGCGTATATTTTTTACTTCGCCAAACGATAAGGAACACGGAATGAACAAGAAGCTGGCACTTTATCACACAAGACCTGGCGCATCGAGCAATTTCCAAAATGACATGTGCCAATTTCACCTTAAACTATCTTTTACCCGTACGGTGGATTCGCATTCACCTGATGAACGTTCGGCTGTCATAAGAACGCTGAGATGGAGCGAAACGATGGTAGGGTGAGGGAGGGGGGGTAAGCAGCAGATTACACATTTCGTTGGATTATTATTAACAATCTATCTAAGTATACTTCTATTTTTTTATATTTTTTTTCAAAAGAATTGAGAATTTTGTTAGGTGGAGTTTCATTCGATGAAACGATCATTTTACGCGTAAGTACGAGTTCGAAGATTGTTCTCAGAGCAGTAAAAAGAATCTAGTTTCGTTATTTCAGAGAGAAAAGGAGAAGGGAAATGATATAGAAAAGAAATAATGCACCTAACTTACCAAAAATTTCAAAACATCAAATTTTTCAATTTTTCTGAAAGTGAAATTCATTTTGAAAAAACAAAGAAAATATAAACAGAATTCCAACAATCCAAAATGAAATATTTAAAAATTTGAAAAATGAGCAAAACTAGAAAATCCAGCGGTCCACGGTGGTAAAAAATTTTAAAAAAATAAAAATTTCAAACAGACTTCATCACAAAAAAATTCAAACTGTTGCAACTATACAATTTTCTTTCAACGAAAAATTACTTACTAAAAAAAAGAAAAAAAATTTTTGAAAAAAATTACGACAGAAAATTTTAATAATTTAAAAATCAGAAAAATTTCAAAATTGAAAAGAGTAAAGTGAGATAGGTCAATGAAGTATTCAAAAAATATGAATTAACCTGAAAATAATGAATCAAAATGACCAAAAAAATTCAAAATTTTAAATTTTTTGGTATTCGGTATCAAAAATAATCAGAAAAAGAGAAGAAAAATTCGAAAATTTGAAAAAAAGGAGAAAAAACACGTTCAAAATATCTTCCGTTTTTTGAGGTATTTTCAAAAAAACTAACGATCGTTTTCCAATTCAAAATTTTATGTACCAGGCATAATCTCCTCCCCCCTTCGTGTTAAAAAGTTTCCAAAATTCAAAAATTTGGAGATATGAATTTCAAAAATTGAATAAGTATACTCTCTTAATTCGAATCAGTCAAAAATGCCAAAATTGACTGATGAAATGGAGAAAATAAGTCATGCACTGATAATCAGTCAAATTCCACTGATTCCCCAGTTAATCAGCGAAATTTTACTGCCAATAAGTGAAAACTTATCGATTCAATTAGTGAATTTTCACCATTAAATCAGTAAAAATTAATTGACTGATTGAAATTTAGAGAGTACCTACATCTGAATAACTTCAAACCTTATTGCTATAGTCAAATTTGATTCAAAAATTCTATAAATTTAACAACTTCAAAAATTTCAAAAATAGAGTTTCTTAGAAAAAATTCAGCTGTAAAATTTTTAATAAAAAATATCTGCAATTTTAAAAATTAGAAAGGAAGGAAAAAATTGAAAAAAAAATTCAACTCGAGTAGCCGAATCAAATTACAATCACAAGTTGGAAAAATTCAAAACGAGATGAAGAGATTCTGAAAAAAAATTGGAATCATTTTTTTAACTTGAATTAAAAATTCACACTTTGAACTTTTTACCCTAAAAACTTTTCTGAATCATGATGTTTTCGTTGCAACAGAGATGGAGATGGATGAGGAGGAAAGGGGGAAATTCTCGATGAACGATTCAGAAGATTCAGAACAAAATTATCTTTAAATCAACACAACAGACAGAAAAAGATCCTGAGGCTGAAAACTTTTCAATGATTTGAGGATTGAAAATTTTTCAAAAAAAATTAACGAGGAAGTGAGCTGGAAAAATCATATTTTCATTCTACTCTTTCAAAATCATCAATTTCGTACAAAAATTGAATCAATTCTGAACAAAAACTGAAAAAAAGGTCACATGAAATTTCCTTAATTTCATTTCTAAGCACAATTTCCACCTCAATGGCACTTTTTTTGATCAAACAAATCAATTCCGAACAAAAACTGAAAGAAAAAAGATCAGAAATGACAAAAATTACAATTTTTTTCATTTCATCTCCTCGCACAATTCCCACCTCAAATTTCACTTCTTTTCGATTAAAAAAGACATGGATCAGGGGGGAACAACTCATCACCACATATCCCTACACAACCCAGCCACACATTCCATACCCATCGAAAAATCGATCCAACCCGCCAAAAATGACTTCCTCTCTCGCCAACCCTTTCTGCAAATTATCCTCCAGGTAGATACGAATCGTATCAAAACGACTATTTCAAAAGACCACATTTCGCTTTCGCGCAAAACCGGAACAAAAATTCACTCAAATTCACGTCTCGAATCGCTATATTTTCCTCGTCGGTACGACGAAGGGTACGCGGCCGGGGAAGGGTAAAACCTTATAGCGTACTTTATTGAAAAACTTACCGCGTTTAAATTGCGGTTACGTGGAAAAATTGTTTTTCTTTCAGACGCCAATACACGTGATAGAATGTTACCGTCGTCTTGTCCTGTTCCTCGCGATGCTCACGGGTGAAAACATCTCTCGAACGAAATACGAGGCATCCGGAGTAATTGATATGGATGGCGTGTTACCCGTGTACTCGAATATAGCTTTATTTTGCACACCGAAATAGAAGCTTCGCTCCGGCTTTAAGTTCGTTTGCGAGAGTCGCGTCGTCGAAAATTTTTCCATCAATGATACCTCTCCTCCCCTTATCATCTGCTAAAAAGCTCGCAGCATAGTGTAGGAGGTATTTGCACACCCGTAAATGGCGCAACGGCAACATCATCTCAGGATGACTAATTGGCTTCGTGTGTGTATCGCATTAACACGCGGAGACAGAGAAGATCGTTTCGTGTAAAACATAAATTAGAAATGATAAGCAAAGCGGAGGCTGAGCTTGTTCCGCAGTATTTAAAATGCATATTACGCGTAACAGGTTTTCAAATCGAAATCCCTCTTCGCCCAGCACAGTCGATTTTTTTTCTCTCCTTAATCTTGGCCCTCGTATTCGCTATATTTACCAACTGTTCCCCACAATTCTGTCCATTTTCAAGGGATTTTTTCTAGGTGACACTCACAATTGAAAACTTTACACAGAGTTTTCCACATGATGTTTCAAATTCAATTTTTATCCAAAGTTGTCTTAAAATATGTATGCCTTTTCCTTTCTCATTTTTTTTTCCAATTTTTGCGTTTTGTCTTCAAAAACACACCAGCAGAAAAAAAACAATGAAGAGCTCTTGCTCCCGCTCTTTTCAAGATGATCAAGTTGATGGAATTTTTAGCAGGAGCGCTCTCATTAATTTTGAGATTTCATTTTTTTTGCTCTATGTTCTCACTCTCGCTCTTAAAAAAAGACCACTTATCTTTTAGGCTCTCACTCCTGCTCGCTCGCGGTTCCTCCATCACTGGATTTAGCGCCTTCAAAAATCTAGATTTCAATACCCATATGGTATTTTTTTTTTGAAATTTTGGACCCCATTTATAATCCTAGGGTGGATAGGGCTTGAGGTCAAACGAGTACCAAAACCCGTAATTACATATTTTTTTGGGACCAGATAATTTTTTTTCGACCAATAATGATTGTTTTTTGAGCAGAAAAAACGGCGGAAACATGATTTTTGGCATTTTTAAAGGTGTTCCACCACCTGAAAAATTAAGAATTTGGCTAGAAAAAAATCATCGAAATTTGTTTTTAAACCGCACTCAAAAATCCCTTGTAGTACAGTGCACAATTCACACAAGTTTGAAAAAATCTATTTGAAAACTTGGGGAGATGAAAATTTTTAATGGAAAGGCTGGAAAAAGTAACGTTTTCCCTTATAGAAAAAAACTTGCAGTTTTACTGCAAGTTTTACCAACTAGTAAATTCGAACAAGTAATACTTGAAGTTTTACTTGGTACATAGTTTTACAAGTAGTAAACTAGGAGTAGGTATTTCTTGTAGTAAAACTGCTAAAAATGAACAGCAAGTTTTACAACCAGTAATTTCGAACAAGTAATATGTGATGGTCAGGTAGTTTTACTTACAAGCAGTGACCGGAAGTCTTGGTTTAGAGGAGCACGCCACCATGTCGGGTTGAAGTTTAGGTGTTGATAGGACTTCATAAGTATGTAGCTAAAAATTTTTTTTTTTCAATTTCAATGAAATCGGGGAAATTTTTTTCTCATTTTGTTCATTATAATAAATAAAAGATTTTAGGACACATTCAGAGAATTTTCATTCCCCCACGCGGGGGCTGGGGCCCCAAAATTCAAAAAATTGAAAAAATGAGAAGTAAAACTTGAAAAATCGAGATTTTGCAATTTTTTAGGTTATGTACCTAAATTTACATTTTTGAGAACATAAAATACGAATTTGGCAATATTTTCTGCTTTGGAATGAAGGGTTGATGGGAGAAAGGGGTAAAAGAGGAGGGGTGCAACCTTTAAAATTTTGAATTTTGTAATATTGTTTCGAGTTATGCGTCGAAATCTATGTTTTAAAAATCGTAGAATCCAAATTTGGTAATATTTTTTGCCTAGAAATGAAGGTTTAGGGGTGTGAGGGGGTGCAACCTTTAAAATTTCAAATTTTGTAATTTTTTCGAGTTATATGTCGAAATCAATGTTTTCGAGGTCGTAGAATCGGAATTTAGCAATATTTTTTTTACTAGGAATGAAGGGTTGTGGTTGGGGGAGGAGAGGGGATTAGGACTCCTAAAACTTCGAATTTTATAATTTTTTTGAGTCATATATCTTGAAATATGTTTTTGAAACTGTACAATATAAATATTTTTTGCTCATGGGAATGAAGAGCTGGGGTGGGAGGTGGTGGGGGTTGGGAAAATTAGAAAATTTGATGATATCTCTGACTCTTTGCCTGTGCAGCTACCAATAAACTGCAAGATTTTAAAAAACTCTCGAGTTTTACTTGTTGAATAACTAGGTATCAGTAAACTACAAGTTTTAGAAAATATTTGTAGTTTTTGTTTTAAAACAGCAAGTTTTTTTCTACTTGCAGTTTTCCTTTTGCATTACTACCAGTAAACTACAAGTTTTGGTAGTAAAACAGCAAGTTTTTTTCTACTTGCAGTTTTACTTACTGCATTACTACCAGTAAACTACAAGTTTTGGTTGTAAAACAGCAAGTTTTTTCCTACTTGCAGTTTTACTCGCAGTATAACTACCAGTAAACTGCAAGTTTTTAAAAATACTTGTAGTTTTTGTTGTAAAACTGCAAGTTTTGGCTGTAGAACTGCAAGTTTTGGCTGTAAAACTGCAAGTTTTTGTGAAAACTTGCAGTTTTTTTCTATAAGGGTTACCCCATAACTTCAGCTAGGAGAGGTATAAGAGGCCGACATTTCTACTAATACAGACCTTAAGAACCAAATGCCATCAGTTAGTTTCGAATTTCATTTCCGGGACAGATTGGTACCCTTTCAGCTTCTTTCGTTAATTAGGTAGTTCAAATAAGAGGTGAATCAAATTTTCATGATTAGCAAGGCCAGGCAATGACTTTAATAATTTCAAAAATTCGCCAAAATTCGAGAAATGTGCTTCAGCTTTTAAAATTTGAGAAATAATGTTCTTTTAAGGTGTATTTTCAATTCATTAATTTTGTTTTGGCTCAAAATTTTACCTTGAATTGGGATACCTCTCTTGTTAGGGAGTTTTTGACGTGGGTACCCAGTGAAAATTGCGTTTTTTGGTTTTGATTTTTTTTCGATCATGTTGCAATCAATTTTTAAATTCGAAAAATTGAATAGGATGAGTGACCACATAACGGAATTGATGAAAAAATTCCTGCCATGATTCCCCGAAATTTTAATTTTTTTAAAAATTTCAACATGAAAAAATCGAAACAATGTGAACCGAAAATTTTCAAAACATTTTTTTACATACCATGTTGGCTGGATGTATGATCTATGAAAAATTCAAAATTTGTTATCCAATCCTTCCAAAGTTGACGAGTACCTATTGAATTTTCATAATAGGAGCCCCATAATTCTGGAAGGAGTGGGTATAGAGGATAAAAAATTTGTTGGGTGGTTTTATGCTGAATGCAACATTTTGGGTCACATTTGACCAATATTCGATCTCGATCACGGGCAATTTTTGACTGGTATTAGGAAAGAATTTTATTACGATATTGTCATCTTTGTAATTAATCAAAGAGGACCATGTCAATCATTGAAATCAAAGAAAGGAGTCATAAACTGAATTCCACAGGTGAATCTAAACTGACTTATGTAATATATACAGAATTTCATCAAATTTGACTCTCGACCCCGGCTCAGCTCCAGAGCAATAGCGAATCCGGAGTTACTGTTACTTGGTACTCGGTAGTGAGTTTGAATTCAAAGACTGCAGAGTTGACTCTTATTCCCTGCAGCGTGGACCACCAACCATCTCTGCCAAAAACAGCATACCAACGTATTTTCAGAAAAAACCGCTGCGTGTTTTCTTTTTGGCAATGGTGGCTTCATTTGAATAATCATAAATTACCAAAGTAGTAAGTGGGCGGCTTGGCAACACTTTTCATTTTTTAAAAGTTTTTTGGCATGAAAGGTATTGGGCGATAGGTATGACGGAAGTTGGTAAGGTAGATAAGGTGAACACGGACTTCGAAGGTGATAAACTACTAACTGAGAGATATGGACGGAAGTTTTTAAATTATCAATTTCGAAAAACCTTGTGGTAACCACACGCCAGAGATAATTGAGGTAAAATTCGAGGTGTTTCACTCAGGGGCGCCCGGCGGCAACTTGGATTTTTCTCGTGTACAGCAAACAGAAAATTTCAGCATTCAAAGAAACGGGGTCCCCTCCAGTCCCCCATGGTAATACCTTTTATTTACCATTTTCTTGTGTACAGCATGCGCAGCACCGCTGGGGTATAGATGCCGCCAATGGTTTCACCATTTATATGAAATCCTGGTAATCAGTTTTGTGGTAAATGTTGGTTGGAATTTTTCATATTTCTTACCCATTCGCGGAAAAAAATCGAATATTTTATAATTTTTTGGTATTCGTGGATAAATTTGTTTGCATAAAGGGTACCCCCGGATAAGATAGGCGAATCGGCGTAAGAGCTACTTTTTGAAATTGACCATCGGACATTATTAAGGAACCCAAAAATTGATTTTAGGAAATTTTTTCAACTCCTCAACTCACCCTCCCTTTACCCCCACCCCCCAAAATAGCGAATTTTCGTCAAAAAATCCGATCTCGGAATCTAATGAACCAAAAATTCTGAAATTTATATGGTGTATACAGGGAGTGGTGATCAATTATTGAGATTTTTTTCAGATTTTTTTTGCACTGCCTTCTAGCCAAAATTCCACTTTGAAACTTTAAAATCGCCATAATTCTGAAACTAAAAGATCTCCGTTTTTTTCTTTTCGGCACAAATATAGTCCTACCATGAACCATGGTACAATATCACGATATTTTTTCAGATTTTTCGAATTGGTAGAACAGATCTAAAAATGAAATTTACTGTTCAAAAATACCAATTTCACCATTTACGCAACGAAAAATTCTGCATTTATTTATGTGGTGTATACGGGGAGTGGTGACCAATTTTTAAGAATTTTTTCAGATTTTTTTTGGCAGTGCATTCTAGCTAAAACCCCACCTTCAAACTTTGAAAATTGCTCGAATTCCAAAATTAACAGGCAAACGTTCGTTCTACTTTTTGAAACTGACCATCGGACATAATTAAGGTTGTTTTTTTCCAAGTTGGAATAAATATACCGTAATTTTTTTTCACTAGTCAATGTTGAAAAAAAAAAACCCTCAGAGATAAACGTTCGGAAAAACGTTGTCGCGGGGCTGAGACAACGTTTTTCCGAACGTTTATCTCTGAGGGTTTTTTTTTTCAACATTGACTAGTGAAAAAAAATTACGGTATATTTATTCCAACTCGGAAAAAAACGACGTATTTTTTCTACCTCGATTATCTCTGGCGTGAAGCAAGAACATGGTTTTTCGAATTTGACAATTTAAAAATTATTATCAACTATTTTTTATTACCTTCGAAAACTACGTAAGAAAAATGAAAATGTTAATCGTTTATCACCTTCGAAGTCCTCCAATTTCCCTCATACCTATCACCTAATACCTTTCACGATAAAAAACTTGAAAAAAATAAAAAGTGTTGCCAAGCCGCCCACTTACTACTTACCAATTTTAGCATGAGACGGTTCTTGTGGTAGGCAAATTAAAATCAACAAGGTAGTTTTTTCACGTATGACCTTCAGCAGCAAATATCCTGAAAAACTGTGATTTTTTCATCGTATAAATACTTTCTTCCAAACTCCACGAATACCAGTAGTGTATCTAGTTATCCGGTTTGAACGAGTGAAATAAATTGATCGTGAGTATTCTTTTTGTTTATATTTATCAATAGGTACAATGCATGGATTCAAAAACGAAAATTTTTTTTACATACTCGATAAAAACCAATTTTGGGGATGTTCAACCCAGAGAGTGACACCTTTCTCCCGAGGCCCCAGGAATTTGTTTTGAAACAGTCAACAAAATTCTTAAAAGTCGGTATTTCTGTCCGAATGAACGAAATAACCGACAAGACTCCCAAAGAAGCCCAGTATAAAAAAACCTTTAAAAAAAATTCGTTTACTAAGCGATAATCGAACATACTTTTTCAAAATTAAGAAAAACAAAGAAATTTTTACTTAGGCTTGAAATTTTTCACCTCAAATATTTAAAGAGCACATAGACAAATCTTGCAGTTCGCTTAAAATATGTTGTAAATCATCGGCAAATCTTCATTTTCAAATCTTAGCCTTCGCTTCACTCGAACATAGATATAAAGCCTCCGATAAGGATTGAGGAATTCGCTTCATTTTCATTATTAAAATATTGATTCAAAAAATGAAGAAAATTCAGATTTTGGATACGATCTTCATTAATTTTCATTATCGCTTCGCTCGAGCTCGATAAATTCGCAAGATTCGTTCTCCAAGACTAAATGCTAGTTTAAATGAACCCCTTTCTTTCCTCCCCAGATAATTGAATATTTTGAAGCAGAAAAAATTGTTTCATCCGGGGGTTAGGTATTTTAAGATGTAACTCACAGATCGTTTGGGTAGTTCCAAAATTGTTTAGTGGTTCCGAAATTGCTCGGTAATTCTCTAGTTCCTGAGATTTTGACGATCAAGTCCAAATTTATTCATAACTACAAATTTTTCAAGTTTTCCCAAAAATTGTATCCAATATTTAAAATTTTCAAGCAGTAGTTAAAAAATTCAAAAATATTATTGAAATCTAGTTGGAAGAAATTTTGAAAAACATAAGTTGGAAAAATGTCAAGAAAATTTACACACAATATAATTTCAATGGTATAAAAAATTTTAACATCTACTTATTAAAAAATTTTTCCAATTTGAATTTCTTCGAATTTTTTCGACTCTATTTTAAAAACGTTTTTTCGACTTCGAAAATTTTTAAAAAAATTTTTCCAACTAAGTACCTACCTACATAAAATCTTTTCAAACCAATTTTCCACCAAAATACCTTATCGTTATAATTCGATGACGGCGAGTGGCAGAAAAAATTGCCTTCTACATTACATTAGATGGCGATTTTCAAAGCATTAAAACAAGAAACAAATATCATTTATGGACACAAAAAATATAATTTTTTCAACACTTGACCCTCGCTTTCGCTCGGACATGAGCAAAGTCGTACTATACTATTATATTTGAACTATTTGAGGGAATGGTGCGAAAAAGGTTCCCTTTTTCTCTTTTCCCCCTAAATCCGAGAGAAATAAAACGAAAATTTATTTTCTTTTTCTTGATTATCTCCTCTAGTATTTAACATTACTCGAAAATATCCTGAAAACTATATGCCTCCCAGAAAAATCTCACTGATTCCATCTGATAGGAAATTCAATTCTCTACGACTTCTACCCTGGTAATTATGGCCTTAGAACCTTCACTTTCCTCAGAAAATTCACTTTTTCGTAAGCAAAAAAAAATGCGATTTTTCACAGGATTTTAGAAAGAATAAGCTGTAACTTTTTTTCGAAAAGAGATAGAGGCTCGCTGTTTGCTCCATTCGAATCGCCGTAAAATTTTCTATACGATTGAACTGAAGAAAAAAATTCAAAATTTGTTTCCAATGCTTGTGCTTATTACTCTCGATAATCAGTTTTTTGGCCCCCACCCCGCAAAGCAAACTTGGTTGAAAAAATTATTTTTTCCTTCATTCGTTAAATAAAAGCGACCTAAATTTTGCAATCAGAACACAAACACAAAAATCGTGTCGACCCGTGCGTGTTACAGTCGACAAATTTTTCATTTTCACTCGTTTAAATTTTTTCTCAAATTTTGTCTTTACAGTCTTCACATTGTTCATGATTATTGAAATGGTAATATTTTTTTAACTTATACTTCCAACGCGCATGATTTTCATTACAATTTACAGCCATCAAGAAAAATTTGATCGAATTAAACTTTGAAATCTCTTAAACGACATGAACATGGGCAAACTGCTTGCTTGCTTCGCACTGTTAGTGCTTGTCACCTTAAGCATGATCGCTAGTATTGGAGCTGACCTAGGTGGTAAGTATTTCAATGCACAATGTGCAATAACAATTTCGATAACATAATAAGAATCTTCTCAAACTCTCAAAGTGCATAATTAGATTATAATTGTTAAAACTCATTTTCGATATTCGAAAATCCAATTTTTCAAATGCTTTGGCCTCGCTGCACTCGGCCTAAACGTATATTCAATAATTTTGAATTTAAAAAGACTGATTTTTATTCAAGTGTTTATTAGTTTAAAACACTGTTTTTTGCACTTTCAATTTAAAGTCGTTTAAAATTTTCTGTCTTCGCTTCGCTCGGAACTGGAACTAGATACTTCCAAATTTCATTAGTTTTTAATGAAATTACCGAGAAGAAAATTTTCAGGCATGTGAGCAAGACTGAAAACTTTAATTTTTTGTTCTTCTAATTCTCTAAAAATTGTGTTTTTTTTTCCTATCCACTTAATGTTGCTTCACATTGTTTTTTTTTATATATATAATCATCGCAAAAAATGTAATATTTATGGATTTTTAGTCGACAATTTTGAACCTTATTCCCCCTATCCCCCTAAAATTTATGCTCGAACCATCTCTGATTATCACCTACTCCAGACGATTTGGAAACGTATGGAGGACCCTTGCCCCATGGACTTCAGTTTGAGTGGTTAAAAAATATTTGTATTTCCCCGTAATGAATCTATATACGCTATCCATTTTATGATGAAAACTGTAATCGATTCTGGATGTTTCTAAGTGGAATTTACTTTTTTGCACTCGTTTTATTTTCGTATATTTCTTTTACAATTTGAGATGAAAATTACCCTCCTCCCTTCGATCCTTCCATCATTTTTCAATTAAATTTTTAGCTAGCACCGCGCTGGAAAATTAAAAAGTGCCGGCTATGGTTGCGCTGAAAATTTGAGCTTTTTTAAAAACATGATTTTTCAGATTTTTCAAGCTAATATGCTTCGTTGGCATTATGATGGTGGGGAAATCATGAAGATAACTTGATTAGAGGTTCCTCTAGCTGATACAATACGTTTTCATTCCGAAAAAGTTTAGATATTATTCTGGCCACTATGCGACTCTAAAGTGAAAAGGCAGAAAGAAAACGTCCGTTCAAATTACAAACTGCTTCAAATTACCGTATATTTAATAGAGAATTACGTAATACACATTCACGTATCCAAGATCGCCCAAGATACAAAAATACTAATGAGTGTATGAAGAATGGAGATTGATTTTTTAATACTTATAATCTAACAAATGAAATTTTTTAATCTGCTTCACCACTAACCTAAAATTTACAACAAATTATAAAATTCAAATCAATTCATTTTGTTTTTTTACATTAGATGGATCACTACCAGATGACAGCCCCTGCCAAGGCAATTCAGGATGTCCACCAGGAAGTCGCTGTAACGTTGGTGGGCAATGTGAGTACGGTGGGCATTATCGATAATTACTATCGAAACTATCGATAATTATCGATAGTCGATGCTCCCACTATCGATAGTCACAATACTATCGATAGTTTTTGCTACATTATCGATAGTTTTGCAAATTTCACGTTTGTAAAGAAAAATCGTTTAAAATTTAATTTTAAATACAAATTCATTAGTTTAAGAAATGAACGTACCTATCTAGTTACCTAATTACAAATAAATATAAATGCAAAGAAAATTTATTCGAAATCAATATAATGAAAGTGGGATAATTTAAAATTCATACTTGAAATTTTTTTCAAAATGATAGAGTAAATCCACATCCATTGTAGCTCAAACAAATGCATATTTTTGAAGGAAAAAAATTGCTCTTCTCATTTAAGTACCAGGGAGCTTCGTGACAATCTTAAATTGAAGTTTCTATAACATTTTTCGATTTTTTTGAAAGGAAAATTTCAGGTTTTGAATGCTATATATTTTCTTTGAAAAATTTCTGCCTTGCATCGCTCTGGCGCCATTCTCAATTCAATACGCAAGCATGTTGAAACGAGAAAAATATCCTCCTTTATCAGAGGACTTGGAGACAATTTCAAACGGAATTTTTAAAAATTGTTCGATTTTTTTAGGTTAGAGAATTGATGTATGTGTTACGCCTAATCAATGTAATTGCCTAATTCATGAAATATGCATCCGAATCCGTTGTCATTTTCATGCATTAGGCAAAAATATTTCCTATTATTTCCTAAATTAGGCAATAAATTTTGAGAAAATTTCTTGATTTAGGTAATGTTGATTTCAAGCATTGAAATGATTGTGAATGCAGCAGTTCAAGTCTGTAATGCGAATTATGAATGGAAGTAACCTATTGAATGAAACGATAAGAGATATTGGATCCGTCGTTTCCTGTCGTTTCTTTGAAAACCGACAGTTTGAATATTTTCAAACATACTGAAATTACGCCAACGACTCGAATCTTTTTTATTTTGGAAAAACGACAAAAAACTTATAATTTTTAGGTATGTTGGATCCGTTGTTTTCTGTCGTTTCTTTGAAAAACGACAGTTTGAAAATTTTTGAACACACTGAAATTATGTGATATTTCAATAAGACGAAAGTCTGTATAATATTTTCAACTTTCATCGATTGTGTACCTCATTTCAATGATTGAAATCAACGCTGATTTCAGCGTGTTCATAAATTTTCAAACTGTCATTTTTCAAAGAAACGACAAGAAACGCTATTTTAATCGAACTCGAAATTTAAACAAACTTAATTGGATTACAAAGGTGGACCTGGTGTTCTCTCGAAAGGAACATTTATTCAGGCCTGTGTGCCAAATGTTCAAAATTATTGTTTACCCCATTATGGGTCGAAATTTGTTTTTACCAATATTGGATGATAAATCTAGCCGTGATAAGGTGGGTTTATAATGGAAATTACTGGGGAATGGAAAAAAGTTGAAACCTGTAGTTTCGCTAGTTGTAATTTATAATTAATAACAGAAAATCTATTGCCAAAAAATCCAGTATTGGAAAAGTTGAATTTTTTTCAACTTTTCCATTACCTGTGATAGTTTTGGCGAGTGGTGTTACGGCTGTTTGTGAGTTGTTTGTTTTGAATTTATAATTTTCTTAGGATAAATAATTGCTATTACATGCAGATACAGTCCTTACGTAACTCTGTTCGAATCGCCTTTTAGACGGATTTCGTTTTTCCGCAGCTCTACACGATAATGGGTCCTGATTTAATGAAACTTATAAACACACACACTTTCATTGTCATCAAAGTACCCTCGAAAACCTCTCGACTGACGCGAACCCTGCAGCCAATTTCTTTCGCTATCTCCCTGCCTCTTTGGCGAATTCGCGGGCACCCAGAATAATGCATCGGTGCTGGTATCTTTTTCACTGGAAGCTATCGTCGTCTCCGGAATACGGTACCGAATAAACTGTACCAACTTCGTGTTGATAATGACGACGTATTCTAGCGGCCTTGTCGTTCCCCAGTCCTCTGTGAACGCGATCCCTCAAAAAAAAGCTCCGCATAAGGGTGGAATAACGCCGCTGGCATACAAGAAGAAATTTTTAACTGAATTACAACTACTGAGAAAGTATATATTCTGTTCTGTGAGTAAGTCTACGTTTATACCGAGAGTATAAAGAGACCAAGTCGTACGCAGTTCGATGGGGATTCCTTTTACGTTTTTTTTTTCTTATTTTCTCCTTTCTTTGGTATATATTCTTGGCACGAATCTATACACGTAGCCGAATTTTGGAGGGATACTTTACCAGCAGGAATCTCGAATACGTCCGACGTAATGTACCGCGATTCGAAAACGATTAATCGTCCAATAAAGGCAATTTAAATTGAAAATGAAGGCTTAATGAACGGGAACTGAAAAGTGTAATAGGATTTGTCAGCGAGATGTAGGGGTGAAAAGAAAAGCAGAAAGGGGTAGGTGGATCAATGGTATCGGTATAATGTTACTTTGATATAGTTATGTCGAATCTCGAGAGATAGATACTTTGTTGAGTAGAAAAGTCTTTCTAAGATATTTAAAATTAATTAGCCTAATTCGTAGTGAAAAATTTGAATTTTACCAATTAACATTTAAATCATTTTTAAACTTCATGGAGAAAAATTAAAGATTTTTTTCATCGGATTAGACTGTGTTTAATTTGAAATACGATTGAAACCTTTGAAAATACAGAAAAACACTCTCAGGATTGAAAAACAATGCCAAATTCTATAAAAACAGGTGAAAATGTTGTAGAAATTGACAGAAAGTTGAGAAAATTGTCCAGAAATTACTCGAAAATGGTTTCAAAGAAAACTCAAAATTCAGAGTTTCGACCCCAAAATTAAAATCAGTTAATAAAAATGATTCTATAATCTATACACTCTAAAAAAATTTATCAAAAATTTCAGATTTATACCAAGGTATTTCATCGCTAAAAAAATATTTTGTGCTCAAAATATCATGAAAAAAGTTGAAACGTTAAAAGTTATGCTGAAATTATCAAAATAAAAAAAAATTAAGAGAATAGTTCGGAATTTTCTAAAATGAAAAAATCCAACTTTTCGAGATATAATAATTATTTTTAAAAAATTAAAAAAATAAGAATTATGGTACCTTGAAAAAAATGATGTTAAAATTCATTGAAAATAAAAATTTAAGGGGAAAATGAAAATTGAATGAATCAACGAGTTCTAAAATTCAGTAAAAATATTACAAATGTTTTCATTCTTCAACATGACCATTTAAAAAATAATTTACCAGTAGTTTTGCAGCGAGGAACTTTCACTGCATTTTAAAATTTTCAGGAGCCTCTTTAAAGAAGGGTGGGGGAGGTGAGGAGGTTTGTTCAATTGTATGAAAATCGAATTTTCAAGTAGGTACATAATTCAGCAAGTTAGAAATTCTTTCAAGTTCAAGCAAAATGAAAACAGTGATTTTTACAAAAAAAAAAAATCAAAAACTAAAAACTGGAATTTTACTTCTTCCTCAACATTTTTGAGCCGATGGAGAATAATTTCAGAAATGAAATAATAATGTTTTCGAACAGAACGTTGAATTAAAAAATCTATCACATTGATGTGACTTTTCCTTGTTCCAAAGTTTTTCGGAACTTAATCACATAATCACAATGGTTAGAAACGTGATAAAAAATTCAAGACTAGTGCAGAAATTAATCCAGCTAGTCCAATTTTCGCACGATTGCACGATTTTTGTATTTCGTATGTACGAATTATAACCTTGAAAGTCTTCAAGACATCGTGGAAATTTTTTAAAAAATGTAAAAAACTTTCAAACTTAAAAAATCAAGAATTGCCAAAATATTTTGTAAAAATTTTCGACCAAAATTATTGAAAAAATTTACGAAAAATAATTAGAAAAATTCATAAAAATCATTCCAATAAATTTCAGTATTAAAAAATATGGCAGTTAAAACAATATTGTTTAAAATTTTACAAAAAATTACTTAAAATAGGGCGCAAGGGTCGAAAATTGATCAAAATTCAAAAACTAATACATTTTTAGAATCGTCTCGTCGAGACGAATCGAATGGTTTTTGACAATTCAATTTTGACCATCAGGGTCAAAAATGGATTTTGCTTCATTTTTCTTTCCACAATCGATTAAAAATAAAGTTAAAGAAAAACGAAAAGCTAGAAAGAATCGAAGATAATTTAAAATTTATAAAAATTGAGCAAAATGTCAAAAAAAGTTAGGTATATCTCTAATTAAATTTTTTTTTAGATTTGGCAAAATTTTTGAAGGCAGTAGTGCTCATGATTTTTCAGGGTATTCCGTTCCTCTCTCTTAATACATTTTTCCATTTCAAAGAAAATTTCAAGCACCTTTCTCAACAGTTTAATTTTGATGAGAAACCCTATTTTTGGTTTACAAATGAAAATATAGAAGAAAAACTCCGCAAATTCGTAGTTGACCTTACAAATATTCGAAAAACGATCCATTTTTATTACTTTTTTGTGGTGCTCAATTGCTCATCTAAATAAAAATTGAGTTACTTTCATTTTCGCATCATTATTATTATCACATTTCACGAGTTTTTTTAAAAAATGGGGTCAACTGCCACTGGATCTGAAAAATGAAAATTCTCGCTGATTTCTGGAGTTACCATTCTCATGTAGGTAGTTTTTCTTGCTTTGAATGGACGTAAATAATCAAATTTTTATCAATCCATTGGAAAATTTTAAAGAAAAAAGAAAAAATTTCGAAAATTCTTAATTATTTGAAATAAAAAGTCATCAAAATCTTGACCATTTTCAACACTTCCTCGATTTTTTCACCACTAGATACCCTAAATAAGTGCAAAAAAAATAGCATTAATCATCAAATTCTTGTTAATTTTCAGTATTTTGGTCAATTTTTTCACCCTTTCGAGAAAAAAATTACGTTTTTCAGCCAATTTTTACAACACTCTAAACAATATCTTCACATCACCATCCTCCTACCTCCTCACCTCGCCTCCCAATCCCCCAGAAAAACCGCACTTCAACTTATGACATCATCTCCCATACTTCATCTCATCCGACACCTGACGACCCTGCTCGTTGCCAAATCGTCTAAATCTATTACTTCGAAAAATCTCGATCACGTTCGCAACTGAAATATAATCTCGAACACGTAGTCGACTTTACGCTCACATCAAACAATTTTCACCGCCGTACATAAATTTCCGAGGTTTCGTCTCTCGTCGACATCTCGCCAGTCGCTCGAGAGTACATCTCCATACGCATACCTATTTAAAAAATTCATTCTCGTGAAAAAAAAACTTAAACAAGCAACGACTTCAGCATCCTCAGTATCATGGTCTATACAGAAAAGCAAAACATTACACGTTGATAAAGTCGGCTCTACATACGCACAAGGCAGGGCCGGCAACCGAACGCGGGGTTAGAATAAATCAAACTAATCTTCGCTTATACTCGACAACATTCATTAAAATTTGTTATATACGTTATAAAAAAGCTATAAAGAAACAAGAAGCATATTATCCGTTAAACTGAATGGGCGAGTGATTTATTTACGCGACAGGTATTATGTCCCATTTAAAGAGTAAAAAAAAAAGTGGAAAAAAAGACACTGCCATAGATCCACAGATGGTGCGGGGGAGACCAATGGGAACTATACCGAGAAATACACAACACGTATAATATACGCAGGTACACCACACAAACGCTTCGAGGAGCACGCTAAAGATAAAGAATGGGTAACCGGGGCAAAAGCTGCACGAGCATCACCGCGAGAGTATGTTTTGAGGAGAATTTCTTTATTTATGTCGCTGGCGGTTTGAAACAGCGGTAAATGAAAGAATTTGTAAAATGCGCTAACCTGTTTTACGCGCGCCGGAGCTAACATAGTAAAAGATTGAAAATGCTGTCTAAACTATGATTCCCTTTCTTGCATCTGAGCTGCTGCGGTACGCCATATTTCCTCGTCGTACGTTGTACCAGTATAAGGATACCTATAGCGACTGCCTAGCTTTGTACCTATATAAATTATCGCACGGCCTAGCCATCTCCTCGTATTATAATTTCCATCCACAATACGACCAACAGACGCTAATTAACGTTGGAGGCATCTGCGCCATACGCGAGGATCAGGCGAATTTTCTTCACGAACAAAGGCATTTTTTCGGTAATTTATTACGACGTCGTATATACTTCTATGTGGAAAGATGTAGGTAAGATTCAGGCTGGGAGCTTTCGCTCGCATACGTGAGGTGAGGTGTACGACTTGGTATTTTATTCGTCGTACTGAGACGTTGTCCCTGATTCCTCCGCTTCTTCGAGACATTTTAGCATACCTAAGCATACCTTGAAATTATCTCAGAAATTTAAGACGCTGGATTCGAAAAAGTATTAGGTAGAGAGGAAAATTGGTGGAAAAATTGAGTAATTTATAAATTTTAAAGGTGTTGTCAGGATATTTTTAATAGGAACCTGAAACGTACACGAATTTGAGCTAAAAAATTTAAATTTTTAAAAATTTCAGGCTTTCAAGAAAACACACATATTAGAACAGATGAACAGAGTGAGAAAAAAAACATAACATGTCTTAACAAAATTCTGCAACCAAAATTCAGAACATTTTAATAATATTTCATGAATTCTTCTTTAGGAGGAGGAGGAGGAGGAGGAGGAGGAGGAGGAGGAGGAGGGGAGTAGCGGTGGTGGTGAGATCCTCCAATTTCCTCCTCTAAAATTCTTTATAAAAGTGGCTTTCAAATCCAAACTCATCCGTACAATGGGATTTGAAATTCAAAATTTAAAATCCTATCGGAAAGCGCAATTAAAATCCAAAATTTAGGTATAGATGATGAAAAAAATTGAAAAATTTCCTGAAATTTGATAAATTTTAATTCTGAAATTCGATACGTTTTTAATATGAACCCAATTACAAAATTTAGCAATTAATATGAAACGAAACGTCGTGATGCCTGGACCTGAGAAGCCTGAACACTGATCACCGGACCATTAAAAAAAAATTTTGAAATCCAAAACCTGAAGTCCGTTTTAAAATGAATTTAAAATTATTTTGAAATTCAAAATCAGTCATGATATAGAAGTGAATTCAAATCCAAAATCCAAAATTTGAATTTTAAAACGTTTTGGATTTTAAATCTTGCCCAATGTCCGGTGCAAACGATCTAGAGCTTTTTTTGGGCTGGGCACTATGGGCATTGGGCAGCTAGGCTGGAAAGATTTGAAAGAAAAAATTGATATCGCAAAATTTTCAAAAAAAATCAATTATTTTTGAGGAAAAAATGAAATTTCTTGAGCTCAGCTCAAGTGAAGCGAAGAGAAACAATTTTGAATAAAACGAATTTGAATTTTGATTGCTTTAATTTCCTCTTTTTTTTCAAAAATTTTTCCCAGTCCAATTATCAAGTAATGAAAGTTTACAATTTTTCCTTTTCTACTTTCAATTCGTTTTTTGCTGAAAAAGTACCTACCCATTCAAATTATAAAAAGAATAAATTAAAAAATTCAAAGTTTAATTAAAAAACAGAAAAAACAGAACTTTTGACATTTTTGCCAAAAAGAATTAGAATACGCAAGCAAAATTCAAAACAAAATAAGGAGTTGTACACAGAACTATTGGGAACTCGAAAGTCCTACAATTTTGACAAAAATTGATAAGATAATCTTCGTACTTTGGATAGAAGATCTCCCAAAAACTCGAACCTCCCAGCCCAAAGAGTGACGGAGCGATGAATTTTCAAAATGAGATCGGTTTCGAGGAAAAAACTAAAATTTTTGCCACATTTCGGTCATGTTTCTTGGGAGGCCAGTCAGAATGAAAAAACTTTTGATACTTCATTGCAAGAAGGCGTCGAACAAAAAAATGGCCAATCGACGTTCAGAAGACATTTTTTGCTCGTCCATTTCTTCTCTCACTGAGCCATGATTTTCTCTACTCAGCTCTGCTCTTGGGTGGTGCCACTTTCTAGAAACTTTGGCCACCTTCTAGAAAGCAGCAATTTGGATCATTCATCTCTCTAAACTTCTGACCTCAAAACTGGAAATTACTTTATGCTTTCTACCGCAGGTAAAAATTTTGTAAATCGTAATTTGAGCATTTAAGGGTAGAGTGCCCTAAAATCGACCACTTTTTTTAAAACTGTCGGCAAACAAAAACTAACAGAGATAGAAACGCCGTATATGGCTTAAAAATTACGTTGAACCTTCCCCTAACACTATCTCAAATTTTAGAACTCAACAATGATTCCTTATATTTTTTTTTTCATTTTTTCCCAAAGCACCTCTAAATTCGTTTTTTGAAAAGTGGTCTCCTAATTTCGACCACCCATTGAATTTCGTCGATTATAAATGCAAAAAATCGGGAAAAAATTTTTTCGTGTTCATTTTTAATAGACAAATAAAATAAAACCAACCCGACCACTCTAAACCCGAAATTCGCGGAGAAAATCAAAGTTGAAGAAATTGCTGGTATGAAAAGTTTTTGTTACCTACGTAATTCTAATCGAATATAACTGATATCAACCGTAGTGATTTTTGCTTTGTTAATTACGTTTTGTAATGGTGGTTTACTAGAGATTACGATAGAATTGCCTTTTTTTCAATTAATTGAAGGTAAGTATCGAAGAACAATCCCGAATAGAGGTGGTCGAAATTAAAAAAACATAATTAACAAAGCAAAAATCACAACGGTTGATATAAGTTATATTCGATTAGAACTTATGTAACAAAAACTTTTCATGCCAAGAATTTCTTCAATTTTGATTTTCCCCGCGAATTTTGGGTTTAGAGTGGTCGGGTTGGTTTTATTTTATTTGTCTATTAAAAATGAACACGAAAAAATTTTTTTCCGATTTTTTGCATTCATAATCGACGAAATTCAATGGGTGGTCGGAATTAGGCGGTAGGCGGAATTAGGGCACTCTACCCTTACCTAAAAATTAAACTGAAAATTTTTTGGGCTACCAGAAATAATTTTTGATGCATTTATTCAAAAAAAAAATTCATATGGTAGTGCTACCAACTGCAATTTGATTTACGAAATATTCATAAAATTCAAATTATCTATTCAGTGGATTGAAAAATAGGCCAAAAATTTTTCAATATTCATACCTTGAAAAATTTTGTATCAGTGCTACCAATTGAAATTTTCAGAATTCAGTGATAGCGCTGCAATGAAAATCTTTTAGAAACTTTTATCAAAAATTATTTTAGAATGTCCAATTGCCCAGAAAAAATATTCTGGCTCGAATTTGAAATATTTGAGCAAGTGATTTGAATTCGGTAAAAATCCAGCAAATTCCGAATTCGCGATCTGCAACTTTTCAATCCCCTGGTAGAAGGCAAAAACCAAAAATTGATATTCAATTTCGAAGTCGATGGTTCTAAAGGGTTTAAAAACTCGAATTTAAACTTTCTGAGGAGATGATCGAGGTTTCCAGCAGGTGGTACTGCCCAAAAATGGTAAAAAACGAGTTTTTTAATATTTTTTTTTGAAGACTCTTAGCACCGGTTTCCGTTCAGCTAAGAGATTCGATTATTATTTGGAGGAGGGAGGGGAGAAAATAACTCAAAAGTGAATTAACTATCACCAATTTTAGTCATTTAAAAAAAATTCACTCCACCCTAAAATGAAATTGATATTTGAGACACCAAATGG
This sequence comes from Pseudococcus jackbeardsleyi, assembly GCA_038380155.1. Lineage (NCBI taxonomy): Eukaryota > Metazoa > Arthropoda > Insecta > Hemiptera > Pseudococcidae > Pseudococcus > Pseudococcus jackbeardsleyi. The sequence goes on from CM076240.1 coordinate 8,828,356, forward strand.
AAATGAGAAAAAAATTCCAAAAAATTATTTTTTTGTGATGTATTGACTTTTGAAAACCTTCTCAGCGAAATCCAGGGAGAAGCTTAAGCCACTAAGCTCCCTTCATGGATCCAGGATGCATTTCAGGATAGAAAAGCATCAGGAGGATAAAGAAAAGGCGAAATATTTTTAATTAAAAAGCGTCGAACATGACGCCAAAAATATCGCCACCTCTCTTATTTTCTCGAAAAAGTAAACTTTTTCAAAACATCCGGCAAGAATCCGTTGATGACTTTTTTCCACTTGTCGCGCGGCGACAAGAGAGCGAAAAAAGGACTCGGTTACGAGTATCATCGACATTAATGGCATCGTTTTTTGCGCCCATTTACGTACCTCTCTACCTTGGTCGACGTAATATTGTAAACAAACCCATCTTTTGCGTTTGCATAGGCCACATCGTAGTCGTGATTTACCAGCTTAACGTATAAGGGGTACCCGAGTACACACGTACAAAGCCTCGGGGCAATTTGTAATATTAATATTTGAATTTTATCGAAATGAATATTGATTACGAGTTGCTCGTCTCTTCCTCCAGCGCTCTGCCTCCTTCCACCAATACACGTGTCTTTTTTTAGTACACCGTACCGCGCCAGAACGTTTTACATTTTTTCTGCATGTTTCCTTTCCCTCCGGTATACTTTACATTACGTCTTATTCTATCGAGCTTCTCTTCTTTTTTTCTTCTCTTCATAAAAGATTTATTTTCTTTGACGCACCCCCGAAAAAAAAATACAATAAGCCACAGTGTATTTCAATCTCGCCAAACAAATCTAAGCGACGTACCCTAGACCCCACATCCAAAGGCCCCCTTTCGCTCGACGTATAATATTCAAATCTCGTTTGATTCAGCCTTTTTAAAATAATTATTCGCGCGTTTAAAATAAAAATTTATTTTCCTCGCCCGACGCGACTCGATCGAGCGAAAAGATTCGCGACGACGAAGTGTTACGTGGCCTTTTAAAAATAAAAGCCCCCGCGTAAAATAATACCCCGAATAACGCCGTAGGTAACTTTTAAGCTTTCGAGGTGTGGTTTTTTTTTCGGCGTGAAAAACGAGTGTTTCGCGCGGTTATTGGATTTGCAGGTAATTTTGTATGTAGAGATATATACCCGATTTAATGGAGGTATTTTTCCGAGATTAATTTTCGTACTGAATAGGAAGGGATGTTAGTTGAGTATTTATTGTTTATTTTATTCGAACGTTGTTGGAAATTTCCTTATTTCATCTTATTTTTTTCTTCCTTCGACTAAATTATACGAGATTCGGATACGTTGAGGAAAAACTTAAGATATGAGGGTACAAGAGGCGGAGAAGGAGAAAGAAATTTTCGGAATATTTATCATCGAATACCTGCCTGCCTGCTCGAAGCATCAAGGACGAATAACTTTGTTCAATTTGAACGAAATATGTCGAATATTTCTCGATTCGAAATTAGAATATTGTTTTACGAAAACGAAAAATAACAGGTCACGGAAGAGAGGAGATTTCAAAATACCAACTTCTCAAACTTACATAATAAGGGTGGAGTTTGCTGAAACCACGAAACTTTTTTTTTCCAAATTCGACGGATGCATTAAATTTCAGGTTATGCCTGAAGCTCTATGAGAAAGGTTCGAAATGCCGTGAAAATTGGTTGAAATATTATTCAAGATGTTAAAAATTCCATAAGTAATTTTTAATTTATCGTAAATTTTTCGGCAGGTGAAAAAAATGGAAAGAAATACAATTTATTCAAAAGTTCCATCAGTAAATTTTAAATGGGCTCTAACAATGCTAAGATTTTCACAATTTTTAGTGATTTCTAATCCTCCAGTAAGATCTTAATTTTCTCCGGAATTTTTCAATTTTTCCGGAAGATGAAAAAGTCAATCTGAGATACTTAAAATCGAATTTCATCAGATTTTTTCAATTCGTTCAACAATAAAATCCACAGACATCTCGAATATATAATTTTTCAAAAGTTTATTTCTCCACTTGAAATCTGGTCCAAGATTAAAAATATCTACAATAGTTCGAAGACGATTTTCCCTGACTTTTCCAGGATTTTCAGATTCATTTTTCTAAATTTTATATGCCCCATGAAATTCCTGCTACTTTTTAGAATGTTTTTAATATTTTCTTACAACTTTTCTCGCTTCAAATCCTCCCCCCCCCCCATGCGAAGAAATCTTACTTTTTTTGCAGTAAATTTTTTTTTGAATTCTTGCTATTTGTATTTTCTGGTTTTCTAGCCACTAAGGTATAATTCTTGCCATTTTCTGAAGTTCAGAATCAATTTTTTATTTATCGATTTTTTTTACCCAAAAAACACCTACTCAATCCTTTAAAAAGCACGTCTCCAAAAATAAAACAACTAAATTTTAAATGAAATTTGTTGAATGAAAGAATGCAAATTACGCCGGAGCGTAGAAATAAGGGCAATTTTTTTTTTTGAAAATTCATAATAAAATAGACCGAAAAAATGCCTTTTCATATCCAAGAACCTATCAGAAAATAAGTAATGCAAAATTAGAAACCTGCTTGAGGTATCCACCTTCGATTTAAACCAGAGTGAGAGTTTCGAAAAAAAGACTTTTAAAACCCTCGCAACCAAAATGTAATTTGCTCAAGTTTGGTTTTTCGATTTTTGGTGAATTTAAGAAACTTGGAAATATCATCTATCAACAAAAATTCTTCCAAAAATCTTTCTAAGTACCTAATCAAAATTTCATCAGTTCAAGTCGATGTTTTGATTTTTGACGAATTTTCAAAGCTTCAAAACGTCTTGGGGAAAAATTCAATAAAATTGAAGCAAAATAAGCGGTAATTTAACATTAGATCTCTTGAAACCAAATTTCAACATTTTTAATAATTTTGGGAGCTTGAATTGAGATTTTGATTTTCTCTACAGCAAGATTTTCTCATTTCTTCCAAAAAACGTGACATTCCAAGTATTTTGGTACCTAATTAAAGATCGAGTTCCGAATTTCCTGCCTTACTTCAAGTAGTTCATTGTTGAAAAACACAAATTCCAAGGAGTCTTTTTAAAAATTGGTGGAAAAACAGATGAATATTTTTCTATTCAACTTTGGGAAAATTTTCTGTTTCTGTTTTTCTATGGTTTCGTAATATTTTCCCACCCAATTTTGATATTTTTCAAATTTTCAAATGCTGGACTATTTTTTGCAGATTTTTATAGTCGTTTTGATATAAATTTTCATCATTTTCGATAAACTTTCAATGCACTTTCAACTACTTCAAATCAATACCCCTATCTGGAGTTGAAAATTAAACTACACTTTGAATTCACACTCCACCCCGTCACCATCCAGCAGCTCCATTTACACCACCCCGTTCGCAATCCACGATTAAAATATTTTCGTAGTTGTATAATTACTCGTTAAAAATTCGCCTTTGTTAGAAAATCTACCCGGGGAAAAGGTGCGGCCGAGGGGGTTTCAGCTTGGCACATTAAAAACTGAAACTTTTTGACGAAACGTAGGGTCGTTGGAACATTTTATTCTTAAACGAGGCGTCGTTTTTACAAATCACCTTTTATAATTGAAGCTCCAAAAGTACCAGGGTGGTGGGGGGTCGGTTTATACCAAGTTCACCGTAATAACGCATATCTCGGTCTGGTCGGTCGAAATTAAAATTCACCGCTGGCTAAATATCTTACATTAAGAGAGCAACGTGCGCACCCAATCCGACGACAAATTTAATTTCGCACTTGGCCACAAAAACGGGGGTCCAGGGAACCAAAATGTCAAAAAATAAGTTAAACGTGTAAATTCTTCAGCTTCTCCTGGCTCAAATAGGTCAACGACTAAATGAGCCTTTGGTATTACCCTTATTTTCAAATGGAGGTGTGTAATTTACGACGAAATACCACGTAATCACGAGGTCGATGCGGGGGTCTGTGGAGGGGGCGACGACCGATATCGAGACGTAAACGTATATATAGGTAATATGAAATCTACGATGGAAAATGTAAACGACGGTGTGTGGTGTGCGGCGTGTAATGTGGAGTATCTGCGTTTCCGTAGCGTTTCCGCCATCGTCTTCCCTCCTCCCCTCCCTCCCGGAGACCCCTATTCCGCGCTAAAATCAATCGTCAAAAGGTAATATAATTCGTACCGCATCAAGTACGATTACGAAACATTTGCAGCCCCTGTTAGATTAAACGATACAACACAAACGACACGTATGAAGGTACAAAGGGCCTTAGCGAAGCTTACGCACTCACCAGCGCAGCTCGAGAGGAGCGAGGTTAAATATTCGAGTACACTTGAGCGTATACTATATCAACATGAAGCGAACAAAACATGCATAATCACGTTTTACAAATAATCCCTCGGATTATAAAATCTCACGAATATAAAAGCATAGTTCGCCATTCGAGGCGATGGAGACACGGCGACCTTTTTATACACACGAACCGAGCCAATTAATGGTACCGATCATGGCTGAATTTATAATCGTATTCGTCTCGGGATATCTTCACATATCTCCGGAGATACCAACGTTTTCATGTTGCCAAAATCTCTCCCAGCAATTCGAATGTTTACAAGCTGCGAGAGTGAAAAGAATACCTCGTGCTGTATCCCAACCGAGGCTTAAAGTTTTCACACCTCTTTCCTCCGTCCTTTATCTCGTGTCGCGTTTTGTTCGAAAACTCGACGACGACCGTCCAAAAGCTATGTAATCCCGATTAATTACATTCGTCTAATGCCTCGCCCGATTGCCCCGTGTTGAAAGAATTTCGCTACTTTTAGGAGACTCTATAACTTCTAAATCGCTTTCGAACTGCCTCCGGTATTTCGAATTGCCACCATTCGAATACCTACTCGTCATCGAGGTCTAGCAATTCTATTCGGAAATTGTCGTATTGATTTTCATCGCGCATTGTTCACACGCTGTACGTCGTAAAATACATTCGTGTGCGGCGAGATTTGAGAAATTTACGGGGCAGAGGTGAATTCGAAGTTTTACGAGTGTCAATTCGTAGACTTAAGAGGAGAGGAGATGAGTTAACCAGTCAAATGCTTCGATATCTGGATGTACCATCTGGATCTTGGAAGTAGCTGTGATCAGAATGTAGACTTTGGAATATTTTTATAATGTTTTATGGTATTTTCTATGTACGATTTGTTGTTTCGGCTTTCGGAACGTATAATATCCAATTACTGGTTCGGATTTTGAGGTATTTAGTTTCGTCGTGGGTTGTCTGTCGATTCGATGAGAAAAACGAGGCGAGATTTGAATTTTTTCCAGTGGATGGGGAGCCTACATGTCGAAAAATAGGTCAATTATTTGGGAGGGGAGGGAAGGAGAGGAGAGCTTGAAATTCAGGAAAAAGTGAATTAGTTAGGTACCTGGCTACCTATCGAAATGAATATTTGAATCTGGATGTAGAAACCACTTTCATTAAAAGTCAATAATTAGTTTTCAATTTAACACTTATTTTGGGCATTTTTGGAAGGAGAAGGGGATCAATGGAGAAGCTCAACTCAAAAATTAATATTTGACCCCTACATATGGTTTTTAAATTCAGGCTTACATATGTTTGGACTTATCGAGCACATTTCTTGAACTTGTTTTTGACAAAATGAGGTTGAAAACCGTTTCAAAAGCTAAATAAAATGTGCATTTTGACACTTTACTATATACGAGTAATTTTGAATTTAATTTCTGCTTTCAGAATTCATTCTAGTTTGAAATAGTTAAAGTTTTTACCTCAGATTTGAACTGCGTGTAGAATTTTCAGGAAAATAGTGGGTATTCCAAATCTCTCGTAACCTTATTTGAAAATTCAATTATCCGGATTTTTTTTCGATTTTTGGGAAATTTTTTAAGAAATTCAAAAATATTTTTCAACAAAAAAAAAAGGAGTATTTTGAAACGAAACACATTTTGGTAAAAGAGATCCAAAATACCTACCCACGTCTCATTTCCATCTTTTGAAATGTAATTTCAAATTTTTTCAGTCATTTTGGGTTCTTCGACAGAATTTTAATTTTTTACTCGACTTGAAAAATCTTTGCAAAGGCGTGGAAATTGACTTGTTCAGATGAAAAGAAACGGAGTTTCAGCTTCATTTCGATTAGTTTTACGAGAAATTCTCATCTGTTGCAAAGTTTGAGCAAACTGCCTAAATTTCCTAGTTTTTTTTAAATATCTTCGTTCTAAAAAGAGTCAAAAGAACTTTTGAATTTTTCAAAAATTCTAAAGTATTAAAAAAACCACCCGGAAAGTGTTTTTGTATTTACTCATTTCGTTGAATGTTTTCAAAAAAAAAAAAATTGAATTGCATCACTTGATTGATGTACATGATTTTCCTACTTGTTTGAGATATTGCGAACTAAAATTTACTGATAATTAGGTAAATTCAATTTGAAATAATCTTTTTTCAAAGGAAAAAAATGTAAAAATTACCAGAAAACTAATTTTTTTCATACAGTCTTAAAAAGTATAAGGAGAAATCATCACATTTTTTGAGGAGTGGGAGGGAAGGAAAAAAGAATGGAAGGAGAGAGGAAGAGAGGGAGCGAGAGGTTATTCAAATTCACTAACAAAGAAGGCATCTCAACTCGAAGTATAATTTTGAGCCAAAAAAATCCAAAGTACGCCAAGCGCATTTTTGAAATTTTGGTGAATTATTGAAATTTCAAAATCATCTCATAGCCTTGCAAATTTTGAAAATATGATGTAATTAGCGAAAAAAACTGAAATTTGATATTCACTTAATTTTTGATATGCTCAATCGATTGGAAGCAATTTTAACACATTTCAGAGCCACCGAGAAATTTTGGAATTTTCCAGTGCTGAAAAATTACAAAATTTTCTGGTGGCTCTGAAACGACTCGAAACCACTTCCAATCGATTCGAATTTTGGAAATTCGTCAACATTCCAAAAATGCGTTTCAGCAACGCCTGAAATTTTAGATGAAGGTTCTTCCAAGGTATGATTTTGATTTTTTTTTTGTTTAGGCTCAAAATTTTACTTTGGAGTTGAGATTTCACTCTTTCTTTGATTTTTCTTAAAAATTTAAGCTTCTTAAATTTTCTTGATTCCTGATTCGAAATTTTAAAATTTTAGAGCGGAATTTAAGAGCGAAAATTTCTAAAACATTCTTCGAACTTCATAGGAATACATTTTCTATCTCTACCCTTTTCCCCTCACATAAATCTAAATTTAATTATTCATTTGGTCATTTATTTCATATTCAAGAAACCTAAAATTTTGAATTTTACATTCCAAGAAAATCCATAGAAATATTTCCTTTTTTATTCATAGGTATTTCAAAGAAATAAAATCTGATACGCTGCTGAAGTAAAAAAGACAAGAGCGTCTCAAAATTCAGTAAAATTTATAACTCGATCTCACAACTCTCCGCAGTCCATCAAAATCAAATAAAAATTGTCCACAAACTTTCTCCGCTACTTTCGCCATTCCACACCCGATTCTTGCCAAAAATTCGCCAAATAAAATCACACTCGATACTCGCAATCAGAACCGAACAGGAAAAACTATATAATCTCATTAAGAAAATGTACCGACGGCCGAATTGGCACAAACAGATCAATCCTATAAGATTTCTATGGTTCGTGTCGAAAATGAAGATTACCCCTTCATTCTCGCAGCCTTCCAGCACCGCCTCGAAAAACACCACTCGTTCTACGTGGAATGTTGACAAAACAAATACGAGTTACGATTTCGAGGCCGCAAAATGCCACACGCACACGAATTCCGAATTCCAAAAAGAAGGGAAAAAAATAGAAAAGCAACCCTTCGGAAAAACGAACGTCGAAAAAAAAATCCGTTTCGAAATCGAAACAAATACATAGTAAAACAAATAATAAAAACACTTTAGCCAAAAGAAAATCCGCTAATTAAATTAAAACCGTACAAAACGGCGAAAAAAACCTCGCCTCGGTCCGTTTTATCGGCTAAAATTGAGCTTAAGGCTGCGACAACGTATTCGAGCCAAGAGAGAAAAAAAGGCGAAAGTTTTACGCGAATGCGGCGGAAAAATGTACACAAACGTGTGCTCGAGCATGGGTCCGGGATCGAGGGGATAATTTGACTTTGGGACGTGGCTCGAGGATACGAAAATAAAAAAAAATAGGGGGAGATGGGGTGTGAAAATGGCGTGGTACCTATAGTGAACCGATATGTTTACAGTGTCGCCTTATTGTCCCGCGTCCGTTCTTATTAAAGTGCTTTATTTTGAACCGAACTCTAATTACACTTGGACAGCTTCCGGGTAAGTTTCACGTTAAATTAAATTCCCTCTTCTCTGTACAGTTTAAGCCTTACACCTCCGGCCCCATCCATTTACTCAGCTCCTTATTCCGCCATTCGGCGAACCGCCACTGCCGAGGCTTCGTTTTCCCACCGCAGAGAGATACTTACTCTGCGAACCGAGGTGTTGGCAGTTTATAATCGTCGCAGTCGCAGTCTCAGTCGAATTCGTTTCTCGTTTTATTAATTACACATTCCGCTCGCCCATTTTCCAACCTTTTACCTTATTAAAAGAATTTCCGCGCCGATATTGAGCCTAATTGAAAAACTTTTCGGAAGGGCGAGACGAATGCAGGATACGGTGTCAAGTTGTTTTCGTTCGGTTTGACCCCCCCGTACCGGTCACGTCTTCGACATCGTCGACACCGCGAACAACCCGACGAGCCAGAGGTGAAAGGGTACACAATGCAGGGTTCGAGTAGCCCTTTAAAAAGTTTCACCAACTATAATACAAAGTACATTGTAGTAATTACTTATTAAACAATGCGCTGCCGAGTGTTCGATTAATTTGGAATAGGGGAAAAAACTAGTCGATTTTTAATTTTTAATTTTTCAATCAAATTGTTGGCAACGTTGTTTGTAACTATTTTTTAAAGGAGGGACGGAGGGGTGAGAAGGGAAAAAGGAGAAGAGATGAAAGGGTCGAACTAGATACGTTATGATTTAAAATTTAAATATTCATAAACCAAACATTGATATTTGAAAACTTCAAAGGCTAATGAAAATTATACTAAAGGGGGTAAAATTGGTCAATTTATTGTGCAATTTGTAATACGAGTAAATGATTCGTAAAAATTGAACTTCAGAAATTTTTGGGAATTGATCGATTTTTTTTAAATTTAAAAATGGTAATGATGGGGGAGGGAGGAGAGGAACAAAATATTAAAAAGTTGAAAAATCTTGAAATTTTGGATTTTTAGCCAAAGTTAGGATCAATTTTAACTCTTCAGAAATTGATAAACAATTCAGTTAAAAATTTTAGACAAAAAAATACATGAAAATAACCCAAGAAATTCTGAGATTTAAAAGGCAGCGTGTCCAAGAGCTTAATAGACTGACCTTTTTAATTTTTATGGCTGGTAGTACTGCTGTTAAGAATGAACAAAAATTGAAAATAAATTTTTCAAGATTAGAGAAAACAATTTTCAGCAGTGCTCAACAGTTTTCTGGGGAGGAAGGGAAGAACAAATTTTTTTGTAGTGTTCTGCAAAAATTTCAAAATTGAAACGACGTGAATAATTTCATTTACCTATCAAATTACTTCGTTAAAACAACAAACAAATTAACACTAATTGAACTAATAACTAACAAAAACTTTTTTTCTCTCATAGAAATGAAATACCCAACATTTTAGCTCCCTTTCTAAATCTGAATTTGTCAAATTTTGGTAAAATAATGAATTTAGGTTCCAAGAATTTTGAAAAATAGCAATTTTTACATGAAAATTTGAACTTTTTCTTGAAAGTGCAAAGAAAAAATGACTTTTGAGAGGAAAACAGTGTTCAAAGGGACCTTTTGAACGTAAAAAGTAACCAAAAGTGACTGAAGTCGAAAAAAGTGACCTACTATGATGCCTGTGAAAAAAAAATTGTTGAAAATTCTTTGAACTGCTTACAAAATATGCAAAGGAAATGAAAAAAAAAAAAAAAAACTGGAAAAAGTAGTTTAAAGATGAAAAATTACACAGGTCGACAAAAAAAAAAGTTCTGTTTCTGGGTTCTCATGCCAAAATTCTGTTTCTAGACATCAAAATACATCACCTTGCGGAATCCTGGCTGCCAAAGTTTGCTTTGGGAGGTGGGGGGCCCAAAAAACTGTTTTTTCAAGGACAATAAGCCTGAGCATTACAAAAAAAATTGAAAAAAAATTTTTTTGGACCAATCTTATGGAAAATTTTACGGTGAATCCAATGCCGCGAACCGCGGACCTCCATCTCTTTTAGAAAAAAAGTTACAGCTCATTTTTTCCAAAATTATGTGAAAAAATCACATTTTTGTGCCTTTCTCATGAAAAAATGAAATGCGATTTTTTCACAGAATTTTGGAAAGAATGAGCTGTAACTTTTTTTCTAAAAGAGACGGAGGTCTGCGGTTTGCGGCATTCGATTCGCCGTAAAATTTTCTATAAGATTGGTCCAAAAAATTTTTTCAATTTTTTATGTAATGCTCAGGCTTATTGCCCTCGAAAAATCAGTTTTTTGGCCCCCCACCCCCCAAAGCAAACTTTGGTCAAAAAAAAATATTTTTTCGTTCATTAGTTACATAAAAGTGACCCAAATTTCACAAGTAGGACCCAGAAACAAAAATCGTGTCGATCGGTGTTATCCAACTGGTGGCAAAATTTATGAAAGTAAGTAGTCCGGAAATAATGGGGGAAAAGAAAATACAAACTGAAAATTATGAAAATTTGATATAAAAAATTTAAAAATTCGAAATAGACGTGAAATAGTTTGAGGTTTGATATTTGAGAAAATTTAGAATACATTTTTCATCAAATTTATGGATTTGACCAAAACATTGAGAATAATGAGCATGAAAGTCGAAACACAAAAACAGCTAAAATAAGATCCAAATATTGAAACATTTGAGGAATGGAGTTTAAAATTTGAAGATGAAAAATTTTGATATTTTATTCATTTTTTTTTTTCATTTCTTGCTCTAAATCCCCCCCCCCCTCCAAAAATCCCTCCACTTATTTTTCAATTAGAAAATTCTACGAAGGGGGAAAGTTTTGGAAATGTTTGCTTTCTGAAGTAAAATCCGTGAAATCCTTACTATTTTATGGTTTTTCTTGGTTCTTTTGCCAGTAGACATGGTTAAAAATTGCATCTCGAAATGTAGAATTCAATTCCATACAACCCATTCTTTCATTTTTGCCTTTTTTCCTCCATAAAAATAAAATCAATGGTCCTTCGCCAATTTCCCAAGCTACCTCGATCCAACCTCAAAATACACTTTTCCCATAATTCAATCAAATTAAATTTCAAAATTCTATACTTTCAGCCATATTATTCAAAAACATAAACGACACGAGTTCCATTCCAACTCCACGTATACCTACGAATACATATCATTCGAAAAGGGGAGACCGAAAAATTAGCATAATTTCACGGCGGCTTCGACGACAACGGCTGCACCCAAGCAAAGCATCTTTTATCCGCGATGGTTATGGTATTTTAACAATAAATTTATACAAGCTCGCTTCAAAACAACCCAGCACACTGCACAGATTGATCCTATATATTAGTACGATATCATCGCCGACAAAGTACCCATCGTGACTGAGATAACAGACAAAAAACAAAGGGGGGGTGGCTAATTTGGAAAAACTCGCAATTCTCGCTAACGCCCTACAAATTCCGCCGTGGAAAAACTCGGCTGCAGTTTCCGGTTTATACAGCACGACTTCCGTTCACTTCATCAAAAAGCTCATTCCGGTAATTTTTTGCCTCCGCTTTCCCATCCCTCGGTGTATCTGCTGCCGCAGCAAACTCCACGCCAAAGGTAAAAAGTTATCTGAGGTTAGGCAACGCGCACCGCAGAAAGCATATTACTGTTAAGTGTTGCGGCAAAGACTTAATACAAAGCTTTCCCTCATCACAGAGCTGCGTTACTCTCTGCCTATCTAGCTCGGCAATACATAGCTTCGGTATAGTGTATAGTATTTTATTGTAGCATGGAGCAGGTACGTGTACCTTGCGGGCTTTACGCCCGTACCCCTTTTTGTCATCTCGCAGCTAGTTTCGAATTTCCGGACGATTAAGTTACTATGTTTTTACACGGCAACGTGAAATAACGATTACCGAGCAACTTTCGGCGGCTTCGTGTGTACTTCCCAGCCCCATACCTTTCTCTTCTTTCGTCGCTTATTACTTCAAAGATCAAAGCTTTAATCGATAAATTACTCGGGATAGGAGGCAGTGGAGCTGCATAGCCGAAGGTATTAGACGTATAATTTCGAATTTGGCAGCGAAGTCTCGCAAATCGATGGTCAATGCGCAGAACCCCCTCATATATTGGCCAAACATGTATCGTAAGTGTAGGTATTTTTCTGCAGATCTGTACTTTCCCTGAAGGATATACACCAAAAGGTCATATTTTTTTGTGGTGGGGGGGGGGGGAATTTCATCAAAAGTGCATATCCTTACTAAAAATTTCAATTTCTTTTTAGTAGGTATTTTGACAAATTTTCGAAAATTTAAAATTGTGACATGACCAATTGACCATGAGAAAATTCAAAATAAGTATGAAAATTTGATTAACTGTACCTATTCTCACTGTAAAAAGCTGAAATTTGGTTTATACCTCAGTTTTGATTTCTGGGATCAAAACAGTTTCGGGCTCAAGAAAATTTTTCAATTTTCCAGATTAGAAAAAAAGGACGTAAAAAATGGTTCATGTGAATTTTTAATACACAAAGAAACGGATTACTAATGTGTTTGTTCTGAATATTTGATCAATTAAAGCATACTTTTCCAAAATTCGTCACCACCAGATCAGGTGACATTTTCTAGAGATTCTAAACTCTAGATCTGCTCGGTTCCCATCAATGCTCTCAAATACAGTTTCCGAACGACCAAATCCCCCCTCCCCTGAAAAAAACACTTCGGAGAAAGTTATTGTCAAATTAATTATCCTTACTTTTTCATTTCGGAGTATTTTCACAAAACTATTTGAAGAAAACATACTTGGATTTCATTTTTATTCAATTTTTTTTTCCTAAAGGTCCTAATGGTACCGACAAAAATGTAAATTTTTCAAATTTTCCTCAAAAAAGGGCATATTTTCAAAAATTTTTCCAATTTGAGCCGAATTTTTCTAATAAAATGTAATGTTGCATGATTGCTTCTTACCCAGTCAAAAAAAGTAAGACAATGAGCTTTTTTCCTCAAGTGTTTTTGGTGAAATTTGAATGTCAATTTTGGTGGAAAATTCATAAAATTTGCCCAGAACATTTTTCTAAGGGTGCGATTAATTAATTCTATTTTATCATTTAAAAATCAGTAAAAAATTATCAAAAATCGCTGGAATAAAACAGTCAAAATTGCACCACAGTAATAAATCAGTGCAAAAATTTCACTGAAACTGCTGGAAAATCAGTGAAAATTCACTGAAAAGCTAGTAAAATGTCTCAAATTTTCCGAAAAATTAGTGAAATTCTTTTGAAAACTCAGCAAAAATCTGCTGAACCACTGGTTCGAAATGAAAGAATATTTCCGAGAAAAATTTCATTTGGGAATACTTTTTTTTCAGAATTTTATTTCTACTCCGGAATTTAGACTCCCACTACGAAAAAATCGAACATTTTAATTATTGACCTCATGACGAAAGATGAATGACTTTCTCTAATCCTTTAATGTTTTTCAAGTTCTCAAAATTTTTAAAAGGAAATCTACTTCTACATATTTCAATTTTTATCCAAAATGAAATCTCCAAGAAATGAAAGAGGGAAGAGAATGAAGAAGGAAGAGGAAAAAATTATTATTTTTTAAAATATTCAAAATTTTCCGAGATGGAAAAGGGAGGATTGGTGGAACAGTTCTTAAATCGAATTTTTTTCAGAAGTCCGCTAAATTACAAAATTAAAAGTTCGTACCATTTTCAAAGATTTCAAAAACTGGTATGTTTGAATTTTTCGCATAATTCTTTGCTTACTCCTCACTCTTTTCATTTGAAAAATACCTGTTTCAAATTGATAAATTCCACAAAATCTCATCAAAAGCTAAATAATTTTTTTCAAAATTGATTTCAGTAATCGGAGGAAGTAATACGTGATTTATGAGATAATTTCAATTGAATCGAGAAAAGAAAATGATTATTATTCAGGAAATGAAGAAAACCGAATGAAAAAATTTCAGAACATTTTTTATGTGTCCGCCAAATGCTCATATTTTTCAAGTTTGATACCTCGAAAGTAAAAAAAAAAAATCCATTCACATTCGCTAGAAGCTCCAAATCGACTGAAAAATGATCGAAATCGACTTGGAGGTTAATTTAAGAGAGTATGCAAAATTTCAAGGATCGTAGGTGCAGTATACGCAATTTTGGAAATTTTATTCAAGTATGTGAATTATGCAACTTGTGAAAAAATATCTCAAATTCGTCAGGGTCTCAAAAATTTAAATTTTCGCTATTTTCCACATTTTCTTATCATTTTTGCGTAGCGTTAAGCGTAATTTCTCTACCTCTTTTCTTGCTTTGAAATTCGCCAAAAAAAGAACTCATTTCTTCTATCCTTTAATTGAAAAATTTGAGGAAGAGCAAAACCTTAAAAATTCTTGATTTTTGCAGAAAAATTATTAAAATGATTGCTATTTTCTGGATTTCTTGCAACGGAGGTGGAATTCTTTCTGATTTGTTTTCTCTCTCCTCTCCATTTTTTTGCTAGTAGACAGCTAGACACCTTGAGCACTTTTCTAGAGAAATTCCAATTCGTAGGAGAAAACTCATTTTTCCTAAAGGTTTTAGATCGATTTGAAATAAGTCGCAATCGAATTGGGGCTCCACTTCAAAACATGAACTAATTTTCAGAATCCTATTTCCATCATTACTAAAAATTAAGGCATCAAAAGCTGTTTCAGGCATTTCCAAAAAATCACCAAAAATCGATAAATCAATTTCGGCAACTCAAAATTTGGTCCAGAGAGTTCTAAATTTTAACTCAACATGAATTGTAGAAATTCCTTCAGCAATTTATCACAAAAAAATTCAAAGCATACAACGACACACACGCCTGGAAATCACCAGAAAACCCAAATCTCTTTCATCGTGATCGGAATAAAAATTTAGCGAAACCGATCGTGTTCCCCGGCTCGACACGTCGAGCAATAAATTAATTCTTCTAATTCGTTTAATAACACGCCAAACAGTGGGGGCTCGATACGATAAAAAAAAATTATTAATATCTACTTTTTCGGTCGACTTGTGTAACTAAGTATAAGTTTTAAAAACACGTTATCGGCAGGATTTATTGCTTTATTTTTTCGTTACTTTACCTCCGCTTCCCTTCTTCGGGTCTATCGTTAGGGTAAATTAATACGACCACCCCGATAATAGATTTATATAGATTTTCTTGTAAAGCTTTTTTCCCCCTCCTCTTCGTAATTCCGCATCCACATAGAACAAGGTGTTAGGGAGTTTTCAAAACGCCAATAGGGTGTGAAATTTGGGAGCCACAACCTAACCCAGACTTATTAGGGTAATTGCGCTTTTGGCGATGGATTTAACAAAAAGTCCGGAGGAGGGATCGATAGGTATAATTTGTACGTTCTACTCCGAGGATTTATCCAATACAAATATAACTCGATGAAAAGATTACCACGTATTGTGAAAATAACACTCGACAATGAAACGAGTACGGTGACGATACCGGTGACGCGTAAAATTGACGTGTTTTTGTAGTCGATGCCGAGGACCATCGTCGCGACCGATAAAATCAGCCACTTGGATCGAGTTGGGATTATGAGAGGTAGAGGGACTCTTGAACTTAACCATGCCTAAGGCCTGCTTGAACAGCTTAGTAAACGAATTTCGAGCTCGGCTGAACCATCGTTTGGCGTCGAGCTTTGACGCAAAATGTAATTATCAATTGTTCCAAGCCGTCGAGGAAGGGCCGGGCAGCGACACCCGAGCAGACGATAAAGATAGACTGTATCCGACCCGAACACGGTGCAAATTTCATTCGGCTGGTATTTTGATAGGTTGCAAATGTCATCGAGCCGATATGCTCGGGGAAGGCTGAAACATTAAACTGATTTGCAACGAGGTTGCTGCTTTTGCTTTTATTTATATTATACGCGGAGGCAAACAACCCCGCCGCAGGATGTTCCTACCCCGCTGGGTTCGCTTTTCCACCTTAAACGACGATACGAGCCCTGAAAAGACGTGTCAAAACGATCCCCGAGAACAATAGACGATTGCGGATGTGCATGGCGGCAGCTTCATCGCTGCATTTCGAATTTTATTCGTCGGCTCGTCTCGTAATAGCGCAATGCTTCCTAAAATATTGATCCAATTTTTTCCACTTTTCCAGCGATCGTTCAACTTTCGCCGGTTTACCTGCGTTAAAAATAGGTAAAAAGACGCACCTACGCTCGAGTAACGAGAGAGAGAGAAAAAAGGCGAAAATTAGGGTGCTTTGTAGGCTGCTTACCCCAACCCCTTATTTACCTATGTGTTTTACCATTTTTTTTTTTCGGTCTACGCCGAAACGTTTAGCTACATACGACGTCAAAATGAACCTATACAAAATACTCTCGCCGCGAATACAATTCAAAAGCTCGCTGCTTTTTGTAATATATAACTCGGTGGCATATTGTTGCGCCGAACGTACACGTCGTGTGCTGTTTTGTATGTAGGTACAAAATACTAGCTAGCTAGCGAAAATTATGCTACTAGATGGTATACAACTTTATATTGTATACTCGCTTCGATGATGACACACAATACGCAAACACCGCCACCGACGACCCCCCGTATCTGGGAAAACTACCACGACTATGTACCTATCGTGTAGCTCGAGCGATGAATAGCGTAACTCCGGCGAAAACACGTATAAATTTTCCGCTACCCGAAAACAACACGCGAATCTACGATGCAGCTTCGTTCTATGGGGTAGTATTCGAGCGAGAAAATTTCCCTTATTACATAGTCGAGCAAATTTATGAATAAAAAATTCCTCAGCCGGGGCTGAAAACGAGTTAAAAGAGGAGAAAGTGGAGATTGGTACGGATTTGTAGTGATTTTTGAATGGGTATATGAGAGATCGATGCTTTCGAGAAATTCAATTTAGAAAAATAACGCGAGATAACGTATAAAAAACTGAATAAAGGAGTGAAATATTTCACGAATGTGAAGTCGAAGCGAATTTTCCAGGGTCCTACAGCTCTTATAATTGCTACCTACCTATATATTTCTTTTTCAAAAAGGTGTCTACCGGATCCGAAATATGAAAATTTTTGCCATTTTTATGTAATTTTCTCGATTTAAATTGGCAAAAAATCCCATTTCACTCTTTTGACAGAAAAATCAAGAAAGAGAGGAAAATATGGAAATTTTTTTCCATTTTCAGGATTTTTATTCCAATATATAGCTGTTTTTTGAATGAACAAAAAATTTATTATTTCTGGCGCAATCAAAAACTGTAAAATTGATGTCATTATTCATTTCATCTTTTTAATTCATGGCGTTTTTCAGAAATCTATTTTCCAAAGTTTCATTGGAATCGAAAAAACGATTTCAGATTCGAAATCAGTGACCTTGAAAACCTTGAAATCGATATACATAAAGCCTACGTTCGATTTTTCACCCCTTCCCCCTCCTCTTCATCACCCTTTGCATCCTAACTTCCTTGTTTTCAATTTTTGGCTAAAAGTAATCGAAGATTTGAATTCAGCGAGGTCAAAAAACTGGAAATCGATATGCATCAAGTCGTGAGTTCATTTTCTCTCCCCCCCCCCACCAGGTGCATGTCCACGGCCCCCCACCCCCGCATTTGAGGTCAACAAATATGTCATTCGTTTGTGCTACGTTAGTGCTGGTTTGTGCCGAAAACCGTTTCGTTAGTGCTGCCCCCCTTCCCGAGTTATTGAGGAAACAAAGTGGGGGGGCTGTAGACACGGGAGCCCCCCCACTTTGGCCTACGGAGCTCAAAATGGTGTCATTCGTTTGTGCTACGTTAGTGCTGGTTTGTGCCGGAAACCGCATCGTTAGTGCTGCTCCCCTTCTCGAGATATTGTGGAAACAAAGTGGGGGGGCTGTAGACATGGGAGCCCCCCCACTTTGAGCTATGGGGTTCAAAATGGTGCCATTCGTTTGTGCTACGTTAGTGCTGGTTTGTGCCGAGAACCGCATCGTTAGTGCTGCCCCCCTTCACGAGATATTGAGAAAACAAAATGGGGGGGCTGGAGACATGGTTTTCAAAAAAAGGGTTAGGCATACAATTGGAAGGGAAAAAACGTATGGAATCGTTTACGCTTCGTTAGTGCTGGTTTGTGCTGCCATCCAAAACCTTCTAACCCCCTTCCTTGGAGAAAATGGGGATTTCTTCACAACGTCACAGCAAGTACATTTTATTTCCCTGTAAGCGAGAGGTTAGGCAACGCAATTCGCACATAAGGAATCTCAGTTAAAATTTTATTCCGTAATACTCCAGAGTAGGTATGTATTAGTGTATACCCATCATAGGCGCACCCAGAAATTAATTAAGGGAGGGGCTCAGAATTTGAGAAAAATCAGTGGAGGGGGTCAACTTTCAAATTAATCATTTTTCACTGATTTTTTAGCCAAAAATCATTCGTCAAAAAGGGATAGAATTTTGCCAAAAAATCAAAAACGACTTCAAAAATTCAAAAATGTCATCCAAACTTTTTTTGAGGAACTTTTAAAAATTTTGAGGCTTGAATGTGATGATTTTTCGAGTACTTCCAAAAAATTTACATGTAACATAAATGCAAGAAAAAATTGATCAATGTAAAATAGGATATTATTAAAAGTTGCTCAAATTTTTTCTGATTGTATTTTAGTCTTTTTGGCGAAGTTCTCTCCAACTTTCATAAATCAAATGTCAATTGTTTGAAAATACTCAGAAATTGACCCTATTTGGAGCTCAGAATTTCAAATTTCAAAAAAAGTTGTGAATGTCAGGATGTCACTGTTGAATATTTGAAAAAATTCTACTCCAATTTCATGAGTTACTTACCAATTTTTTTAAATTTAAAAAAAATTGCTGAATGAAAGGCTCGACATTTGTAGAATACTAGACAAAAATCAAATTCATTTTTATAAGGCACATGCCATTTTTTTTTTTTGAAATAATGAAAAATTACTCAGTGTGACGCTCAAAAATTTGTTTGGTTCACATTTTTGAATTACCGGCAAAATTCTATCCCTTTTTGACGGGTCACATGCCAATTTTTGGAACATACTCAAAAATTGGGCTCAATTTGAGGCTCAAAAAGGATCAAAATTGCATAAATTTAATTTTTATTAATAATTTCGTTCTGCTCGTAAAATTTTAACCATTTTTGATAGGTCGTAACCCAAGTTTTGGAAATTTTTTCGTAACTCATTTCATGATGAAAGGGAATGAAAATCATTCATATTTTCAACTTGAAAATTCCACCTTGGCGCATTTTGCAAACAATTTTTTTTCAGCTTCGATTGATTGGATGCGGAATGAATATGGGTATCATAGGCGCACCCAAGGGGTGAGCTCAGGAGGCTTGAAGCCCCTCCCTTAAACTCGAAAAAAACTTTATTATTGAAAAATATTTAAAAAGTGCATTTTTTTTTGTTTTTCAAACGATATTTTTTCAAAAAATTTTCGCAGTATTTTACTCCTTTTATATTCAAAATTGATAATTTCAGACCAATTTTCGAGTTAAAAATCATCAATTCGTCAATAAATTACCAGTTTGTCAGAAAAAATTAATGATTTTTGGCTAAAAAATCAGTGAAAAATGATTAATTTGAAAGTTGACCCCCTCCACTGATTTTTCTCAAATTCTGAGCCCCTCCCTTAATTAATTTCTGGGTGCGCCTATGATGGGTATACACTAATACATACCTACTCTGGAGTATTACGGAATAAAATTTTAACTGAGATTCCTTATGTGCGAATTGCGTTGCCTAACCTCTCGCTTACAGGGAAATAAAATGTACTTGCTGTGACGTTGTGAAGAAATCCCCATTTTCTCCAAGGAAGGGGGTTAGAAGGTTTTGGATGGCAGCACAAACCAGCACTAACGAAGCGTAAACGATTCCATACGTTTTTTCCCTTCCAATTGTATGCCTAACCCTTTTTTTGAAAACCATGTCTCCAGCCCCCCCATTTTGTTTTCTCAATATCTCGTGAAGGGGGGCAGCACTAACGATGCGGTTCTCGGCACAAACCAGCACTAACGTAGCACAAACGAATGGCACCATTTTGAACCCCATAGCTCAAAGTGGAGGGGCTCCCATGTCTACAGCCCCCCCACTTTGTTTCCACAATATCTCGAGAAGGGGAGCAGCACTAACGATGCGGTTTCCGGCACAAACCAGCACTAACGTAGCACAAACGAATGACACCATTTTGAGCTCCGTAGGCCAAAGTGGGGGGGCTCCCGTGTCTACAGCCCCCCCACTTTGTTTCCTCAATAACTGGGGAAGGGGGGCAGCACTAACGAAACGGTTTTCGGCACAAACCAGCACTAACGTAGCACAAACGAATGACATATTTGTTGACCTCAAATGCGGGGGTGGGGGGGCCGTGGACATGCACCTCCCCCCACCCGGTCCCTAATTCACAACTCCTCATATTTCCCCCCACTTAGCGATATGATTTTCCAGGTCTTTGATTTATCCCTCAAAATGACCATAAATTTTAATTCAATGGGGGACGAAAATCTTGATACACAATGCCAAAGTTCCATCCCCCTCCTCCTACCACCTCTTCACCTCCACCCTCAAACTATTTTTTGGAAATGGATTTTCATTCAGTATTAGGGTCATCTATTCTAAAATTGATAAACATAGATTTCAAAATTGATTTCCCCTCATTTCCCTATTCCTATTCCCCTCTCCCCCTACCCAACCAATCTCTGTTTCAGATCTTCAATAAAAAATGACCGAAATTTGATTTCAATTAGGTCAATACGTTTGAAATTGATAATCATAATCTCAGAGTTTGGTTTCCTCTCCCCCTCCCCTACCCATATCAGCCCTCTTCCCACTAATTCAATTTTCTTGCCCTTACCAAAATTACATCCAAACTAAAAATAAAACTAGATTCTGTACAGTTGAAAACTTTGAATTTTTCATCATAATGGCAAAGTTCCCTTCTCATACTCACCCCTCCAACCCCACTTTCGAGATGTTACTTCCTTACCGATAGTGTTGACCTTCAAACGACCTTAGATCTGAATCAACTGAGATCAAAAACTTTGAAATCGACATACATGACGCTAAGTATCACCTCAGCTCCTCAATCATCCCCTTCTCACAATACTACAGAACTGCACCTCCCCACAACTCCTTAAAAAAATATAATCCCCTTTTGCGTGAAAATTGGAACAGAATTACTTCAGTTCAAAATTCATTGATTCTGTCACAACAAAAAATCCTACAACTGGTACAAACGATTCACCATTACTATTAAATTTTCCTTACCAAATTTTCAGCTCCCCTCTCACCTCCCAAACTTTTGAAATTCCCCTCAATAATTTAATTTTTACTTTATAAGAAACTATTCTCAAATGTGGCCAGGTCAATTACCCTTTACAACCAACAACCAATGATTCATCATTCAAATCTATGTACACTCAAGATTTCACCTCCTTCCAACTTCCCCCCACAAAGCTTTACTCCCCTTTCTATCACCCAGGCGGAATGCTGATTGAATATTCAAGAGCAGATAATTTACTGAGAAACAACCCTTGTTTTTAAATTTTACATCACAAAATAATTTCAACCCCTTTTTTTGAGAGGATAGCATTCTTTTGAAGCCAAAATTTTAGGGGAGCAAAGAGAAAGGGGAGGGGAAGGGGGATGAGATACCAAAAATATCATCATGGGTATCGATTTCAAGTATTTTGATGACCCTGGTTTCAATTTTCACATCATTTTTGAGCTACAATAAAAATATTTTGATTTAGTATGGATTTTCATTCGCTTATCCCAGTTTCTGAGAAGAGAGCATTCTTCTGAAGTCAAAATTTCAGGATGGCAAAGAGGAAGGGGAGGGAAAAAGGGATGGGGATATCAAAAATACCATCATGGGTATCGATTTCAAGTATTTCGATGACCCTGGTTTCAATTTTCACATCATTTTTGAGTTATAATGAAAATATTTCGATTTAGTATGGATTTTCATCCACTTTTTCTTCAAATTTAATCCCTCTTCTGGCTTGAAATTCAATATAACAAACTCAACCGAATTTCGCGAAATTTTTCAACAAATTTCTCGCATAATTTCGTAACCAGGTCAATAATCGACCTAAATTATTAAATATTTCATTCATTCGTCGACTTTTCAAGTACATTTTCAAGCACATCATCCGAGCACTCGTCCCCAATACCATTAAACTACGTTTAAAAAAAACTTCAAAAACCACTTACAGTCTTTCCAATCTGACGAGATCTAAAAAAGCATCATTTTCGATGTTCTGAATCTCATTATCCATCAATTGCCTGCAAAAAAAAACAACAACATTAAAAACTAAATAAATCCGCATCGAACCCGTCACAGCGAGACGTACACCCGTTGGAAACATATTAACACACATTTCAAGCACTAGCTTGATAATTTGAAAAAAAAAGTTCCACCCAGCTCGTATAAAATCCATTACAAAGCCGATTTCCAAGCACGGTTTTAATTTCTCGTTTGAAAAAACGTTTATTTTTCATCTCATATTCAGCTTCGCCGCGGTATAGTGACTACGAGGCGCGTTAGCTGCTCCGGCACGTCAATTTAATAGGCTCCTTTAGACCTCGATAAATTTAAAACCCTTTATAAAAAAATACCATTCGGCGAGGAAAGCTAAACCCAGCTCGGTCTTTTTTTTTAATGGTGACAGTACTTATTTTTCATCTTACCTAAGTTTCCATCCGCATAGCTCTACCCCGGTGCTCGTTCGGGGAAAATAAAAAGCGAAAAAAAAACCGCTCGTTGGAAGAAAATGCACTTTCCCACATCGTTTGATGTTTAAAAGTAAATAGAGTAGCAGGGTTACGAAAAATACGTCGAATTTTAAATCACCGCGGCAATTAGCCGTTTCCTCGTAGACTGAATTTTTAAAACATTCGCACGTCTCGAGCACCACCGCCTTTGGCCGACGTTTCGGTGTCTTCGTCGCCTCGGCCTTTGTTCCCATTCAAATTACCGCAACGCCGGCCGACGCAAACTGGGAAACCCTTTATTTTTATAGACACTGCTGAAAAGCGAATAAAGACGGTAAAAAAAAGGGTCAAAAGCATGACGAGGATATTCGACCACCAAGTCTAATATAAAAACCATTAACCTCCCATCCCCTCGAGCTGGAAAAATCCCTTAACAAATTTACTACTCTTTATGATGCTGTTCCCGTGTATTATTTCACCTCATCCCTTCCCACTGGCCCCTCGTCTCGAGCTGCCGTCGGTTCATCTCGCATTAATAAAAATCACTACACACCAGACGTTTTAATACCTGGGCTAACTCGAGAGGAATTTTTTACGCCATAAGTGTAAAAAATCAATGTGAAAAAAACACCAAACTGGATAAAACGTTTTTCGTGTATGTACAAAAGCGAATTTTTTTCCGAGCTGAGTTTAACGTCGGGTCAGTAACGAGTACTTATCTTTTTTTTTTTCGTAAAAAAAACTTCCTAATTAATACTTACAACACTTTTAGACTGCTCAAAGCTTCCAGATCTGTCGCAAGGATGGTCGTGATATTGTTGCCTTGTAAATCCCTGTAAAAAAACAAGAAAAAACAACCTATTAGTCGAATACGAGTACACGAGAGTTCGGCTACATGAAAAAATTAGCTATACCGAAAAAAAAACACATCGTAAATTTACACTGTTTGGAGGAAAAAAATCCGCCATACCGCCCTGGTCATGGTAATAAAATCGTACGTCGACTCCATCATCGAAAATACGCGAAATTTATCAGTTTTCGATAAAAAGTCAACATATCGCCTACGCTGATCTTTATTGGGGGCAGCGTAATGGAGAACTGGTTGGACTACTGTAATTATCGGTACCCCTACGTGTCTCCTGTCCATATCGGATGGTCTTTATATAGAAATCTTTACATATCCATTTATATGTATTATGCGTTTTGCTGCATCGAATTTAGCATTTTTCTTTTTCTTTTTTTTTTAAATCCATTCAGCCATTATTACACGTATATAAAAATTATTACCATCGCTGGGTAGTTTTATGGCGTCTTTAGCCCGAGACTAATGCACAATTAAGACCCATAATTGATGATTTTCTGAAAGCGATCCCGCTGCGGATTTTTTTTCGCCTCGAACAAATTTTTCAAACGCGAACACAAAGTTAAAGTGTTCTTGTACCAGCAAACCAGTTTTCATTTCAATCTTATTCTTCGTATGTTGTATTTAAGCACCCATCGTCCATTGATCAATGGACCATTCATTCGTGAATCGTTTACTGAGAAGAAGGTAAACGTGGAGGTGAAGGTGTTCGGAGGTATTTTAATATCGAAGATGTTTATCACAAGTTTATCACGCGAGAGATCAGGGTAAGTGGCGGAGAGGGGATGGATATGTAGATTTGTGATTCGATCTGGTATTAAATTCGGAATTTAGGATGAAAAAAACGAGAAAATTCGATGGATGACAGTCCAATTCCATGCCATCAATTTGATCAAGTATTAGAAGAAAAGTAATGAATATTTAATTCTGTTGTTTCAACACTTTTAATCTCGTATCAGACGAAATTCTGCTTAGAAAATCCAATCTCACTTTTTATTCAGTGGTGGTTTTTTCCCTCAATACGAGTATGAAGAATAGGTAATAATAAAAAATCACCAGAACCAGGTTCAAGGTTTTCTCCATCGGATTTTTTGGATAATATTTCATTCAAATCGGAATTTATCAGAAAATTGATGATTTTTCAAAATTTCAGACAATCAAAATTTTTACAGAAAAAGGAAGAGAAGAGGGGAGAAGGAGGAGGAAACGAAAACGCCAAAAAATGAAATATCGTCCAATTATTCAGAAAAATGAGAGAAATTTTTGTCATATGGAGAGGAGATAAAGGAGGCAACACATCTTCAAAATAGAAGAATTAAATTTTTAGTCAAAAAATCAGGGTTGAGTTGAAAATTTAAAAAAAAAATGGGGGATTTTGTTTTTGAATTGGGAAGTGAAAAAAATCGTACTCATGATCAAAAAAATGAAAAAAATATTTATTTTAGTCGGAAATACTCCTTTAATAATTCGATTTCAGCTCATTCACTCACACTTCAAAAATTGAAGATCTGATTTTGTTAAGAAATTTACCTGCTTCAATTTTCCACCAATTTTTAAAAAAAATTAAATTAGGTACAGCTATTCTAGCAAAGTGAAAAAAGAAAATTTTTTTATCCGATAAAATGGGATAAATTCAAAGAAAATTCCACAAAAATTCAATTAAAAAAAACAATGATTGAAAAATTTTTGTTCAGAGAAAAAACTTTTCGGCCAATATCTTAAAAAATGGGCTGGTAAGTTTCTTTTTATTTGAAAAATAGGTTTTTTATACCTACCAAATTCTTTTTCCATTCGGTTTTCTTACAAAAAAAAAAATGCGAATAAAAATTTGTAGATACTTCTGTGAAACGAAGAGCTTGAAATAATGGAAACTTTTCAAGGAGCGATTATCATGGCAAAAAAAAAGAATAAATGAGTTAAAATTTTGAAATACATATAAAAAGGTGATTGAGAAATTTTCCAGGAAAAAAAAATACTCGAAAAATTTTACATTTCAACAAAAATTCAACCAAGATTTTCAAAATGTTGAAAAAAATTAAAGTCATGTCAAATCCAATGGATCTAGAAATGAAAATTCTTGCCATTTGTAGGGGTTTTCTGGTCATTTTGTGCCGTTTTTCTCTCTTTAAATTTGTCAAATGTAAGAATTTCTTTTTTAATCCTTCAATTAAAAAATTCAAGGAAACGGAAATGTTGAAAATTCTTGCTTTTTGCAGTGAAATTATTGAAATTCTTGCTAATTTCGAGTTTTCTTGTCCTGAAAATGAAATCCTTGTTTTTTGTTTTTTTTTTTTAAATTTTTCTTGCCAGTAAATACTATAAACCATAAATATTCATAATCATAAGTACCTTTTTCATTCACATTTTTTTCAGTTGAATAGGTTGCCATTCCAAAAAACATATCTATTTTTTTTCAAATCAAAATTTCATTAATATCATACTCAGGATTTCTCCAATTTTTGAAAACTTGATTTTTTTAAATACATCAACTGAATGATTATTAAAAATTTAGATGATTTTTTTCTCATTTCAGGTGTTTTTCAAATAGGATTTGATTATTCATTTCACACGAAACTTGTTTCGTTAATTCTTGAAAAAAAAAACTGAAAATTTTCACGATTTTCGTCCAATTTTTCAAATTTTCATTTCATGCCCCTCTCATTGCCCTTTTAAAGACTCAAAATATTCTCAAATTCAGTACATTAGCTCTCAAAAAATACTAATCATTTTACTCAATTTCCAAAAATTTTCAATTTTTTCCACAATTTTAATTTTATTTTTGACAATTTCTGTTGCCAATTAAACGAGTTAAAAATACATTTTTGTCTTCCCCTTTCCCCTTGGTTCAATACGCAGATTTATATCGATTTTTTAAAAGTTCACGATTTTTTCACGACATTGGCTCCTTTTTTGAAAAAAAAAACTGCTTAAAATTTCCTTCCCAAAGTTACTTTACTCAAAACACTTATTTTTCTCAAATTCACTTCGCTAGCTCTCAAGCAACGCTCAATTTAAACCAATCTCATCCATTTGCACACTCAAAAACGATGCAAATATTCAACCCATAATATCATTTCCTTCCCCACCCTCCCTTCCCTCCCTCGCACCTCCGAGAAAGCTCTAAAAGTCGAAAAATTCGCAGGTAGTACACTTATTCAAAACAAAACGTCTCTCTATACGAAAGACTAAGAGCAGGCTATAAATAAACCATTATTACAGTACGTACTCGATTGTTAAACGTCGGCAACAAGAGGTACACACCCACAGGTAGTGAAAGCCCGGGGAATCCGAAGAATGGAGGTAGCAACAGTGGAAAACATTTTAGAAAAAGCGTCGCTCTTGACTTGACAATGCACTTTACATAGTCATCCACCCTTTTTCAAATGGCAGCAGTTGATATTACCTTGAAAACCTTGGAATTTTAATGATTCCGTTTTGCGGAAATTTAATAACAGATAAAAATACCTCCGTCGCGTTTCTATTATCGGCAAAGGCTGCTTACCCCCCTTTGCTATGTACTTTTTCACTTTAGGTATCTTTCACCGAATATAATACGTATTCTTTGCAAAGACATCTCTCTCGTCTCAGACTGGGACACAAAAACAAAGATGATAACAATGCATTTATACACGTACAAAACACAGGTAACAGGGTACCCTTTTTGAATGGCACGTGGCATTATCGTCCTCCTGTCTTTTGTCGATTGCATCACCACCGCCGAATACAAGTATCGCAGCATTTCTGTTTCATACAGCAGCAAAAAAATCCTCCAGCTAAAAGACTATGCAAGGGGTAGGTGTAGGCAAAAACTACACAAAAGTCATGCAAAAGTTTTGCCGCGAGCTGCGCCAGTAAAAAGTCGCTCGAGTAATTACGATTTAAGAGCAACGCGACGATGCGGCGAGAGCAGGCGTGTAAATAATTAAAAGAAATTTATCTGCTGTAAACTGCAGCGTTGTTGGTTCGAGAGATCTCGGCTCCGGTCTCTGATTCTGTATAAACACCCGAGCGAAAATTTTCGCACCCTAATTCACGCGACCGAGGCTCGAGCCAAAATAAAGGCGCAAACTTTTCATAAAGCCTGTGACGACGAAAACACGAACCCCCTACCCCCTGCCTTCGAAGAACCGTTTAAAATATTATTAAAACGTATTTTCCAATTATATTCGTAAACCGAGTGAGACGGCTGCGACGTCGACGTCCCTTCAGCCCATAGTCATGTAAATTAACACCGCCGTCGCAGCGTTTTAGCCCAATTTTATTACGCGATCTGCTTTTCGATAAACACCTTCCTCTCTAATTTCAACGCGAACGCAGTCTCGGAGTTTCTCTGTGTATATTGTTTATGTAAAGAACCCTCATTAATACTCGAATCAACAATACCTACCCGAGAACGTACCTATTGCTCGTCATTTCAAATAGGTTACGTACGAAATTAACTCGTTTCACGTATATTACAAATAATATTAGAGAAATAGAGATCCCATGTGGAACGTGTTGACTTATGCAACCGTCTCCTTGCCTCCTGAGCTCCTGCAAAGTCTGCATATCGCCTCATCATGCCACAAATATCGAGTATGGTTTAACTATACCAATCCAAATACTAATATATTTATTACACCGACGACCAACTCCGAACTGTGCTATGATTTCCACAGCAAAAGACTATAATGATTATACCTTTAATAATCGACTCTACATAAATACAGGGTGTTACATGAATCGTCTGACAAGCTTATTTTTTACCTCTAAAAAAATTGAGAAATGTGATAATTTTTTCCTAATGACTTTTTGCCCAATTTTCAAAAAAATTCTAAACAAACAAACTAATCAAGAAAATGGGTATTACATTGAAAACAGAAAAAATCTTGTCCTGAAAAATTTTTGCCTAGTATTAAAAATGAAGGGGGTTCGAAAAACTCAAAATAAATGAGCTTTAAAAAAGTTTCAAATTTTCTAAATTCTGAATGATCTTCAGCCTCTTTTTTTTCAATGCTAGTCAAAAAATTTACAGATCAAAATTTGGGCGTTCAGCTGTCCACAATATCTCCAGAGATGTTTTTCTCTGACTTTCTCACGTGAGGGTTTCCCGACCAATTTTTCTCAATATTCTGTTATTTTTCCAGGGTGGGGGCAGGGAGGGATTTCATTTTAAAAAAATACATTATGCGATGGTATCAAAATTAAGATTTTTCTCAAACAGAGAATAAAAACTTCATAAACTGAACAAGAAAAGGTAGAACAAAGTTGATTTCTCTAATTTTTTTATTAGTAAAAAAACAATTTTCCAGTAATTTATGACCTTATTTTAAAATGAGAAACTATTTTAAAGACGAGATGAAATTATTCATAGTACCATTGTTTTTGGATTTTTTTCAGAGGTTTGAGCGATGAAGAATGTAAACTGTGTTTTTCTGAAGGAATTATTTTCTAAAATCGAAATTCACATCAAGCATCAAAATTTAAAATCGTAATCATGAAGGGTACAATTTTTGGAAAATCTACTTTGAAATATCCTCCCCCTCAAAAAAAAAAGATAAAACATACTTAATTAAAATTTTAAAATAAAAAAATCATAATTTTTCAATAAATCGTGGTCAAGAAACAGAAAATGGCCCTTTTTTACTTGTTTCGAAAATTTTACTGCAATAGAACTGGCTTATTTCATGTTTGTCGATTCGAGCAGTTTTCAACTTTTGACCTCAGGTTTTCTGACTTTCTTCAAAAATGTTTACGAGTTTCCCTCAATGGTCCAATGAAGGAATAACAATCTTGGGGGGGGGGGCGCTACATCTCGGTGTTGGTTAGATCCAAGATGAATCTGTTCACGTCGTTTGGTGAAGGAATTTAAAAGTAGATTCAAAATTGATGATGACGTTTTGAAAACATGAAGTTGATTTTTTATGATGAAAGCTCAACTTTCATGATGAGTACAACAAATGAAAGCTACCATTTAAAAATCTGAAAAAATTACAGCGAGGAAAACTTTTCAAGAGTTTTTTATTAAATTACTTTTCAAGATGGAATTTCACAACCCCTAAGGGGTACGGGGGTCCTCAATTTTAGCCAAAATTCAAATAATGGGGAAAATGAAGTAACACATCGATTATTACTAAATCGAAGGCGCTGAGTCCAAATATGTGCTCAGTTTTTTCACATTTTCGCTCTGAACCCCCTTATCAGTCCCCTTGTTGAAGCGGAAATTTTTAAAAAGTTGAAAATAACGTGTAACGTGTCGTTTGTGCAGTTTTTGAGAGCGCTCAGATCGAATAATTACTCATTTTTTTGGATTTGGCCCTTTATTGTGCCTTGCTAGTCCCTCAATTTTGAGAAAGAATTTATTTATGCAAAAAAATTAATAATATCATGTGGTATATCGATTTCTACTAATTCGAGGGTGCTGAGCACGCTCATCAACTTACATTCTCAATCTGCCTATTTCGTGTTCGACATTTACACCCAAATTATCAAAAAATTGATGTAATATATTTTTTATTGGAGTCAGTGTAGGACACGGAAGAGACAGATAGAGGAAATGAGTTGATAATCTAGCTCAGTCCCTCGAATTTGTGGGAATCGATATGCCACACGCTACTTTCATGGTCAAAATTCTCTGACTTTTTCAGGATCATCCTTGTTTTCTTCAGAAAGTGGACACTGAGAAATTTTTTTCTTTGATTAGTAAATTTTTTAGAATTTTTTTCAAATAATTTTTCGGTAACCCAGTCAATTTTGAAGCTATAAGAATAAAGTCATGAAGTAAAAATTTGTCCAGTTTTCAAAATACCGTCCATTCGATTCCCATGATTGAAAATTTTTTTTAGGGTAGGTGATTTTTTTAGAAGCAGCATTTTCCCCTTTAATTTTCAAGATTAGGAAATTGTTCATTTCGATTTTTTTTAGTGGTATCAGCTACTTCGTTAATCCCCCCTTCCATAAAAAAGTTTGACAGACGATTCATGGAACACCCTGTACAGTACAACTATTTCAAAGGCAGGGGGGTCAGGGGATCGATAATCACGCTAAATTATGTACCATCGATAAATACCCTCACACATCGCCAAGTATACAATAAGGGAAAAGGCAAACAAGACATAGAGAAGACAAACTGGCTGGCAAATGTTTGACAAATTTCAACACGCGTATAAAACTTTCACAAACTTGTGGGAAAAGTGGAAAAGTTATGTGGAATTTTTTCACTCTCCGATTCTCGCAGTCATATCCCCGCCCCGCACACCTTTTCTTCCGGTAAACACGAAAATTACACGGGGGTTTCGTTTCACCTGTATATTATCGCCGGCTCGATCGCGTTGTTTACACACACGAACATGGCTATGGCGACTTCACCGTGAAATATTGGACGACTCCGCGACGCTATGAATATATCATTTTTGTATATTTTTCATTTTCACCGGCATGGCACCGGATCCCTCCCTGGCGAGCTGGCTGTGTGAACTGTCGCAGAGGTATTGTTTGTTTTGGCGACAAACGAAGCGTTTGTAGTTTGACGACGATTTGCGGCTCGCGATTACGAGTTGAAAAATTAGCCGGGGCTGGGTTTTGAAGTAATTACCTGGTGCGTACGATGGTTTGTAAATAATTGCACGCGAGGTGTCGCCGGTCGTGTGGGAAGTGACGTGCTTTTGATTTTTGCTTCGAAAATGAGTGTGGCGAAGAATTTGTATTTGGTGGTAGTAGAAGGGAGAGGAGTTGGCTCGGATTTAATGAGGTTTTCAAAAAGTGTTGACACTAATTTTCCTCAGATTTTCAATGGATTTTTTTTTATTTTCGCAGAGACGATGATAAACGGTTTCAAAAAGTAACTTGTTTCTATAACAAAGAATTATCTATACTAGAAAAATGCCTCAAATTCGTCAATTTTCGAAATTTTCAATTCAAAAATTGAAACAAAAATCCATGAAAATATTAAAAATTTTATAAAAATTGTAGAATGGGGTTGAGATTAGATAAAAATAAGAAGACAGCTTTTTGATAATGACAAACTCGAATTTTTTCAAAATTTCGAGCTTTGACCCTTCCCCCTTAACCCGGCATTGCTCGCATGCGGTCAATTTTGTCCATTGCTCGCATCGGGTCATTTTGACCAATTTTGACCAAAATTCCTTGGTTGCTCGCATTATGGTCATTTTGACCAATTTTGCTAACTTCCTTGATTGCTCGCATTACGGTCATTTTGACCAAAATTCATTCAATTAAAATTAAACCACACCTCTGAAAAAAAATGTCAATTTGGTCAAAATGACCGGCATGCGAGCAATGGCGGAATTTTGGAAAATTTTTGTCCTTGGTCAAAATGACCGGCATGCGAGCAATGGCTAAATAGTTCATGCGAGCAATGCCGGGTTAAGGCTAAAATTCGGTCAGAACAAAAAAATGAATGTCGGAATCAGAATCAGCGACTTCAAAGACTTAGATTTAGACACCCATATCAAAATTTTCCAGAACTTTAGGTTTTGACCCTCCTCTTCACGGAGCTCAAATTAGGTCAAAGCAAAAAATAAATGTCAGAATCGAATCCAGCGATCTCAAATACCTAGATTTCGATATCCATATCGAAATTTTTCAAAATTTTAGGTTTTGACCCTCCACTACCGGAGCTTAAATTCGGTCAAAGTGAGTGAAAAATAAATGTCAGAATCAGAATCAGCGACCTCGAATACCTAGATTTCGACATCCATATCAAAATTGTTCAAAATTTTGGATTTCGACCCCCCCCCCCTGGTGTGGAGCTATAATTTGGTTAAAACAAAAAATGAATGTCAGAATTGGATTCAGCTGTCTAAAATACGTAGATTTCGACATCCATATCAAAATTTTTAAAAATTTTGAATTTTGACCCTTCCCCATTGGGGCTTAAATTTGTCAAAGCAAAAAAAATGTCAGAATCGGAATCAGCGAATTCCATTATGTAGATTTCGACACCCACATCAAAATTTTTCAATTTGGGTTTTGACCCCGTTTTTGGAGGTTGGTTAGATGTACTTAGTCATCCCCCCCCCCAAAAAAAAAAATTAGAAACGAAATCAGCGACTTCGAATTCCTTAATACCGAAAGTTTTAGAATTTCATTTTTCAAACCTCAGTCAGAATGATTTTTTGATCGTTAATTTTTTCAATCTGGCCCACTGTCTGCACCTAAAATTTCCCCGTCCCAAACCGAAATTCCCCGAATTTCAAATCCATCTCAAAAAAATTCCGCTATAATCTTCCAAACTAATAAATTTTTCCACCCTCCATCAAACACCCCAACTTCCCGACAACATTTCCGATTCACACCTCAAATCTGTGTAAAGCTAATCTCAAGACATTACCGATGCCGACGGCGACCAAGATACCCAGATCCACCTACCGTCTCAATTAAAAAGGGCGTTAGAATCGATTACTCGCGAGTATTTTACACCCTCTTTTTGTACACATCGAGCAAAGTAAAATTAGGTCTCAGTGATTTAAAATTAAAGGTATTAATCCGCCCAGCTCGTACACGAGATACCCTCTCCGGTCTTCACATACCAAGCATCCCTTTCGGCAGGGCTGTTCGGGGAGCCAGAGAGGCCACAGCAACCGCTACGTCGTCGACGTCGAGCCAGCGAAAGGGATACGTAGACGCAGACGGGCCACGAAACGCATACGAACCCACAATCGTCCACCCCCGTCCTTCGATCCGACCACGTTATACGATCGTAACTGCCTCGCACAGCCATAAAATCTCCGCAGTTACCGAACGATTTGCGGCCGCGATAAGTTTTAATTAAAAACAATATCTGTGTAATATTGGAAAATTTATTATCGTTTTTCGCCATCGACGCGAAAACAATTGCTGGAGGAGGTCCAGTTTTTTTCGTCGCTTTTTCGCCTTTCGTCGGTAGACTTTTTATAAAACACTCGTCGAATACTCGCAACCGCGTACGTAAAATTATCGATAAATGGCGCTATGCCCGAAACCGAGACGCGTCGATGGATCCCCCATCATCGGGGCTCTCTCACTTGGTTCGCATCATTCCATCTGCGTCCCATCACTTCCTCGCTTAACCCTTCCATACGAAAATCTCTCAAAGGAAAAAAATTGGTTCGCATTGCACACGTACCGAATCGCATCCGCGGTCTTTTTTCGCGCGTATTGCACACACCAGTCGCGTATACTTTGAAACTGATTTAAATATTCAGCGCCAGATGCGGTGGTCATTGTGCAACTTGTTTTGTGCGTGTATTTTTTTCCACTTTTTTTTTCTATTCCTGCTCGCCGCTGCTCCGAATGGACTGGACTTCTCTCTTTTTTTTCACATACAGAATTTGTACGAGTTTGGCGGTGTGTGACAGCTTGACACTTGCGAATGGAGAGGCTGGGGGAGTACGTGAAAACCGTCGAGTCGGTGGAGGTATATACATAAGGAGAGGACAAGAGGAGAGGTAGACGTCGCCTGTAGTATCGTTGTGCAACAGCTAAACTGCATTAAAGCGTTTAAGCGGATTACTATAATGGGACTGTGTGGTGGCTTAGGGTGGGCAAGGGGAGAGGGGGTCTACAAATGCCTCGTATATGAGTTACCACCGATGTACACATAGTATATGGTAAAAATTGCATAGGCGAAAAAAAGTTTCGCAGCTGCGACTGCTGGACGTTTTCAGCCGAATTTTCTCAATGGGTGTAATTTTCAGCCGAGAATTCGTTGTTTAATTACGTCCAGTTAATGTTTTATAGTAGTTTTTAATCAAATAGGGGGAAAATACTTAATGAAATCGGCGGAGGGTTAAAAGAAGAGGTGAGGGGATTTTTAAAAAATCACATCCATATTCTATGTCAGAAGGAGTATCAATCTAGATTTTATTGAACATGCATCAAAAGTAAAAAAAAAAATTGAGAAAATGATGTTTTTCAAAGTTGAATTCTTACGAGAATGAAAATGAGAAAAATTTGAAAACTCTACTATAAAAAAATTACGCTCAACAAGATTCACAGATATGCAATGATATTCAAAATTTTCATAAAAATGTCTCATTTTCAATAGCCTTATTAACGAATCGTAAAAAAATTTCAAAAAAATGACCGAAATTTTCATATTGAAGAGGCAAAAAATGAATGAATTTCAATCATTTTTTCCAGAATTAGGTGCCTCATTTTTTGCACTAGACGTGCTCAATTTGTACGAAAACGATACCCATATTGATAGGTTTACCATAATCTCAAAATTACGATTCGGAAGGGGGGGAGGTGCTGCTGACCCCAAAATTGGAAATTGAGAGGTAACACATCTCGTACTCGCAATAATAATTTCAATCAATTCAAGAAATAATCATAATAAAATAGGAATTGTTATAATTAAATGAGCAAAAGGTGTTATTTTTCGAATTTTCTCCAATGCATGGCCAATAGTAACTCTTGTTCTCCTCGATTTCGACCATGTCCATTCGATGTAAAATTTTAAAAAAATTTTGTTATTCCAGGATTAATAAGCCATAACTTTTTTTCACCAGGGTATCTAACTGATTTTTTTTTTTTGTAAATCACTACTTTTTCCACTACCTTTTTTAAAAAAAAATTTACCCCCCACCCAAAAAAAAAATTGACTCTCTTTCCAACATACAAAAAAAACGATCAAAATTTTTTAGAGAAAAAAAAATGAAATTGGAAAAAATCTTTATTTTAAATGTAATACATAATTAATAAATGAAAAATGAACAATTTTTGAAATTTAAAAAAATAAATTTCGCGTCTTTGGAATTTTTTCATTTTTTCACTACTTTTTTTTTCAAATTTTCGTCTGAATTCACGACTTTTCCACTACCGGCATGACCGGTTTTTCAAATCACTACTTTTTCACTACTTTCACTACCCGTTAGATACCCTGTGAAATTTTGTTTTAATTCCCTAAAAAATTATGACTTTTCACATTGAAAAATGCAAATTGCTTCTGTTATCATTGATAAAATTACCAAGTTTTCAGTATTGAAATTGAAAAATAAAAATTTGTATTTTTTTCGTGCTATTTTTCCTAATCTCAAAAAGATCTCAAATTGATATCTCCTTCTCTTATCAAAAAATTGATGAAAATCTTATTCAAGGTTGTCAAATTGCTACTCACTTTCAAAAATGATTTTTCCTGAGTTTCAAGTTCTCTAGATCTCTAATTGTATGTACCTAAACCAATTTTTAGGTTCCCATGATTACTTAATAAAATGTACTTTTCATTTCTAGAAGATATCTACATTTTTTCTGCTTCAAAATAGTCTCATTTTCCAAGATAAAGGGGAAGTCATCCCTTCGTCTTGGAAAATGAGACTATTTTGAAGCAGAAAAAATGTAAATATCTTTTAAAAATGAAAAGTACTTTTTATGAAACGTGTAATCTTCAATTTTTTGATGAGGGAAGGAGATATCAATTTGAGATCTTTTTGAGATTAGGAAAAATAGCACGAAAAAACACAACTTTCTATTTTTCAATTTTAATAGTGAGAACTTGGTAATTTTCAGCATTTTAGAAATTCTGAAAATAAAAATTATTTTCAAAATCGCTAAAATGTTGAAAATCAAAGAATTTGATGATTTTCATGCTGCAATTTTGACTTTTTTTGCAGTGACTTTTCTTTCATTCGAAAGAGAGATGTGGCTTCTCTTGTTTCGAAATTGATTTCTATAAAAATGGAAATCAAGAAATTCAAAAAATATTTTGAAGAATAATTTTTATTTTTTTTTCATCTCATATTTTCTCTTTTCTATTCAACATTTTAGTAAAACAATTTCTTTTTAATTTTGTCCTCGACAAGAGAAAAATACTCGAGCCGATCCCACACCCTTTTCCCCACTTTGTCTCCCTCCACCTTCCAAAAATTTCAAATCTAAAAAATTCCTAATCTTTGAAAAATTAAAACTTTTACGAACGCGATTCCCGACACCATTATAATTCACTATACCTTTCCTTACACTTCCACCTGCTAAAAAAAACTTGGCACACCAAACCCCCTCCGGCAAATTCCTCGATCCGCCAGACAATCCCCCTACCCCCAATTACCCATAATAGCCTCATCTTTCGGGCGTAAATTCGACCAAACCCCTACAGCTCACGTCGGTGTAAAAAAAACACCACGTTTCGCGAAAATGAAATTATAAAAGCATAAAAAAAGAGAGAAAACGCGCTTTAAAGAGACTCGCGAAAGCGCAAAAAAAAAGAATGGCAAAAATGGAAACGA
This sequence comes from Pseudococcus jackbeardsleyi, assembly GCA_038380155.1. Classification (NCBI taxonomy): domain Eukaryota; kingdom Metazoa; phylum Arthropoda; class Insecta; order Hemiptera; family Pseudococcidae; genus Pseudococcus; species Pseudococcus jackbeardsleyi. The sequence continues at coordinate 8,865,344 of CM076240.1, forward strand.
AACGGAATTTGTTAGGAAATTTTTTGCTCGCATTAAAATGAACAACGATGGAACCGTACACGGGGCGATAGTAAAAAAGCTTTCTATATGGAAATATTTAATATCGAATTCGCCATTGTTACACGTTTTTTCTCTTTTTATTTTCGGGCACGGGGGCACCGTCGGCTTCGGCGAACGCGATATCGCGGGCGAAATTAAAATCAACATAGTTTTCGTCAAAAAAAAAAAGAAGAAGAATAAAAAGCAGCGTAGAAATTCTTATATTGACGAAACGAGTTTCGCGTCAGCGAATCGAAAATATATACGCCAAGTTCAGCTCCTGTGGAATTGAAATAACCACTCTCTCGCAGCTCATTCTATTTTGGCCGTCTTTGAATAAGAAAAAGACAACGAAAAAAACCGTAAAAATACGTATCGCCAAATGGAGACGAAAAGAGGAGGAAAAAACTATACAAAAAGTTAATAACCTTTTGCATTAGCGCCGGAGCATCGTTATCACTATGTATAGTGTCCCTTGGCGTGACGTCCACACATCCAATTAGAAAAAGGGAACCTTTTTCTGGGGTTTTGGCCACGGATGATGGCTGGGCACAGGAAGGGCAGGCAGGATAACCGTGTACAAGTTTTATAGTAGTTGCGTGTTTGCAAGCCGAATATTGATATTGCTGGCAAAGAAGGGGTGGAGGGCATCGTCCATGCTGGGGTTGTAAACAAAAGCCACGCTGAATGGCACAGCAATTGATGGAAAAGAACGATTGTTATGGAAAATGCTGGTCATTATTTGTCGTCGGAGGTAGCCGGGTACCGCGGATCCACATTTTCACTTCTTCTTTTCCATTAGCGGTCGCAAGAATTCCGAGTACAGTACGTTTACAATAACTCGTTAATGGAGGTAAAACGACGACGACGACCAATGTATAGAGTGGCCCATTCGACCCACCACGACCCATCACCCAAATGTATTCGGACGTCGTAAAACCCCCTTTTGCTGTGCCCCACCAGCACGAGACCTAGGGAGGGAGACGAGCAGACGCGATGTACTACAATTTCGTTAAGTTACATAATCGCACTTGGGCTTGGACCTCCGCACTTCACCCGAATAGTACACGAAACGCTTACATAAAGGCCAATCTCGGTCGTATGTTTTTTCTCGCACAGATACAACGCTATAATACACTTTCGCAGTCTCTTTTCACAGCACTCTTTCTCTTTTCGTTTCAACTCGGGCTCCTTTTCCTCGCCTCGTCTCGTATTTCTATGCGCAATGTAAATAACGAGATAAATTAGCTTTTTTTTTTCCTTCCTGCTTCTCCTCTTTCGCTGCTGCGCTTCTTCTCGTCGCCGCAGTCGCTGACTAACGTGTGTCGGATCGAAAAAGCAGCGTAGAAATGGTACTTTTAAACGCGCCATTGTAAAGACCCGGTACGCGGCTGGAAATTTAACGAGAGCTTATATTAGAGGCTTTTTGTTCGGCGTGATTGCGAGATGAACGAGAATAAGACGTTCATTGTGGGCTCTTTGTATATAGAATCATCGCTAGGTGGATAGAGATGTATGTGTTTTACTCGGGAGTTGCCATAATTTGGAAAAAAAAAAGAGGAGATGACGAATAATGCGAGCAAAGAGAGTTGAAAAAGAATTGAAATTAAAGGGGTATTCATCGACTGATACAAGTATCCGGAGATTACGAAAAGTTATACTTATTTGGGGTTAATGACTGTGCAAACTTCAAAGTCTTCATGAAAATGAAAAAAAAAAAAACTTGAATTAAAGTCAAAATAAATCAAAAAAGTCATTTTTAAATGCGAATTAATATGAACTTTTCAACAATACATATAGCCTCTTTAAAATTTCAATTCGGAATTAGGTAAAGAAAAAAAAATACAATTTCTGGAAGGCATTTTCTAATGCAAAATCAATTCAAACGAATGATTTCAACGACCACAGTTCACATAATGATGCACACGAAGAAATGGAATGATCCATTCATGACGATTTTTCTTTTTAAAGTCGCATTAAAATAGCCAAAAGTTGATACTATTTTTTGAAGGAATTCATGCTGAAGTCAAAAAAGTACCTATACAGTTTTTTAAATATTTGAAGTCAGATGACAGAATAACAGTTTCTCCACAAAGTTAAGGTTCCTGAAAAAAAAAACTGAATTTGAAACAGGAAGTCCTATGGAGAAAATTCTGTAGGAGTTGAAAACAAACAGTCTCTTGAATATTCGTAGTTAAAAGCTCTTTTGAAAAAGAAAAAGCCATCAAAGTCAAAAAAAAGTAAGAGTCTCTAAAAATGATTCAAATCAAGGTACCTATCTCGAAGAAAAATTATTTTTAGGTCAACAAATAAGAGAGTCTCTTGAACAGAAAGGGCGTCTTCAAGAAAGAAAAAATCACGAAATTCAAACGGATCTCTTGAAGAATTTGAAGTTGACCAATCAAAATCTAACATCACGAAATTCAAACGGATCTCTTGAAGAATTTGAAGTTGACCAATCAAAATCTAACTATCTCTTCAAAGCATGCGACTGCGTTGAATTGACGAAATGATGAAACATGAATGGTGGAGGGAGGGGGAGGGGTTGAAAAGAAAATCATTAAAATAAAGATTGGAATGTCTTGAAGATACCCCTCCTGAAGTCAAAAAGGTATAGAAGTCACTTGAAAAATTAGGGTCAGATGTATGTATTAGTCATTTCAAAATCTGTAATCAATTGATGCAAAAGTGCATGTTTTTTGAAACATAAGGAAAATTTGAATGATTTTTAAAGAGTCTTGGGGGGAAGGGGCAGCTGAAGTTTAAAAAGTGCAGAAATCTCCTAAATACGATATTTTGAATTTACAAAATTGAAATATCATGCTCTCGAGCCCGAAGAATAAAAATTCTTGCTATTTTTTGAATATTCTTCTTGCAATGTTCATGCAATTTTTCTTACTTTGAATGTACTGAAAAAATAACATCGTTCTTATTTCTCCATTACAAAATTCAGAAAAAGAAGAAAATGTTGAACTTTTTGCAAGAAAATTACTAAAATTCTTTCCATTTCTGGTTTTTTACCAACCAAAAGGTGCAATTCTTGCCATGTTCATAATATTTTTCTCGCTCTAAATTTACAGAGAAAAAATCTTCCCTTTCTATCTTTCGATTAAAACATTCAGGAAGAGACAAATATTGCAAATTCCAACTTTTCATGAAAAATTATGAAAAATTGGGGCTATATTTCTCTTTTTTCTCTCTCTCATTTGCTACAACAACAAAATTTTTGCAACCAGTTTCTGGCTTTTCTTATTCTTACCAAAGTAGACACGTTATTTTTTTCCCTTAATAACTTAAAATATTAGGGGAGGGGAGGGGGAGGGGGCGGGGTTCCCCAACATGAAATTCAACATTAATCCCATCATCTGACCTCAAAATAAGTAATAAATTCACCAAGAAAAAAGCTCTCCTCTCTCTCCCTCGCCAATGAAATTCGAAACGGTAAACTTGCATCAGTTCATTTTACCACCTTTTCCGAAAAAAATTCTCAAACCTACATTCATACATTTCAATAAAAACACTTCAAAACACCACTTACACCTCGAAATCGATCCATTAACCCATAAAATCTTCCAAAACAAGCCATTCTCCGCTCACACACAATCGTTCACGTGCCACACGCGTTTCCTCGTCATCGCTCACTCCAAACCGTCCCAATATCCGAACAATTACCTGACCAAACCTCACATCACAGCAACAAAAAACACACCACGTACCTAAACCAACTCTACATTTCTCTGCTCAGTCTCAGCTCCACATGCGCCCACAAACCCTAATAAAAATTATCATTTCGAACCTACCAACAACATACCATTCGAGCTATTAAAACAATGACAAAACAAAGTAGTCGGTTTAATTGCCTTAATTATTTGAAACGATGTTCTGCCGTGGTGGTTTTTTTTCCCTCTCTCATTCTATCCCATCTTCTTTACCACCTACATTCATTTTACCAAAGGTGCGTAATACATTGTTATACTTTGTGATGTGATTCTGGAGGACATGGGCGGACAGGGGCATCTGAGGACGAAGACATTTTGTACAGAAATCTGTTCAAACAACATCGCTTTTCGTTTTATATTCTACTTATAAATGTATTTTTTTTTTCATTGTCAGATGTGTCTGCTGCGGATGGCGGGTTTAAATGGGTAACTGGTAAAGTTAATTAGATGTAAACGAGGTATACACGTTAATAGAGTTGATTTAGGTGGTTTAAAAAAAATTAATTTTCCAGTTTTTTTTTCTGGCTGGCAGCTGATCCTTAAATCATACGGTACTTTTGCGAAAGAAGAGAAAGGAAGGGTATATTTTTGCTTATTTTTTTTCGACACCCAATTCCGTACAGATTTTACGAGCAAAAACTATCGAAATGGCAAACACATCGTTACTCGTGTTATTGCTTTTCAAGTACAGATCACACTGGCGAAACTGTAAATGCAGCAAATACTTCGACCAAGAAAAAAAAATGCAATTCGTCGGGTACTTATTTTTCATACATAATTCGATGCATCTGTTGTCGAACGAATTTACGACCCCGTCCAAGCCTTCGGTTCAGGCCCGTAGTTAGAAGGATTTGGAGGGGGAAGGGGGCAATGACATCTTCTCATCTGGGGCAATGAAAATTATCAAATCAATTGATCACTCCCCCCCCCGGTCAAAAAAATCACACTCATTTTTACATTCATTTCATCTCTCTAGTTATCGGATTTTTTTTCAAATTCAGAAAAAATTGAATTTAGAAATTTTTGGTCCACATTTCAAACCATTGAATGAACAACGCGAAATTTATGAGAATCGATGGGTATGTACGGTCAATTCGGGAGGGGGTCGATTAGAGCAAGGGGAACGGGGTAAAATCAAAAAGTAAGTCGATATTCGAATTCTACGACCTCAAATTAGTGATAATCGATATGTCACACGACATTTCAATTTTTTGACATATGTTTCTTCGAAATTGGGGGGCTGAAGGGGGCACTGAAGAGTCAAATCCAAAAAATGAGTGAATATTCGAACTCAGTGCCCTCGAATACCTAACAAACGATAGGTCACACGTTAATTTCAATTTTATAAAATTTTGAACCTCTCAAGGGGGCTACCTAATAGGGAATTCAGAGGGGTCGGATGAAAAAACCAAATACATATTCGAAATCAGCGCCTTCAAATTAGTACAAATTGATATGCTATTTTATTTTTTCGAATTTTGGTCAAAATTGTGGACTCTTGTACCCTCCAGGGGTCTGGAGATCCAATCTTGAAAATTTGTTGGTTGAAAAGTAAATAAAAAAGGGCTATGTAGAATTGTAGATGTACCTAGCTACCTACTTACTGTGATTTTTTCCAATTTTCAAATGGTATAGTTTGCACCTAATATTGTGAGTTTCATCGTAATTTTTGCGACTTTCAAAACAAACTAGTTCAACTTATTGAGCTTTGGTCAAAACTTGGATCAAAATCTATAGAATCATCTTGAAAATTGTCCAAACCCACAAAATTGTAAAAAATAAAAAAATTCTTGTATAGAATGAATTTATGAATGAGAGTTATTACTTATAAAATATTTATCAAGATTTACATGAAATGCTGCTGTTTGAAATGAAATTATCACAAAATTGGTACTCTCTAAATCTGGATCAATCAAAAAAACTGAAAATTAATTGATTTAAACAGCGAAAAGTGTGCAACTGTTGATCAGTGAAATTTGACTGCCAATCAGTGAAAAATTTGATATAATTATTTTTTAGTTTTATCAAGTAATTTTTAAAACCCGACTTGGAAAACAAACTACCAATTGAAATATGGTCAAACTTAGATCAAAATCTATAGAATCATCTTGAACATTTTCCAAACCCACATTATTAATCATAGTAAAAAATAAAATTTTTATTGATTCTTTCAGTATAGAATGAATTTACGAATGCAGTTAAAATTAACTTATAAAATATTTGTGCAAGATTTACAGTGAAAAATTACTGATTCAAATGAAATTTTCATTTTTGAACTCGGTAATCTTAAACTACTGAAAAGAATCAGTCGAAAAACTGAAAATTGATTAATCAAACAGCGAAAATTGTGCAATTGTTGATCAGTGAAATTTGACTGCCAATCAGTGAAAAACTACTGATTCAATTGGTGAATTTTCATTTTGAATTAGTAATTTTTTTCAAATACTGAAATGAATCGAAATTTTGAGCAAATCGAATGTGATAATCAAATGGAAGGATGCTTTACAGAGACAGTAATTCCATATGTGACTCAGCCGGAAAGAAGGGACCTAGTGTAAAAAAAAATCGACGAATCATTTTTCAACATTTCCGGCATTTTAAATGAAAATTGATGTTGATCGAAATTTTGAGCAAATCGAATGAGATAATCAAATGGAAGAATGCTTTACAGAGACAGTATTTCCATAATATTTGATTTTTCGCCAGTCCAGCATTAAAACGAAGATTCGACAAATTTTTTCGGTAGGGAGGGGAGGGGGCAAATGACTATTCTAAGGAGGGTATTGTCCTTGCCCCTCGCAACCTCAGGCCTTCTCCGGTTACATCTTGCTTCTTTACCGTACTCCAGGTACACCTTGGCAAACGGTCATAAGGCTCACGAAACGCGGACACGTGTTTTCCGCATATTTCCATCGCGTGCTGTATTCAAAACACAGCCCGACGAATTTATGCGACCGGGCCAACTGCGGCGACAATAAATCATAACTCGGTGACGATTTACAAAGACTGCATACGCACGGTGCGGTCTTAATTCGGCGTATTTTGGCAAACGATCGTGTAATCTGTAATTTATGCATCGTTCAGCAGCACGCACTCTTCTGTCACGACAAATTAAAAACAAATAATCTGCTCGAGCTCGAGTTCATAATTTACCCGTCTTTCTACGCCAGGTACAGTAATTTACACCTAGTCGACTTCCAAGGCAGGATTGTTATCGAGGAAAAACATCTCGGCTGCGAAGAATGTCTTCGATTCCGTACACGTTTTTCCCAACCGCCATCGAGAAAAACACCAACAATGAGAATAGAATTTGATCGAGGAAAACCGTTCGTCTTCATCGTAAAGGTGCCAAGGGTTGGAGGGTATCGTGTATAGAAAAAGGTGGCATGGCATCTCTATATCTGTGTACGTACGATGACGCATATAAAGTACCGGCTACAGCAGCAGAAAATGTAGACGGGGCAATGGCAGGGAGGGAGTCGATATAATATACACGATGATAGCAAAACGGTGTAGTATATTTCGACGATGAAAAGTGTGCAAATGATAATGCCACAGAAAGGGTATAAGGAGCAGATCGGTTGGCTGTACGGTGCCGAGTTGAGGGTTGCCAAAAAAAGAGAGAAAAACGAATCTATTGTGCCGAGAGGTGAAATTTCTCTCATATCTGATAAATATTAGGTATCCGAGCCGGTACACACGACGAAGACGACATTCGTTGTCGAGCTTTCCCCAGCCCATCTCTCCCATATACCTTTTAAATTACTCGACCATTTTTCCAAAACTACCTATACACAAAAGGTCACACCTGCGCAATACGCAGCAAGCTCGACGTCGAGTAATGAAAAACCAACCGATACGAATGCATTACTGGCAAACATATTGTTCAATAGCCCTCGAGCTTTTATAAGTACGTAGTACCCACATATTATTATATCCGAACCCATTCGTCTCAGCTTCCAATCTACATTGGCAGAAGGCCACGAGGCGAGGGGCTGCTGCACTAATAGCTATTGTATACCGCATCCCTCCTCCATTAAACGAATCTATGAAAAAAAAAAACGCAGGGAGAACGCGAATCGCGGGCCAAGTCTCGTCTATCAAAGAACTAACCATTCATGAAATTGCAACCACGTGTTCGGGGGCTCTATTGTTGAATTATTTAAAGTAGCGGATAAACGTGGGATAATTTGGATATTTCCCACACCGCGGACATGATGAAAAAAGCCACTTGTTTGGCTGGCTTCTCGGCTGGAAAATTTTCTCGATCGATGGAGCGTTTGTACGAAGGTTCGAGATGAAATTGAAACATGAAAATTCGTCATTTTTTGGTCTAATTTTTCGAATTGAAAAAAAATCAACAATGATGACCCTCCCTCCATCAAAAAAAGAATGAAAATTTTATGAACGCTAGTAGATATATAAGGCGGGTTCTGGAGCCTAAAATTTACCGCGTAATTACCGGTAATTACCGCGTATTACCGTGGGAATCGTCATATTTACGGGCTTCTCTCCTATTGGCCGAGATCTTGATGACGTCATCAAGGTAATGCTGGTCAAAAAACGTCAGCTGTGCAAGCAGTCAGCAGTCAGCTGATGCAATGAAGGTAATGGAAAATTCCACCAATCACGAGAGTAGTTAATTTTTCAACCATATGGATCGCTATGAACAGTTTTAAATCGCGATTACTTTTTAGGTGATTTCCTATTGACTGAGATCTTGATGACGTTTCCAGTTTTTACCAATTTAATTTTTTAAAATTTCATTTTTTAAAAAAATTATTCTGTCAGCTGGGATCGAACCAGAGATCTTTTGCATAGCAAACCATTACTCTAAGCATATAGCCACCAGTTTAGCTTACAAAAATGGTATTAACACTATACATACCCTTAAACAATAGAAAATTACCCTCCTACAACTGAATTGAGTATTAGGAGAATAGGAATACGAATTGGTTCAATGTTTTACAATCTCTTTTGAATTGGTTCAATGTTTTACAATCTCTTTTCAATGCCAATCAGATTTTATGATGTCATTTTGCATTAAAATGTTGCTATCACTTTCCAATGTCATTTAGATTTTTACAATCTCTTTTCAATGTCAATCAGATTTTATGAGGTCATTTTGCATTAAAGTGTTGCTATCACTTTCCAATGTCATTTAGATTTTATGAGTGATTTAGCATTGAAGTCAATAAAATTTTATAAGTGGTTTGGCATTGACAATTACCTAAGTAGGTACCTACCTATCTCAGTTTTCAATGTTGCATTTTTAAAAATTAGTATAAAAGAGAGTTCTATGTACAAAATAGATTAGTTGTGTTTTGTTCAGTGTTCTGTTGATGTTTTACATTGCTGTGCTAGTATTGGTTTTCTATTTTCACCTTTTTTTTCTCGGAAAAATGAGTTCTCAAAGTGTGTTGGTGAATGAAAATGAATCAGTGAAAAGAAAATTACCTTCAAATTTTTTCATTATTCAATTGTATTATAAGCATGTCTTTTAATGACATGAAAGATCTAATCGAAATTACTTTATTAATGAAATACAACAATATGATGATTGAAGAAATGGTAAGTAAAATGTAATTATTTGAAAAGTTTTTGTTTTAAATTTTTTTTCCTCAAAATTTCAATTGTTTGTGTAGGACGAAGACAAACAATGTTTAATCATCAGTTCTCCATTTTTTATTCAACCAAAAATGATTATGTCGGTGATAAGTGAAATGTCTGGAATTGCGATGGGAGAGTATGTAAAGGTGGAAAAAAAGGAAGATTATTTGCATCCGGAAGCAGTTGCTAAACGATTGTCTTTGAAAAAGAAATATGGTCCAGAGGTCGTAGATGCCTCAACTAATAAGGTTGGTGGAATAATTGAGTGAGAAAATGTTGTTGTTTAGTTTTCTACATACCTATTCTTTATTCTTCAATTAAGTATTTAGTAGTATGAAATTTTAATTAACATTATTTTTAAGATTGCTAATTACAAACAAATAATTAATATTAAGGTATTTTTTTTAAAAAAATTAGGGCAACATGAAGTGTGAGGTGTGTGATGTTTCTTTTTTAACAAAAAAAGAATGGATTGACCATGAAAAATCACGTGCGCATCTGGATAAGGCAATTGAAAAATACGAGCATTTCAAAAAATTAGGGTATTTTATGCTTACAGGAAAGTCGGCATTTAAAAATCGTGTAGCTACAATAATTTTTTTGAATCAGAACCCGGAATTTTCTATCGTCCAATTTTTCGATAAAATTGAAAATTCTTTATTGGATGTTCTCAATTCACGGTTGGAGAATGTTACTTCTTTGAAAATCAACTTCAATTTGTACGCCTACTATAAAAAAATCACAGGCGAGGAAAGATTATTCAAATTGAATACATCCAGCATAACCCTGTTTCGAAATGATGATATTTTGACAAAAATGGTTGAAGAAATTTATCCGCAAATAGACGTTCAAAATGATGAACTGAATAGTGGGGGTTCTGGTTGGATTTTTAATGGTGTTTCAGAATTTGAGGTGAGAATGAATCGTAATGATGTGTTGAAAAGGGCTGGAACATATATTCCAACGCCTGCTTCGTTAAAATCTAAAAAAGCTTTGATCAACGTACAAAATGAGGCTGATGATCTTTGTTTTTATTATTGTATTTATGCAAAATATCAATTGTATAAACCACACTTGGTGAAATCGTACAAATATTGTGAAAAAAAATTGCAAGAAAACCATAAAATTAAATTCAATTTTAATCGAGTAAATTTTCCAGCTACCTTGAAAGATATAGACAAGTTTGAAAAAAGTAATTTCAATGTTTCAATAAATGTTTACGCTTACGAAAGTGGAAAAGTTTTACCTATCAAAGTATGCGAAAAGGAGTTGAAAATACATTATGATTTGTTAATGTTGAAGAATGAAGAAACCAGTCATTATGTATACATAACAAATATCAGTAGATTGATTGCTGGTCAAGTCAATTCTAAGAAAGCATCTATAGTTGTGTGTAAACGATGTTTAGTTTATTATTGTGGGAAAAAGAAGTATGAGAAATTAGAAGAACATAAACGTTTTTGTAAACAAAAACATGGTGAGAAAACCCCATCAAAAGTAGAATTGCCAGAGGTAGGAGATAATATTTTGAAGTTTGAAAATTTCAAACATCAATACCCGATAGATTACATAATTTTTGCCGATTTCGAATGTTTATTAAAACCCCTGAAATCAATTACAGAATTAACCGGAAGGGAAAATACGCAGAAATTTCAGAAACATGTGCCAATAGCATTTTGTTTTTACGTTGTTCATTCTCAAGAAATCTTTAAAATTAAAGATAATGGTAAATTTCGCAGGCCTAAAAAACCAGTTTGTTATGTTGGTAAAAATGCCGCCAACATATTTTTTAAAATGATTAGAAAAACTGCTTTAAGAATTCAAGATAAGTATGAAAAAATTTTACCATACCGACCCTCCTTATTACCTTGGCGAGATAGAAGAAGATTTTGGAATGATTTGAATTGTTGTGTATGCGGAATTCCATTCGAAGAAAAAGAATGGAGATCGATACATTACAGACCAAATGATCGGGTTTTTCAGGGTCCTTCACATAAGGAGTGTACGTCACGTTGCCTACCAAATTTTGTACCAATTTTTCTTCATAATATGAGCAAGTATGATTCTCATCTCATATTAAGGGGTTATAAGAAAAACACCGATGCAATGAAAGTTTTACCACATAGCGAAGAGACCTATATAAGTTTTTCAAAACAAGTTGGAAAATATTTTTGGATGAAGTTTATCGATTCTTATCGATTTTTATCTAGTAGTCTTAGGTCGCTGATAGAAATTTTACCTCAAGATGAAATGATACATACAAAAGCGTATTTTCCCGATTTATCCCAGTTTCAATTGATTACAAAAAAAGGTTTTTTCTGTTATGATTATTTGGATTCGGAAATCAAACTTCGCCAAACTGAGATACCTACTCAGGAGCAGTTCTATAATCAATTGAATGATGAAACTATTTCTAACGAAGATTATAAATTTGTAAAAAAGGTTTGGAATACTTTTGGATGTAATAACCTTGGAGACTATTTAACAGTGTATGTACAGTCTGATTGTTTGCAACTGGCCGATGTCTTTTCGGCATTTCGAAAAGAGGCTCTTAAAAATTATGGTCTAGACCCTTGTTATTGTGTTTCTCTTCCAGGATTTGGGTTTGAGTCGATGCTCAAAATGACAGGTGTAGAGTTAGAATTGCTTACAGATGTGAATATGTATTTGTTTTTCGAACAAGCCATGAGAGGCGGAATCACAAATACTGTAGTTAGGTACTTGGAAGCCAACAATGTACATATGCCTACATATGATAAAGATAAGCCGCCAATGAGTATTTTTTACTCAGATGTTAATAATTTATACGGTTATATTATGTCATCTCCTCTACCAATTAGAGATTTTAAATGGGTCGAGGAGAAAGAGTTGGAAAAATTTACTTCTCAATTTATTTTGAATTTGAAAGCTGATAGAAAAATTGGATATTATTTGGAAGTGGATTTAGATTATCCCGCTATTCTACACGATCTTCAAAATCCATTCCCCCTAGCTCCAGAGAGAAAGAATCCTCCAAGATCAAAAACGTGTAAGCTTTTGTGCACTCTGGAAAATAAAACCAATTATATTTGTTACCATGAAAATTTGAAAACATGCTTGGAACAAGGTTTAGTTTTGAAAAAAGTACATAAAGTTTTACAATTTACCCAGGAAAATTTTTTGAAACCATTTATCGATTTAAATACTTCCCTGAGGCAAAAAGCTCAAACCGATTTTGCAATTAACTTATACAAATTAATTACAAACAGTACATTTGGTAAATTTTTAGAATCTACCCGAAAGTATAAATCATTCAAATTAGTTTGTTCCCCCCAACAGTTTTCCAGAGCAGTGGCTAAACCAACTTTTAAGGATAGCGTGATTTTTTCCGAAAATTTGGTTGGTATTCACTATCATAAAGCGGTTACAAAGTTGAATAAACCTATTTATGCAGGTGTGACTGTACTAGAAAAGTCAAGAAATTTTATGTATAATTTTTATTATAAAGAGTTGGGTAAAATTTTTCACGATATAGAATTTCCTCAGTTACTGTACATGGATACTGATTCGTTTATTTTGGGAGTGAAAACTAACGATATTTATCCTTATATAAAAAATAATCCGCAATTTTTTGACACTAGTAATTTCCCTCCTGATCACCCACTGTTCAGTTTGACAAATCATAAAGTACCTGGATTTTTTAAGGATGAATTAGCTACACGTCAATGTTTGAAATTCATTTCATTGTCACCAAAAGTTTATAGCCTCAAGTTTTCTGAAAACGAAATCAAAAAAATCAAGGGCATAAAAAAATCTGTTATAAAAAAGGAAATAAATTTTGAAGATTTTTACGCTTGTTTGTTTGAAAATGTTGAAATGCTAAGTAATCAGTTACAATTTCAATCATATAAACACATAATATACACCATAAGTCAGAAGAAAAAAGCATTGGTCAATTTATGCGATAAAAGATATTTTTACGATAACATCAATAGTGTGGCGTATGGTCATTATAAATTTGACCAGTTCATCACCTCTGGCAATAGTAGCTCAGACGAGAATGAGAGTGTGGTGGAGGAGGAAGAAGAAGGTAATGAGAGTTAAATTCACACTTCATGGTGCTTTTCAAGTTTTTATAGGTAACATTCATATTTGGTGGAGGAAACAAAAGAGGAAAGCAACATGTAATGTGAAAAAAACCTTGCTGAAATGATATCGCTGATGGCAATTTATCAATCACAACCTTCTGATGACGCAGAGTGTAAATGACGCAGAAATGTATTTTTACAAATTTGTTGCACAAAATGATGAAATCTTGCATAATTTATTGTAAGATTATTGCTGTATAACCTTGTGAATTGTATAAATGTAATAAAAATTTTTCTTTCAATTCTTATTGCGTTTTATTTCAAAGTATTATTTCCAGGGTCACTAGCAAACATTGATTATTCGGTGAAAGGAAGGACAAGGCGAGATGGGAAAGGAAATTACCTTCATACTTGCTTTGATTTGGTGAAAGGAAGGACAAGGTGGGATGGGAAAGGAAATTACCTTCATGCTTGTCATCAGTAGTGGGGTAATATTCCAACATTTTTAATGGTATAAATAAGATGTTGGTAGACAAATGAAGGAATATTCTTTCCTTGTTATACAGAGTGTGTTGTAATATTTACATCTTTTTTCCATAATGTTGAAGTACAAAAAATCAAGTAGTTTTGCTTACCCGCCTATAAAAACAACTCCATTTGCCGCTGGTTTTGACTTGAGCAGGTAAGATTAATAATAATCAAATTTTTGATATACAAATTTTTTTTCACCCGGAAATTTTTCTTCTTAAATAGTTCAAGACATTATGTGATTGCTCCTCAAAGCTTAGAGATGATTAAAACTGATATTCAAGTTCAGTTACCCGAGGGTTGTTATGGGCGTATAGCAGCTAGATCCGGATTAGCTCTAAAATCACATATTGGAGTAGGAGGTGAGTGATATGTAGGGGTACATATAATTATTTTGAAATATAACAAAGAAAGCGATTTATTCGATTAATGCCCTTTTTTTCAATATTACTTAGCTGGTGTTATTGATCCAGACTATCGAGGAGATATTGGCGTGCTTTTGTTTAATCATCATCAAACAGAATCCTTTGTAGTATGTCCTGGTGATCGAATTGCTCAGCTCATATGCGAGAAATTTGCTAGCCCATGCTTGATGGAATGCGAGGTAAGCTAGAATATAACTGAGAAGAGATGCAACAAAGTACCTACTTATTTGTAAATGACTTATGAAACAAAATTTATTTTTAGACTTTGGAAGAAACAAAACGTGGGGAAGCTGGTTTTGGATCAACTGGTACCCAATCAATGAAAGTAGATGAGCCAGCTTTGCAGAAGAAGCAGAAACTACAAGCGCCCTCTGCAGTGTTACCAGTAGCAACCGAGGAGGTGGCATGTTTAAATTACATTTTTGACTTCAAAGGATTCTTCAGTATGCATGACAACACCCTGGTAATTAAGGAACTAGCATTTGCGTGCGTAGAAACTGATTTTCTAACACATTGCTTTATAATTAAATCCCCTTTCGAGTTTGATAGTTTGTCTGAAAGTAAAAAATCATTTGTCTCGTCTCGAACAAGACTATGTCATAGGATTGAATGGAATGATGGTGAAATGACAGCCAATGATTTACTCTATTTATTGTACACTATTCTACCATTGTCGGCGAGAATTTACGCTTTGGGTCTTTCAAAAAGAGAAATTTTGAAATCAATGTTTCCAGAGTGGGAAGTGAAAAATTTATTTCAGTTGCGGGATTGTCCCCAAACAATGTCCAGTATGCGACAGTATAACGATGATGGTTCGTTTAAACAATGTAATTTACCAGCTCATTGTGATGGTGGTGGTGGTGGGAGAAGCAGCGGTAGTGGTGATTCATCATCATTGTTTTGTTTTGGTAAAAGTAATAGAGAAGGTGTAGAGTGTGCTTTAGAGACCGTACAAAAATATCGAGTTTGGTATCGCAGCAAGCATCAGCTAAAACCATTTTCGGCATCTTCAATGTGTTGGAAAAATCATGTAAACAAAGAAAAGCAGCACATTTATTGTTGTCACCTCAAGTGTTTTGACAGATTAGACCAACCCACTGAAGTTGATGGTCCAGCTTGCGACAAGTGCATGGCTTATTCTTGTTGTTTTTGTCGATGTAAAACTTACATGTTTGGAAAAAAATAAAAAAAAAATGTACAATTTTTTGGATTCTCATCCTACATGCCATTAGGCTTAGTATGTAATAATAATCAACACCCACAAAGCTTGAAATAGTTTTATTTTTAGACTAAGATAAAAGAAACTAAAACAATGTAATATTTTTTTGGATAATAATAATAAAAAGTTTTTTACTCTGGAGTATTTGTTTTTTTTGGGGGGGGGGGGTTTCCTCTAGTGGAACTGAGCTCCACGGGAGAAAACAGGTGGCAGGGCGACCCCTAGGCCCCGGGCCCCTGCAGGGCCCTAGGGAGAGGGGTGTGATGTAATGGCAGAGATTAGCGACATCACGTTCGTTTATCCATTCGTTAGCGGAATCTGGTAGACCTTGCCATTTTGCCAAGACTTTTTCCTTTATTGCGACATGCAATCGTTCAATCAGGTAAACACCTGTGAGGTGTGGGGGGTACTAAGCGTAATTCTTCGGCATAAAAACATCCTTCTACAGGTACTGGAGGTTCGTTGATTGTGGACTCTAGCAGATAAGTTGGTGGTGAGTGAAGGTCAGCGGTAAGTAAGACTCGGCGTACACGAAATATTTCATCGCTCCAATTCTGCAAATATCCTTTGGCAAATACACCTTTATAAGCGCTAATACGTACTAGATCACCAACATGGAATTTTGGTTTTCTTCGCATCATCATCAACTGATTGGAGGTGAGCGCAGATAAAGTGGAATGGGAAGCAAATTTCAATAAATTTTTCAAGACTTGGGTTTCATTTTTTTCATCTACATCTACAGGTCGAAATTTTGTCGTGGTATGAGGGGTATTATTATAGCGACGAAGTACCAGTTTCAAAATTGCTGCTGATGAAGGTGATAATGTTGATGTTTGAGCAGCAGATGACTGATTACTTCCTCTACCACGAGCACGTCCACGTGGCCTTCCACGTGATCGAGTGGTGATGGTAGCTGGTGGAGGTGTGGAACTATCCTCTACATAGCGATACTTTCCATCACCCCGTTTGGCCATTTCTCTATACATACCAGTCTTCAAGGTACGAATTAGGCGTTCGCAAATACTAGCCTTTTTTGTGGAAAATGTTGAATAATGATTAATGCCGAGGTCTCGATACAATTTATCGCAATCTTTATTGAAAAATTCTCGCCCATCGTCAGTTTGAAAATTTCTCGGTACACCAGCAATACGAAATATTTTCTTCAAAGCTGCGGCTGTCTCCTCACCAGTTTTGGTTTTCAACGGTTCCGCATAAGCCATTTTACTGAAACAATTTATTACCGTCAGCACATAAGAGTAGCCATCATTGTCGCTAGAGTGCCGACTCATATCCATTAAATCGCCTTGATATAAATCTCGCAATGATCTTATTTCCACATGCCGCCTGGGGTAATTTTTACGAGCAGGACTATACAAGCTATTAATTAAATCATGGCGTAGATTAGACCCAGTTGTTGTCATAGCGATGTTGTTTTTAATAAATTCCTCTTTCCGCCAGCTCTTCTAAAATACTTTGTATTTCGTTACGTATTTGTGCAGAATTATTTCCAGCTAACTGCTCCCCTCTCAGTAATCTTAATCTGGCAACAATTTCGTTTATGTCGTCAAAATAAATATATCGATATTTATTGTTATTGTTGTTGTTGAAATCTGAAATCATATAACGCAGCTGTTGGGAAACAAGCAGTGGGCGGGATAATAAGGGTTTTTTCAAATTTTTTTTCACTACCCCTCCTCTTGCAAGCGCTACTTTTAATTTATTATTATTCTTTTTGGATCTTCCTCTTTGCTGTTGTTGTCCTCCTTTTCTATTTATACTTTGTTGATTCCCTGCTCCTTTTTTTACACCTCCTCTCTTCTTCAAACCTGAACCTTGATGAGTGCTTGGAGTAGTTACCGATAATGGCGATTGTAGTATTTGACGTCGTCCCTGTGTTTGTTGTTGTTGTTGATTTCCTTTATGTGGTGTCCCGGAGAGAGGAGTGTAAAATTGATTACCCTGGGTAGGTGTAGCCTGTGCGGAGTTGATCGGAGAAAATGAATTTTTAGTTAATTCTTTAATGAACTGAAATTTTTCTCTAAATTTTGGCACATTTTTCCACGAATTATCGGATTTTTTTGGCGCTCTAGTACGAATCATAATATCGGCATACAAATTTTGATCTTCCTCAGTAAACTGGGCACGATCAACCTTCCGACAAGTTAACAAATGTTTCAATCCCCGAGTCAAATGATAATTACTCCCATCCGCTAAAAATAGTGTATCATCTAGTACAACCACATTTTGAGGGCCTATCGTGTATTGCTGTTGTCTGGCATTATATTTCAAGCCATAACTGGTATCCTCGAATGGAGGAAAATATTTGGATACTTCCGGACTCGGAGAATCGGTATCACGAATGATTTCATCCTCCTCCTCCTCCTCCTCCCCCTTCTCTTCATCTTCTCCTCCTTCACTGGCTGTTGTTGTCGATTCTTCATCATCCTCCTTCTCTTCTCTCTCATCAACTACTTTTTGTTGCTCGTCTGGTACCACTACCTGTTGGGATGTTGCTGCAATCTTCTCATTTTTTGTTGTAGGTGGTGCTACCTGTGTTTTTTTATCAAATTTTAAAAATTCCTTCAAATTTGATTCTATACCAGTAATTGGTTTCACAATAGGAGATAATGTTTCTCGTGTTTGATCTTGGATCTCTTTTAAACTAGCATATTTGGCTCTGATATTATTAAGCTATACGACAAATTTCCTTTTTTAGAAATTTCTCGATTGATATCTGGTTGAGTTGGTGCTGTCATTGATATTGCTGCTCTTGTAGTTCACACGTTTAGTTTCACTCTTTCAAAATGATAAAGTGATGAAATGAGCTACGAAGTCGTCCTTTATAAAGATTTTTTTCCAGGTCCAAAACAACAAAACCATACTGGGACCTATTCCAAGCTTTATACTTACACTTTTTGAAATGCCTAGAATGTAATGTTGTCAGAACTTAAATGATCGTCATGCACGTGGCGTAAATTCAGCATCTTGCCTGAATAACACAACAAAATTTGCATTGTCCCTTATCAACGCCTTATGTATCCTAGCGTAACTTTGACAAAGTAAAAATACCGAAATGTAACGATGTCTACCCATAGAGAAGTATATTGTCTCATTCTTTCATTGAGTTCATTGGTTGAACTTACATCGTCAAAAATAACCACACTCTGAGGTTTACACTTTTCAGGGGTAGGTAATTCACCGCTACTAGAATAACAATATAAGCCAATTTCTGGAATTAACGAAAAACTTTTCTCAACTTTTCATATTTTGTTTGATATAAGCTTTTACTCACAGATAAACATTGGAAAACTTTAATCCATTTTTATGACTCAACAATGTTATAATTAGATTTGTTTTACCACAACCGCTTCTACCAACCACTAATCCACGTTACACAATCTGGAAACAAAGGTCCGTGTATTTTGCGAAAATAGACCATCGCCTTGTTGTTGCAGTGATGAAGAGAGGTTCAAAATTGGCTCTATCTATAGGTAGTTTTGTATTTTGTTCGATTATTTTGAAATCTTCGGTCTTGGTATATTTTCCGTTTTTTGAAAATGACATATCGCTGAAGAAGACACACAGCTGAGGGCATGGGTAAACAATGTGTTGGAAAAAGTATAAATAGTGGATACAAGAGCTTGTTGGATCATTTATATACATTTTCTCAGATGAATGGTAAACATACTTCTAGAGTTGATGCGTCGAACCCATCGTCGTCAACAAAAGCATCAAGGTCGTCGTTATCGCAATCTAGTTGGTTAAAGGACTAATCAACAGTCTAATTAATCACAGTCCTGACCTTACAATTAAACCATATCGATTCCTTGGGCCGGGACAAAGTTAGAGGAGAAATTAGCAGCCAACGTTCGAGGTATAAATCCGTTGGACGGCAGCTAGAAAACACGACATAGCTTACTCTCAATTTTCAGACCTAGCAAACCGCCAGAAAGCGGATAAAGAACTCGAACTAGCAGCTTGGCAGGATAGAGTTAAAGCTAAAGACGCTTCACTTGGTGAAAAAAGGATTAGCTTGGTTAACAACCAATGCCATGAAACTCAAACGAAAATTTGAAGGAGGTAGAGTACAAGGCTCCAAAGTTAAGCGTCAGAGAAGACAAAGAAGGCATCTTCCTCAAAAGAAAGCACTACGAGCAACAGCTAAAAAGAAACCTCACACTTTAGATCAAGTAATTAGAAAAGCTCGTCAAGCGATCAAAGCGAAAAATGTTGGCGCTAATCTATCCAAAACCAATAATGATGCAGATTTAAAGGGTTTGGTTCGTGATTCCTTAGCAGCGGTTAAAAAATACAAAAACACCGAACGTCTTCCACACAAAAGAATAATACCCATTCCTCAAACAGGCGGATTAATTCCTTTAGTACCCATCTTGACAGCTTTGTCCCATGTTGGGGCTTTGGCTAGCGGGGTATCTTCCATTGTTAGTGCTATAAAAAATATAAAAGACGTTCGCGACCAGTATAAGGCTCAGAAAGGAACCGGTATACTATTCCACAACATCATACGTCATCGAATTGGTTCTAAACTAAAATTGAGAAAACATAAGAAAGGTTTAGCTTTGCAAATTTCTTGATCAAATTAACCAGCCAACATTAACGTTAACGTTGAAATGCCTCAACATCGCAGATATATAAGGAAAACTATAATGTTACCTACAACTAAAAAACCTCTAGATTCCAAACAACTGCTGCGATTAATACATAAAATATAAAATACAAAATTTTAGGTGTGTTTGCCCGTGACCTTCTACCTAAAAAACCAAAACCTGTGGAATGTGGAATTGTAAATATGGACAGTTTTCGTAATTCTGGTACACATTGGTGCGCTTATTATTTTCGAAAAAATTCCTTTTCAGCTTACTTCGATCCCATGGGTTGTGTACCACCACCCAAAGAACTGCTACATTACCTGAAAAACCGAGAGGTAATCTACAACCACGATGCCAAACAAAAAATTAATACGGTCAATTGTGGACACTTATGCATAAAATTTCTCATAAAGTTGAATCGAAAACCTCCCTCCACTCCAGATGAAATTGTTTTTTAATAACATAATAAATACACGTTCAAAAGTGAAGAAATGCTCAGTATAACTTTTGTTGTTGTTATTATCGTTTTGTATGCGAGGTTATCTCTAAAACAGTAGTAGTAGCAGTTATGATTTTCAAATCGTTTGTGTTCACCAATTTGAAGGAATATTTTCTCGAAACTGGATTATTAATAGATGCAAATTTTACTCCAGTTGTTCGACTCACCGCAAATACAAACAATGGACAAAATTTGGCAACATGGACCATGCACACCAATGAATGGTTTCTACTGATGCGCAAAGAATCCGATCGAATAATGAATTTTTTCCACACATTAGCCGGAATTGGAACTTCATCGATTCTGGATGAGGTAATCAAGGTCACAGATGTCGTAATCGGACGATATAAATTACATTTTCGTGACAACGAAAAAGATATTTTGGTTAGTAGCAGTGAGTATGAAGTGCAACCAATAACCTTGAATTTAAATTTATTTCGAGAAATGATACGTTTATACGATATGATATCAGTTCATTTGGAAGCATTGAATAAATATCACTTATTTGCCAAATTTGCTTTTTCACAAATTGTAAACAACAGTTTTAAGAAAAAAGAAAAAAAGAAGAATTTCAATTGTTCCACCACTCCAGCTAGCACTACATCGGATGAAGAAATTACCCACGACAGCCTCCCCACAAAATCTCCATTTTTCAAACATTTGGACGATGTTGTGTGCAGATTAATCGTGGCGAGAAATCAAAACACTTGCCGCTGACAGGGTATATAAACAAGCGATGCTGATGAACAACGTTTAGTCCTCTTTTTGGAGTACAGGAGATTATTTTGTTACAATTTAGCCTCACAGGTTTGCATTATCCCTCACTGTTCTATATTTTTTTTGTACATACATACGTTTACCAAAATGTGTTGCTATTGTGATGATGCAAATTGTGAAAAAATTTTATTTGTGGACTTTAATTACTTTTATGGAATTCGAAAAGGTGAAATGATAATTAAAGAATTTGCATGTCTCAGTCTAGATGGTGAATTTAGTTTCCACGAGATTCTACTCCCACCATACTCAAATACCATTATCAACAATCAAAATCGCAACTCCAACGATTGGTGCACCAAAAATCTTGGACATATACCGTGGGATTATGGTTTAAAACCATATGACGTCACAATGAAAGACATACATAAGAGAATTGTAGAAGGATATAAACCTACTAGAATTTTCGTCAAGGGTACAGAAAAATGCAAATTTTTGGAAAATTTCCTCAATAAGAATGAGTCTCTTTGTCCTTGGAAAATCTCCCAAGCTGTTGAAAATAATAATGGTATGGTTACATCATCAGCTCAATGGAACCGAGATAAATCACCGTTGGTTAAAGAAGCCCTTTGCGAATTCATCGATATTCCAGCATTTCGAGAACTAAAACGTCAGTACCGAGGATTACTTCAATTGTTTGGGTCTTGTTATTTCCACACTGATGGGTGCGCTGTTTCAAATTTGAAACTTTTAATGCATTGGTATCTATTGAATGTCCATTCTCACATCTCCTCCTCCCCGATATGTAAGGTATAACTTATTTGGGTGGGATAAGACTATAAATATAGAACTAAAATTATGTTTTGCACATAAGTTCTGTACACTTAGAACTACTTGTTTATTAGTGTAAAATCTAAACAATACAGATATGACTTCATTTAGATTTGTTTTCATTAAAAATTCTCCGGTGTTTGTGCATCATTTTTTCCCAGCTATACATTTGTCATCTAAGAAAAAATATGAATTGGCTGTAGTGTCATTTGCATACGTTGATTCCATTGTTTGGAATAACAATAACGATAACGATGTGTTCACACAAACCTCATCGAGTGAAACGCCAAATTTTTCGTTCCCACTCACACCACCCTCTTCTCCACCCCATTTTTCCAGGTCCGTTTCACCAGCAACTCCAGCTCCCACCCCAGTTGGACAAACTCCCTCTGTACAAAATCCTCCTCCTCCTCCGCCTCCCACTCCACCAGCTGACCCTCCAGTCTCATCCTCTGACTCTTCTCCGCCACCACCCCTTCCACCAGCACTGAGTCAAACGAGAAAAACAATATATGAAGAAACTTTGACGAGAACAAAAACGGAAATTTATCCCGATCCGAAGGACGTACCACCACCATCGCAAAATACTTCGACATCAGGACTAGAAAGTCTTCCTTCATTACTGCAAGAAAGTTTGGGGGCTTGTGTGGGGAAACCTATGAAATTGACTGAAAAAGGTGAACCATATTGCGAGCTTGATGATGAAGAACCATCGGGAAGTGACCGCACAAAGCGAAAAGCTGGTGATAGTGAGATTAATGGTGATTTATCGCATACTCGTACCAAACGTCAAGCACCTTCAACACCTTTACATCCTCCTTTACTACTAAAAACTATAAATATCAAGTGCGATTTAATTTTATCTCATTGTTTCGAAAACGGTAGGGCAACCCGTATATTGCACTCGTTTACAGCATTAAATAATAATAGTCGGCACATAATTACCGAACATCCCAGAAATTTAATCTATCTTCCTCTAATCACAAATAACGAAAAAACCAACACAGAAATTACCATCTAGATCAATCGGTATCAGAATAGACGATTTTGAGTCTAATTTAGTACATTTTACAAAACCATTTATGCTGGTTCTACACTTACGTCAAATCTTTTTGTGACCTCCGTAATTTCCATGATTGTTTACAACCAAGATTTTAAGAGAAAATCTTCATCATCAACTGTATTTTCAAAAGCTAAAAAACCAAAATCTCAAACTCAAAAACATAAAAAAAAGAATAAAACTGTGGGAGCTGGTATTGGCGGAAAAAAACTCTCGAAAAGCAATTTAAAATTCTTAAACTCACTCGGACTAAAACTACACAAAGGTAAACGCCGCATAAGTAGTCGCTAAGTACTTTTTAAAAACTTTGCGACAGATACCAACCTTTTACCATGATTGGTGAAGATAACCTGGACATTTTGGAACCTGTCTCATTTGATAACTCCATATCAAGCTGTACATATGTAACTTTTAAAAGTTTCAATTCCAGTAACCTCTCTCATAATGATGAAATACGCATACCGATATTCTCAAAAGAATTGATAACAATTCCTCATTATTCTTATATTTACATTAGTGGTCGAATTACAAGAAATAACAGTACAACCTACAGGTCACCCAATCGCATACAATGGAATGATGCACTTATTCACCAGTATTTCATATGAATTGAATGGTGTAGCCCTTGATCGGACCCTCAATGTTGGAATGACATCCACTATTAAATCTTACCTATCAAAAACAGCTGCAAATGCTAAATACTACGAATCATGCGGTTTGTTCACTCTAATACTCCATACAGAACATCTTATAGACCTGACTCTAGTGAAGGTTACTTCGGAATCTACATACCTTTACAATTTTTGCTAGGGATTCTTGAAGACTATCGAAAACCTATCATAAATTCAACTCAAGAATTGATTCTAGCGTTCAGAGATGATAGCAATGTTTTTATACATCCTGGTGCTGCTGCTGCCGGAGAAGATAGTGCTGATCACATTGAGACATACTCGATCCTACCATTACCTTATCGGAAGTGTCTTGGAAAATTCCGGTAGTGAAATTGGCCGATTATGCCCGTGTGCAATTACTCAACATTGTTAAAGATAATCGTAAAATTGATCTATCATTCAGGACATGGGAATATTACGAAAATCCCAGTATTCCTAGTTCTACAAACATTTCCTGGCCAATACGTGTATCCCATTCATTATTAAAACCTCGTCATGTGATTGTTGCATTTCAAACAAATCGTCGCAATGTATATTCCATAATATTGCAAGATTTGGTTTAACAGTTTACAAACAATCCGTTTATATCTCAATGACGAACAATTTCCTGAAGCGTTACAACTAAATCCGACTCACAAACATTACGAAATCTTATACCATATGTTTAGCCAATTTCAAATGTCGTACTATGGAAAACCTTTCCCTGAAACTTTTGCAGACTCCGCCCAATTCTTTGACGGAGATCATCCATTCCCCCTCATTTATTTTGATTGTTCAAAACAAAAAGAAACTTTAGACACCTCAGGTAGTGGTCCAATCAACATACGAATTGACTTCACAACAAATGCAAATGTCTCGGCTAATACTGTTGCATATTGCATAATAATTTACGATAGATTATTTTCATATTATTCACTGAATGGCAATGTGAAACAAGTTTTGTAAACTTATCATTATAATAGATACACAAAATAAATCATCTTTTTTGTTTTAAACAAAAATTTATTTCCAACAATAATTCACTTAAAATCAATCTCTCATTCAGTTTCTGAACTATACTCGGATGAATCTGTATAATAACGAGAAGATGATGATGAGCTTGAATAATCCGATGAGAAACAATCTTCAAAATTGGCTGCTGGAGTATCTTCAAAGGCATGCATATTATAACACCTTGTACAATTACACTCCATTTTTTCAACATTGTCAACTTTTAGAAAACAATAACTGATATATTTTTCTCCTGGTAAAATTTCAGATATTCCACAACGAGATTTATGTTCAAAATTATCGATCATGCCAACTCGATTAGTTTTCTTTTCAGCATCCAAAAAATAAAAAAATATTTTTGGGGAAAAATCAGATTTTTCATCCCAATATGGAGAAATTTTCGGAACATACCGGTCTTCATCTTCAGCATATTTTTCATCCTGGTTCTTATACTTTGTTACATCAATATCAAAGTCCACTTTTGGATAGGAGTCGAATATTTTTGAATTAAAACACTCGTTACAATCGCAATAAATCGAATCCGACATTAAAAACACTTTTGTGAAACAAAAGCGAACAAAACGTTCATTATCCTCCAACTTCAGTGCACCCGAAATACAATTTGCTTTTGTATATTTCATAGATGCGACACGAGTCACTTTTTTATTTTCATCGAGAAAATAAACGTTGAAAACCACTTTACTCTGCTCGGAAGCCATGGTGAAACATACTGAAATTGTCTCAATATCCATCTCATTTATACCTTTTTCTTTCATACCATCCCCACCAACAGAATAATTTTTTTAAAAAATAAAATTCAAATTAAAAAAAATTAAATTGGTAATAACTGGAAACGTCATCACAATATCGGCCAGTAGGGAATCACTTAGAAATTAATCACGATTAAAAAAAAAATCTGTTCATAGCGATCCATATGGTTGAAAAATTAACTACTCTCTTAATTGATGGAATTTTCCATTACCTTCATTGCATCAGCTGACTGTTGGCAACAGCTGACTGATTACACAGCTGACGTTTTTGGTCAGCATTACCTTGATGACGTCATCATGATTTCGGCCAATAGGAGAGAAGCCCGTAAATATGACGATTCCCACGGTAATACGCGGTAATTACCGGTAATTACGCGGCATTACCTTGATGACGTCATCAAAATCTCGGCCAATAGGAGAGAAGCCCGTAAATGTGACGATTCCCACGGTAATACGCGGTAATTACCGGTAATTACGCGGTAAATCATTTAGGCTCCAGAAGCCCCCTTATATATCTACTAACGCTCTGTCCGTGACCCCCCCCCCCCCCCCCACTGAATTTTAAGAAGGAAAATGAATTTAAGTTTCAATTTTTAATGGGGATTAGCTCTACTGAAAAGTGAAACAGAAATTTTTTTTCTGTTTCTTGAAATATTCAATCGTCGGGGACGGAGAGGGAAGAATTTATATAATTATTTTGAGAAAAAATTACATAAATCCGAACCTAAACAGAGTGAGAACGAAAGGACGATACTTATGAAGAAAAAAATTTTCAAGATTTGGAAATTCTTCATTTTCATCAAAATTTCAGCTTTGAAGAGAAGTAAAATCTTCAGAATTGAAAAATTGTTGATTTTCAAAAACACATTTATTCAAATCTCAACAGTTTATTGTTCGAAAAAAGTCCATGATTGACTTTGGAGTAAAAATTCAAATACGTTGTATCAGTTTCGTAAAAATTTCAAGTTCTTCAAAATTTCAAGATTTTTTGTGATTTTAGATTTTAAAAAAATGTGCTCAATTAACAAAGGAGCACCCAAGCAGAGGGCTCAGGAGGCTCGAGCACTTTTCAAGCTCTCTTCAAGATAGATTCTCCACCATAAACAAGTGAAAAGGAGAAGTTGTGATTATCCATGACCTGGAAGAGGCGGTCGTTCCAAGTGTTGGATTTCCGGAGTAGACAAATTTTCCAGTACCATTCATTCGACTTTAAATTCCACATTTGGCTCTTGATTTTTTGCTACAAATTCATTTTCATTCCCAATTCCAAATTTCTTCAACTCTGAATTTTTCCAGTTTCATTACCGTACTTCCATTTTTTCAAAATTGTACCCAATTTTAGAATTTTTCCAACAGCAAAATTTTTTTAAGCAATTTGATCTAAAATTAGATTTTTAAAACCTTTTTCAATTTTAGAAAATGTTTTCCAATTACTAAGCGAGATGAAATTTTTAAAAAGAAAATACGAAATTTTGAAAAAATTAAGCACACGATTGAATTTTTTTCAAATTCAAGGTTGAGAAAAATTCAAGGGAAAATTTAGGACTACTGGAAAAAATTGAATTGGAAAAAGTTTAAAGAAAACAAACTAAGAAAAATTTTGAAAATAATTCAATTGGAAAAATTGCAGTTGGAAAAATTTTTCAACTTTGGGGTTTTCAATATTAAAAAAAAATCCATCTCGAAAACAGGCAACTTGATTTTTTTCAAAATCCAACTCAATGTTTTTCAAAATTTGTTCCAAACTCAACAACTACTTGATTAAACAAGATTTTAAAATATGAACAATAAAAATAAAATATTCAATAAAATCAAAATTGAAAAATTTTTGAGAAAATTTGAATTGAAAGAGTGATCTGAGGAATAAAAATGAGGCTAATTTGGAATTGCTGAAGCAAAAGAGAATATTTCAGTGGTATATCAAAATACCTCTCAGTCATTGCTCAAACATTCTCTCATTCTGAATCAGCGAAAAGTCACTGATGAACAATCAGAATTGCAGCACAGGAAAAACCAGCGAAATTCACTGATTTTCAGCAATTTTTCACTGATTTTCTAGTGATTTTTCTCACTGATTTGTTTTTATTGAAAATTGTTTCACTGATTTTCTCCTGTGCTGCATTCTGACTGTTTCTCAGTGATTTTTGATAATTTTCACAGATTTACAAATGAGAGAACATTATCTTCTGCTCCCCCATCATAAGTCATTAAAAATGTCAACTTATTCTATCAAAAATTGAATACATTTTTTTGCTTCCAAATATGATTTGAATCAGACAATTTTTTTGAAAATTTTGCCTTTTGGATTAATCAAAATGAGTTTTACTGAAAATCAGTGATTTTTCACAAATCTTTTAGTCAAAAATCATTGGTTTTCCGGGTAATTCCTAATTTGTCAAAAAAATTCAATGATATTTTATTGAAAGATCAGTGAAAAATCATCAATTTCAGGTCTCAGATTCAAAAAGGCAGAATTACTGAATTTTGCCTCCTTCCCTCCTAATTGTCTTCCAATCCAGTCCACATTTCTTAGGTGCACAAATAGTGCTCATTTCATGCTTTTCCTACTCTCAGCATGAACCTCAACGTACTTACGAAGAATTTGTCAAAAAACCCACCAAAGTAATCGAAAATTAAGGTTAAACTGGCATAGGTAAGCGATGCATCAGCCAAGCGGCTCTCAGAGTTATATTACACATCGTCGAGTCATAAAATTATACGATGTTCGCGCGCAAGTAAATATGTACCTATTCTCGAAGAAGAAAAAAAATACACCGAAATTAGGTAATTTAAAAACAAACTTATGTCGTAGTTATGTTTAATAAATTATCGTACACCGACATGCGACTCTGTTTCTGTACAAAAAGCGACGTTTCTGTACCGAAGAATTTGTTTGAGATATTTCAAATACCTAGATTTCCACACCATACCATATACCAAGTTCAAACATACCTGGATATACATAAGTCGACTCATTATGTCCGCACACCATCTCCACTCAACGCACAGATAACTGATCAACGACTCGTACCGCGTATGAGGCTAAATTATTGGGTAATTTTTAAATTAACGAGACACACCGATGCCAAGACAGAATACCGTGATAAGCATCTGAGGACGATGGTCCGGTATACCTTTCGTTCCAGATGAAATTATTATAATTACCAATTTATGCTATCTCGTTATTGGTACCATATCGACGATTTGGAAACATAACGGTGTACAGTATCGAACTGGCGATGAAGATTACCAATGTGGACCTTTATTGAGAGATATTCGGAGTAGAAATGAGAAGCAAATAGGTAGATGGGCCATTAAAATGAATTAGGAGATTTGTTTATTTACGCGCATCAACTATTTGGTATCAATTTTTACCGCGAGGTTTTTTCTTCGCTTTTACAAATGATCACTATTTTCACGATAATGGCATTTTTATCTAGATATACTTTGGTGGGTAATCTAGGAAAGTAGAAAAATTTCACATCGTAAAGCTATCTCTATAAATTATTCGTCGGCATTTCGAGCTCTGCGCCATGATACACGTGAGATGGAGACATTTTTATGCTGCAGGCTGCAGATTCGTGGTGCACATTCGATTTTACGAGACCTTTTGCTCTTTTCCAACAGGAATTCTAAGATTGCAGACTGTGAAAAAAGAAGCATCTAAACTTGGATAAAAATGGTACAACTTGTTTTGAAAATATCACAAAAATTATCAAAATGCCAGAAAATTGTTTGAAAAATTTAAGTAGGTACGTAAGTAACTGAAAATAAGATGAAAATCGTCCAATTCTCGCAAAAAAAAAATCAATTTTTACAATTATTTGAAACAATTAGGCATAAACTAATATATAGGTAATTCAATTTTATGAAATATTTTTAATGATTTCAAGATTTTTTAATAAAAAGAAATTCATCACCATTTCAACTATTTTTTTTGGAAAATTCACTTAACAGTAGAATTTTGAACAAATTCGACAACAATTTAATTGAAGACCCCAATTCCAAAGTGGGGTAAGACCAAAAGCTGTATAAATGAGAAAAGGAACTCAAGTGTATTTTTTTTCAGTTTTGAAAAATTTTAATGAAAATTCTTTTTCTTATAAGTATACAAATTTTGAACTAACGTTGCTTTGGAATTGGAGTCTTCCATCAAAATATTTTTTTTGAAATCGATCTTCGTCTCTTCTACAAAAGAACAAATTTTATCAAACTTTCCAATATTTCAAAAGGTATTTCAACAAATTTTCAAAACTTTTTTTCGATTAAAATTTCAATTATGCCATTCAGCCATTGATGATGGACTTCCTCAATTCTCTCATGAATTTTTCAATCTTAAGCATATTTTTTACGATTTTATTCGCTTTTTTATGAAAAATTTCCAAACAATTTCTTATGATATGTCAAAAAAATGAAAAATAAAAAAAATACATTCTCACAATGCTTACAAATTCTTACTTTTTTAATCAAAAATTTCCACTATTTTAAACATTGCCCGCAAAGTTCTTGAACAGTTTTTTGATAGATTTTATCCGCAGAATTCTACAACGCTTTACTAATTTTGGACATCTAACCATTTTTTTTTTTTTTTGCTAATGAATTTATCCAGACCTTATGAAATTTTTCAAGTTTTTACCCTGCAGAAAATTTTTCCTCAAAAAACAATTCGAGCAACGGTTTAATACCATTTTACAAGGGATTCCAAAATTAGCTGCACGACATTTTTTTTTATGCTTCAGAATTTTTTAAAATTATTTTTTGATTTGACAGATTTTTTGATAGGTGTATTTTGATTTTTGGAAGTAGCCTTAGCTTGACAGTCCCCTGCCCTCAGCTGCAGTAAAAATTCTACTTTTTGTAATTTTCGTACACAAATGGTTTTTTTCGAGGGTTAAACCCAAATTTTCTTTTTTTTCAACCACATCCCCCCCCCCCCCCAGAAAATCAACAACGTCTTGGATTTGTTTAAAAGATAATTCTAAACTCTTTTTTTTCTGAGTTTTCCATTTTCCATTTAAAACATTTTGAAAAACCTTGATTGGAAAATTTTGGTCATTTTTCATGATTTTTTTTTTCATTTCAACATTTTTAATGCCACGGGATAAATGTTATCAAATTTTTAATTATTTTTATATTTCATATTTTTAAGACTTTTTCAGAATTTGAGGCAATGTTTCACCCTATTTCAACCATATTCAACGTCTTTCAAACAATTTTTGCAACATTCGAATATAATAACTATAATCAAGTACCTATGCAACAAATTAAAACCAAATTTTTAACGAATTTCCTGAACGTATTGGAACTTTCTTGCGTTTCAAATCCTCCTCTAACAAAATCTCAGCCTCAACTTTCAAACTTGAACACCCAACTCAATCAATTCGTAAAAATTTCAAAAATAGTCAACCTCCCAAAACCAAACGTAAAATTACGTACAAATTATATTCTCTTTCGATGAATTTCTTCTCCGGAAAAACTCTCTTAGGGACTCTTCCCTTCTCTTCACCTCTCCCTCGAGCCATTTTTTCAATACAATCAACACCCAGATACTTTCAGTACGTTAATTACGACCCCTTCACCGAGGACGTAAAAAAAGGGCAAACTTTTCTCGCCGTTTATCACAATAAACCTTCATTCGCAGCTCAGCTCTTTCGCAGACCAATTTGGCACAGCCAAGACACAGACGTCGTCTTAGTCGGTGGTCGCGTCGTAAAAAGAATACGACCTCTCGCTGTGCGAATCTGTGTCCAAAGTCGGCGAAAGAAATGGCAGGGTACATGTTGGCTTCGGCGAACGATACCGAGGCGATACGATGTAATTTGCGAAAAAAGTATTCGCGAGTTTCGATAATTTAATCCGTACCAAAGCTGTCGTATTACAAAAGGGGACAAGTATTACTTGGTAGAAGTTTTCAGATTGGTGTGCTCTTATATCCATACAGTATATTGTACACGTTGTCAAGTAAAATTACACCGGTGATGGGGCTCAGCGACAGCAGAGCTTTTCCATACTTGTACATGGTACCCATATTGTACAACGCGGCAGACAGGGACAGCGTAGAAATGGGAGACGGAGAAATGCGCGCCAGAACAAACACGAGAAAAACTTTTTAGCTTGCTGATTATCAGTTTCTTGTTCAATAAAGTGTTTATTTTTGTTTCGTAGTGAGTTTTTCTGTACTCGGCGCTGACAAAACGCGTAGCAAGGCGCGGAATTGTTTGAGTTTCATTCGAGCAAGAAGTCTGCTCCGGTGCTTTGGCGATGAGAGAAAAGTTTCCATCTATGATAGTGCAGCTCCCATCTCCATCCTCATTCCACGGCTCGTTTGTAAACATCGCTATCTCTCTCGGTTGTTTCGTATTCGCGTATATTACAAGTTGGCGTATATGGTATGCATGTTTAGTAGATTATTTTTTGCTGCAGCCGGAGCCGTAGAGTCGGTAGGAACATTTCGTCGAAAATTAGCTACCTTTGGAGTTGTGCGCGAGTGTAATTTCGACCGACGACGACGACTTGGTAAATTAATTATTGTACGTTGCGTCGAAATGTAGTTACCTGAGCAATATGGTACGTATTCTTCGACTGGCCCATCCAAAGGGTAATATTTTTCCGGTTCCGATAAAAAATTCAAAGGAGCTAGTAACCCTTTGCACGAAACGAGTAGATTTATCGTTATCGTCATTGTCATTGCGGAATGAAAATGAATTCTTTATTCGGCCAAAGTCGACGAACGCCGAATACGAGGTGAGACGATGCGATGCCGATACCGATGCATTATAGAAATGTTTCTCCGGTATCGCCGGCACCGAGCTGATGTCTGAATGGAAGAAAGAAGGAGATAGAGCGACTTACATATAAATGTCTACACTCGGTAAGTATAGAGGAAAAGCTAGGTACTCGCGTACTCGTACTACAGTCGTAGTAATCACGAACTCTTATATAGGGTCAGCACGACTCGAACAAATTGCTTCACGCTTCGACGCATTCGTTATTCAGTTTTTATTAACTGGTCGACGCGGCGACCATATAAGAGTCCAGATTTCAGCGCTGAAGAGGTTTTTTTCCTGCTCGATTTTGATGCCGTCCAAGTCGTCGTCGCAGACCCCACTGCCCCATCGAGCATAGGTCCTTAACGTATTATTGGTCGGGGTGTATAAGTATGAGAGAAGATTAAAGGCTATCGAGTTGATTAGAAGAGTGTGCGTGGCTGTGAAAGGAAAAACGTAAACGAAATTTGGTCTGGAGTGACGTCATTGTAGATAACACAGTGGGCGAAATAATTGTATTTTTTGATTTCGGGGGAGGGCGCGAAGAAAGGATGAATCAAGAATTGGTTCGCGGTCATTTGATGGGTAAATCTTCATATTGTAGTAATTGTCAAAAGAGAAAAATCAGAAAAACGATGCAAAGGGAGCATTGAACATGAATTCGTCAGCATTGTATCTACTATCTACTAATAAATTGGAAGATTTTGATATTTGTATTGCTACATAATGAATCAGAAGAGAATTCATTTCAATTTGCATTCATGTAGTAAAACTTCGCCTTAATTCGTCAAGAAATGCAAGTAAAATATATCATAAATTACCAATAAACCATTAAGGGATTGTAAATTGAGATTACTTCATATTTACCATAATTTACCCTAAATTATCCGGTAATTACCGTAAATTAGTATTACAGAGTAATTACCGACAATTACCGAGTAATTACCAAAATTACCTAGTAATTACCAAAATTACCTAGTAATTACCAAAATTACCGAGTAATTACCAAAATTACCGAGTAATTACCAAAATTACCGAGTAATTACCAAAATTACCGAGTAATTACCAAAATTACCGAGTAATTACCAAAATTACCTAGTAATTACCGAAAAACTACCAAAAATTACCGAGTAATTACCCCAAAAGTTATCGAGTAATTACCGGAAATTACTGTGTAATTACATATTACCCACTTAATGTTTCTATAAGCTACCGAGTAAAGTGAATTACTCGATATTTACCACAAATTACTTGAATTTTCCAGGTTTTTATCATAAACTACCGAGAATTACCGACATTTACCGTAATGATTTGATTATACCCAACAATTAATTTTTGTATTTCCAATCAATTTCAGCTCTTAGATAGTAAAATTGATTTTTTTTTTCAAATTCGTAGAGAGTCTAATAATTTCTGCCAAATACTTGAATTATTTGTACATTGAATTATTGAGTAATAGCAATACCTTTTAGTGTAATTACGGTAAATTGTAGAGTAATTACGGTAAATTACAGAGTAATTACGGTAAATTACAGAGTAATTACGGTAAATTACAGAGTAATTACGGTTAATTACAGAGTAATTACGGTAAATTACAGAGTAATTACGGTAAATTACAGAGTAATTACGGTAAATTACAGAGTAATTACGGTAAATTATGGAGTAATTACGGTAAATTACGGAGTAATTACGGTAAATTTCAGAGCAATTACGGTAAATTACAGAGTCATGGGGCTACGGAAAATTACTGAGTAATTACGGTGTAAGAAATTACTGAATAATTACACAGTTCAAGAAATTCCTAGATTATTACACAGTAGGTATAGGTACAAGAAATTACAGAGTAATTACATAGTGCTGGAAATTATCGGGTAATTACAGTATATTACCGACGAATTACGGTAAATTACTGAGTAATATTACATAAATTAACAATAAAGAAGTAAAAACAGTGAATTAATGAGTAGTTACGATAATTAAATGAGTAATTACACTAAATTAACTGAAATTACTTGGTATTTACCGTAAAATACCAAGAAAAACATTGTATTTACCGCAATAACCCTGTAATCGCGTAACTTTTATCGTTCATCACAGATTTACCGAAAATTACCTCGAACCTTCTAGTATTTTCCATTAATTACCTAGATTACCTAGTACTAATCAGAAGTTACTGAGAAATCGGCATAAATGATGCACATTGAATACTCGTATTTTTATCATTATACCATTAATTTTCAGAAAATCATCAAAAATTCTCAATAAATACCTAACGAATATTTACCTACTAACAAAAATCGATATCACAATTCTTCACTCGAAGTTGGAAATTCTCAAACTCCATGCTACAGTTCCAAAAAAATCTAAACGTGATTTCCTCAAATTCGAAATCTCAAACGACAACCAAATTTTCCAAAAACCATCACTTTTCAAATCCCAATGGTAGAAAACCTCTTTTCATTATGGAAATGGTTTTTACCAAATTTTATTGACAAAAAATTCTCCATTCTGAAATCACCTTCGCCAATTTACTTTTTCACCCTTCCTATCAATTCTATTGAAAAAAAAATCAAAATCAATACATTTTTACAGAATTTCCCACACAGATTTGAAAAATCTTTTAAATTCCAAACTTACGAATTCATCTCGTGTGTGGGAGTGACTTCGCAAACCTTTACTAAACGCGTATACCAATTCATAGAGCCCGGAAAAATATTAAATGCATGTTTTTTTGTATTCAAGGTAATAGTGCATATCCAACATATCTTTGCGTTTCATGAGATTCTGAGTAGGAAAAACCAAACTTCATTTTGCATATTTTGCATATTTCAACCAAAAATGCATATTTTGGCATATTTTAGACTCGTAAAGTGCATATTATTGCATATTTAGACCATTTTTCCATTTTTCTTGCATATTTTATATTTTTTTCCAACATTTTTGCGAAAATTTTCATTTTTTTTTTGCTTAAATTACAAAATTTTAAAAAGTTTTGACTTTGAAAGAAAAAAATTAAAACGAATGTTCTTTTCAGCTCAATTATGGGGTAACACTGCATTCTACGGCATTGTCAGTGTCACAGTATAGTAGAGAGTGGAAAAACCTTTCTATTGATACCCATATTGAAAATGCATATTTTGCATATTTTTGGGTAAAAAGTGCATATTTTTGCATATTTCAGGCCTCAAAAATGCATATATTATGCGCATATTTCAGCGAAAAAAGTGCATATTTTTCATGGCTCTACAATTCATAACACCCTCGTACATTTCATTCGCTGCTCCAAATGAAAGTTTTATTTCGAAAAGAACCAGCAACGCAGACGAGACGACTAAACGACACACGCGAGCAGTATAGCAAATGAGATTATGAAATAACAATTTTGAAAAAATAAGAATAACACGTCGCCGCATATAAAGTGCAACCTACACTCGACTTATCCGCGCGTACGGGATCATAAAGTCATCACATTATTACGATCCGGTAAAGTAGCATTTTTGTGCGGGAGGTACATGCAACACGTACTCGATACATATTTCAGATCGTCAGTCATAACGCTGGCTTAATCCTTTAAGCGAATTTATTAGCACTCGAGGCGATGAAAATTTCATCGTAATTTTTTCGCCCTCTTTCTCGAACTCGTCGAGGTATGCGATAAAATTACTCGTATCCGTCGTCACCTTTCCTTCGATCTGCGGATGAGACTTTCTCTACAGCAGGGAAAACAGATTTGAAGACGTGAACGCCAGCGCCTGTCTCCCTGTCGTCATCTATTTATAGGTCTAAATTAATTACTCGCGTTAGCTGGTTATAATTTTCGGTTGATCTTTACAAATCAGCCGGAGTAAATAACTAATAAGCCTTGACAGTATACGGATGAAATTTTCTCGTATCGTAGATTCGGAGGCTGCGAGAAAAAATATCTGGTAGGGCTGCGGTTGACAATTTGTTTTCGAGTTATGACAACGTTTAATGGAAATGTTCCAGAGTGAGATGGCGAAGAAATTACATACGTTGAACTCTCGTATAGAGCATGAGACGAATCGAGCCGGAGTGTAATTTGAAAGAAAACTAACATATTTCTAAGCCTTTGGTATATAGACGACAAGGTTTCAAATAAAAGTTGACAGTTATATTTCGCAGACACCAGACTATACGAATGGTACCTAAAGCTACGTGTCGAGTATTCTGTAATATTAATCGATTTCACTATTTTTTTCCCCCAGTCCTTTTAAAGCTGCGGAATACTAATCTGCCCCAGAATGGGGTTCTTGTCAACGATGGAAATTTTTTCCAAGCTGAAAATACCCACACTGATCCCCTACGGTTATTAGAGACTACAACGAGCGACCATCTATAAACATTTTCGAACCGAACCGTTTGATCTGTTCGTTCGCGTGTCAACCAAAGGGGTAAATTAAAAATGCTAATACGAGGTTGAAATTTAACGGGTGTGTACAGGGTGATTCGAAAAGTCTCAACCTTGATTGCGGTACAATTCGAGTAATTTTGCAGGAAAAAAAGAAAATGCCCTTCTTTTACCTCAAAGTCAGAGAAAATCAGTTCCAAAGTCTGGCTCCCCTAGCGCAATCTTACAGTCTACGTTTCGAAACGAGAACTTTGTATGAATTGTATCTCGTATTTTACGACATCAACTTGCAAAAAGCAAATACCAAAAATGAACGTTGTATATTCAAATCTCCTGCCCTGCTTTTCCAAAACCTTCGCGTTTCAAAGAGCTGCACCAATTTGATAATACCACCGGTACGTAAAATACGATGGTTTTTTCCCTCGAGTTGCAAATCTTTCTACATACGCGAGTCTTTTTCGTTTTTCTTTCCAATTAAACGAGCTAAATTGAAATACGTTATTTCGGGTATTTTCGCCAAACGAAAGTCGAATATATGTTTTTGATGGTTTCAGTCGACTCTTTTCTCCTACGAGACTTGAGACATTCGGATTAAAAAAAGGGAAAAAATTAGATTCGAGATGACATTTTCTCGAGATGTGACATTTCAACGAGATCGAAATACGAAACTGATTATTTTATGAGTTTTACCCTCTCTACCCTTTTCCATGTCCACTGCACACGAACGTAATTATTTCCGATACAGATCTAGTTAAAAATTTAATTGAAAATAATTCTTCAAATGAGCACATTCGATTGAAAAAAATTAGCCTGATGGATTAAAAATTTGAAAATTATCATTTTTTCAATCTCCTATGACACTTTTTTAATTACCTGGTATTTGAAATGAACATATTTGATTGAAAAAAATTGAGCTAGTTGATTAAAAATTTGAAAATTATTTTTCATTAGATCCCCTTATGGCATTTTTTTAATCACCTCGAAGGCTTAGATAGGGCTATCCACAAATTTCACCCTTGACACTTCTGGGACACCCTGTACATCTAAACGACACATCGAGCGGAAATGTAATTAATTTTTCGGTACACGATGGTATACTATATATACGTATAACCTATTCTGGTGTATTTTGGCGACGCCGTTGACGACGTACATTTTCAAAGGTGGATGTACCGTGTACCTACGCGAGGTAACGGTGCTCCAGCTTGATTATATCGTTGCTCGTACTCTGTACATAACTATTTTAATAAAGTTCGACCGCGGTCCACCGACGCGACGTCCAGCTGACCTATCAAATTGCCAAATTGGCCGGTCACAGGAAAAGGGGACAGGGAAGGGTATACAGGAAATATGTACAAGTATTAAAGAACGATACGTACAGTGTCAGGAGGGAACGGAGAGGAGATTTTTTATCTCGACCCTGTATACGTCGCGTTACGGTGATTTAGCGATGTAGGGGTGACCGTTGCCCGTACCAGCTAGGTGGTACTTTCTGTATTATCACAGCTACAGTGGCAACACTGTAGCTGCGTTCGAATTAGACGGCAGCGTCGGTGAATTACGGCGCTCGAACGTCAGTACCAAATCGTATTACGTCCGGACTCCTTTGTGGCTTTTGCCAAGATAATGCAATACTGCTAATAATTCTGATAATTCGCATAATTCGATTAATTCACGGTTAATTCATTTAATACGCGTTGATTATTTTATAGTTAATTAATATTTAAGAGTGTAATTCGTGTTAGTCGCGTGTGATATTATAGTTTAATACAAGTAATTCGTCCCACGTCAAACGTGTATTTATTTGAACTGTGAGTGTTTCAATAGTTAACCCT
Organism: Pseudococcus jackbeardsleyi; assembly: GCA_038380155.1. Classification (NCBI taxonomy): domain Eukaryota; kingdom Metazoa; phylum Arthropoda; class Insecta; order Hemiptera; family Pseudococcidae; genus Pseudococcus; species Pseudococcus jackbeardsleyi. Next base: position 8,904,067 of record CM076240.1, read on the forward strand.
TCAACGATTCTCTTCGACTACCCCTTGTTTAGGGACATAAGTCAAAGTTTATCCCTTCATTTGGCGCCCGAAACGGTTATTATCCTGAATTACCCTCAGGTAACCTGCAAAATTTTTCCGGCGAGCGAATTAGATCCGAGAAACCAGTGAATTGAAGACGTTCAAGGAGCGGTTCCAACGTGAAAGTTTGCTCAGTTAGTATTGTAGTATTGTTAAAATGTGTCCGGTTTTTGAAACCACGTTGTGTATTGAGTAAGTGAATTGTTTTTTGGCAATTATTGTCATACTTTGTGATCGTAATATCGATTAAGTACTTTTTAAATATTCAACGAGCGATTTTTTCGCGAAATTAAACTTTTTCTTAGTTTTTTCTAGATTTTAAGTCGACTATCTGACGTTCGTGTCAGTTCTAAACGTGTCACCTCGGTGAATTATCGGCCTGTGATTATTTTTATCGAATTACATCGGCAAAATGACTGGAAGTGACAGCAAAATTCCAACGAAAACGGAACCTGAGAAGAACATGACAGAAAATGACAAGGTATTAGAAAATAGAAAGGCTAAGGATCAAGCTACAAAGAACATCGTGGCTACTAATGATATGTACAGACGTCATAAATCTACATCCAACCCCAGTGGATCTGGAGCATTAAACGACAGTATCCACAATATCGAAAATAATCTGGAGAAACTGATCACGTCTGGCAGCGGAAAAAATCTCGAAGTCGAACTCACGCCTGAAATGATAGCAAGACAGCAATTAGATGCAGAATTACAAGCTCTAATGCAATATGCTGAAGGTAATAAAGCGGCGTTGACTGAAGTATCGAAGAGAGTAACGACTGTAGAATATCAACTAGGTAATGTAGCGGCCACGAATACGAGTTTAAAAAATCAGATAGATAGTATTGAAGATCGTATGTTTGAAAATAAAGAAAATTTCGAACTAAGAATTACCACCGTTGATAATAGATTGACAGGGTCAATTGATGACGTACGCGACAAGTTAGCTGGTTATCAAACACGCTTAGAAGAAAGGTTCCGAGCTGAGCGTACTCAAATGCAGACCCATACCACTAATACGATCTCAACAGTGGAGAAAAGTGTATCGTTGACCATCAAGCAAGTGAATGCATTACGAAAAGATGTAAATGAGCTGATGACGAAGCCATCTGGGTCATCTGGATCACAGCAAGTGATGTATAGGAAGCCTAAAAAGATCGATGTCCAGCAGCTCAAGGATATGGGTGTAGAATACACGTACGCGGAACGTTTCCACCTATTTAGCTTCCTGGAATTATTTAATCTGTACACAGACGATCCGGACATTCCAGACAGCGAAAAAGTGATGGCTCTGCGATTGTTGGTTACGAACAAGGATTATATGTACTGGAGAAATGCGAGTATGCGTATTAAAACGAACGCTGAACTCCAAAAAGACCTTATCAGAGAAGTATGGACTAGGCCTATGCAAAAGAAAGCAGTAGCCTACCTCGATTCGTTCAAATTCACTGGCAATACGAGACAATTTATCGAATTCATCGGTAAATGGCATAAAGTATTAGTCAAGTGCGAAAAATTAGAAGATAGCGAAAGGGTTAATAAGCTGAGAGTGAAATTACCATCGTATTACTTCAACCAGTGTTCGATGCATCATCGCGCATCGCTGGAAAACTTCATGGAGTTTATCGACATGATGGCGGAGGATACTATCCACAGTGAGGATACGTATATACCGGCGACGTTGAACGATCAAAACTGGGAGAATACGTATCGAGGTAACAATCAACGTTGGAACAACGACAACCAAGTTCCGGCGGCACCAACTCATCAAGCGGTTAACTCTGGAGCGCAGATCGTTACGGCTGGACAGAATACTGGAACAGGAAACCGTAATAATAGTAATGGTAATTACCGTAATAACAACAATGCTGGTAATAATGCGAATACTGGCAATAGGTACAACACGAATAATGTATCGAATGCGAGATTTAACGCTAAGAGTGGAACTAGTGACATACCAACGGTCAATTTCATCTTAGTGGAGGATGGCGAAGGTAATGGAAATTCGGGTCCGCAGCCAACGGTCGAGGAACCTCAAACGGTGATAATCGAAGACGTTGGTCCAGAACATAACTCGAATTCTTTAAACTAAAGGCGGACGCGTACAAGTTAGTACAAAGCAATGCAGCTAGAACTGCTTGCGACGCCAAATACAAAGCCAACCCGAAATTCGCAGTACAAATAAACGGTCAGATTTACCTACTAGTCGGTGACTCGTTAGCCTATTTTCTGGCCAGACGTGATAACAACCCGAATCAGGAATTAAACCAGTGCCCGTATTTAAAGGAACAGATATCGCTCGAAAATCTGTACCTAGCGCTGGAACATATCGAATTTGACTCCGACCATATTATGTTATCGATGCTGCAGTTTGAGATGAATTATTCTTCGAAGCCGAATGATTACATCGAACAGACTGTAAATAAGATAATACGTTTGTTGGTATCGAAAGGGTTAAAACATATCGTTGTTTTAATGCCGGTAGTAAAACCAAGACGTGAAGGCGAAAGTAGTGTTAGTTTAAATAGGTATTATGCCTACCAAAATGCATTACTTCGTTTAACTAAACATCAAGCTGTCTCTGTATGGCGCGATCCGGCGCTGTTATTCGTAGAAACAGAGAATAAAATGGTTGACGGCAAAAAGACTGATATTAAACACCTGAAGATAGACGAACGTAGGAATGTAAAGCCGATCGAATCTTGTTATTACTGGTCTGGACATTACAGAAAGTATTATCCTCGTCAAGCGATGAAGCCCAAGGTGCTGGAATCGATGGCTAGTGATCACTGGAAGTACACGCAAGAACGTGAGCGCACGGAACGACAGCGAGCTGAAAAAAAGAACAAAAAGCCGCATACGACGATTAAACGTGATTTCGTTGAATCAATAGTACGTGATGCTACCGGTGAAAAATACTTAGTAACCGAAAGAAAAGTAACGACCAAGAGGAGGTTGTGCAAAAATGAAGAACAACCAACCGAATTACGTAATATTCAAACAGAGGATGTATTAGTAGCTCCCGAGTGTAATCACGATCGTAAAGAGAAGTGTACTACACCGGAGATAAATCCAGAGAATATTACGTCAACGTGTAATGTAATACATACCGAGCAAGAATTCCAGCGTCAGGAACAGAACTATCTGCCGCCGGAAGAAGAAAATCGGCTCGATTGTAATTTCGTTCAGAATGAGATCGTTCAAGGCCCGCCACAGTCGTTCGGCCAACATCGTCCTGAACCAAATTGGAAAAAGAAATACGCGAATTGTCCAAAACCACAAGTTTCGCTGTTGAAAGTAATGGAAGAAATGGATAAACAAGTATTAGAACATATTGAAAAAACGGGTATTAAATGTGTAGTACCTGTGTTTATCGGTGAACAAAAATATGCGATGCAGCTCGATACAGGGGCAACTCTGAACGTAATATCGATGGCGATGGCTCGCGAATTAACCGAAAAACATCGAGATAGAAATATAGTTCGATACATGAAGGTAGATCCAGTAATGGTGTCCGTAGCTGATCAGCGAAACGTGCAAACAAAACATCATGCACTCGTGGTAAAATTCAACCTAGGGGAAAACGAATTTGAAGTACCCTTTTATATTATGAATGGAAATAAAAAGATACTGATACTCGGAACCGGTTCGATGGTGATAATGGGAGTTCAGCCAATTTTGAACGGAGGTTTCGCTACTGTACAGCCAAAGGGTGAAGTAAAGCGAAATGTGGTTGAATACATGTCATCGGCCGAGTATAAAGATCTGATAACGGTCCATTCGATCGAAGTAGAGGAAGACGATGCTCCTCATGCAGTATACATGGTTGGTAAACATACGAAAGCTACGAAATGGGATGACCCGCATCCAGACGACATCGATCACGGTCCTGAAAAATACACACGGAAACTTTGGTCATCATTACAGCAGATGGTCAACGAACGTGATATACACATGGACGATGCATTAGAAGCATATAACCTGCTAGAACAAAAAGCAGCGGCTTTTAGTGATTTTCCTGGTCGATACAAAGGAGATCCGGTCCATTTTAAGTTCAAAGATCCAGCGAACATACCGAAGTTTCGCGGCGAGAAATACAAGCCGAGTAATAAGTTATTACCTGCGTTTCGAAGAAAGCTAAAATTAATGTTACGTAAGGGTTATGCAACACCAGCAGATACCCCGTATATTAATACTACCACGCTGCAGGTGAAGAAAAATGGAGATATTCGTCCGTGTCTGGATCCAGACGAGTTGAATAAACTACTGGAGAATGATTATAACGAAGCTCCGATGTTGGACCGTGTGGTGACAGATTGTCCAGAAACGAAATACTTTTCTACGTTAGATTTCGTGTGTGCTTTTTGGCAGCTGGTGCTGGATGAATGGTCGCGGCAATTTTGTGGTTTTCAGGTGGACGGCCAGGTGTACCAATTTGATCGATTACCGTACGGCTTGAAGATAGCGTCCGCCGAATTCATCAAGGTCATTAATAAAGTAATACCTGATCGCGAAGACGTAGCGAAATATGTCGATGACCTGTTATTAAGAGCAAAAACGTTTAAGGAAATGGTTCAGTTATTAGCTGAAATACTTGATCTAATAATTGAATCTGGACTTACGCTGAATCCGGAAAAAACTGAATTATTTAAGAAATCCACCGAACATCTGGGTTTCAAACTTGCTGAAAGTAAGATAAGTAAGCAAAATGCGAAAATTCAGAAATTCCAGGAATTCAAGCTGAAACATACGAAAAACGGAAAATTCTCATTAAAAACCGAGAAAGATATCCAGACATTAGTAGGATTAACTGGATTATATCGTAGATTTATTCCTGAGTATCAGGAAATATTAGAACCGTTATATCGTATGACGAAGAAGAAGGATCGTGCGGTGTGGGGGGAAGAGCAGCAAAAAGCTTTCGAGAAGCTAGAGGAGGAATATTGTAAACCCTTCGATTTAATGCCACCCCGAAAAGATCGAGCGATATACCTTGATACGTATTATACTGATCATGCCATGAACGCGGTAATGTATCAGATAGTAGAGGGGCAGGATGAAGTAGTAATGTTCTCCAGCCATACGTTCAAGGATTATCAACAGAATTACACCCGCATTGATAAAGAAATACAGACGTTAGTAACCACAATCAAAAAGTTGCAGATGTGGTTGCATGGAAGAAAAATACACGTTCGTTCTGATCTGAAGTCAATAATTGAAATATTCAGGGGCATGGCGCAGACGCACCGTAAGGCTGCGAATTGGATTACATACCTGAATGGTTTTGATTTAATTTTTGATTTAAAGTCAAAAAAGGCTTTTTACAAAAATCAGGCTGAAGATTTGACGGCGTACTCGATTGAGACAAACTTAGAACCGTTCGAAGTGAATTTTTTTCAGGAAGACGAGGAAGCGTTAATACAGATGTTAGATAATATCCATGTATGGCAAGCTCAAGATCCAGAATGTATGCGGATTATTGAAATATTGACGTCAGACGATGAGGAATTGAGTGCTAGACAGCGACGAGCTAAGCGGGCGAAAGCGAAGAAATTTGCTATGCGCATGCGTGCTGCTGACGAAGCATATATCCTGTATCGAACGTATGGCGATGGTACCAGTGTTCCTGTGTTACCTGATATGCTGTTTACGGATACCGTCGAATATCTGCATCATATGTATGGACACGTCGGCGCCGCCAAATTGGAGAACATCTTCAAAAGACTGTATTATTCGCCGAACGCCCTGAAATACATAAAATGCATTACTACGAAGTGCGTAATTTGCAATATGAGTAAAATCTATGGCAAAAAGAAGAAACTCGAGTATGCACAAATAGAATCGTATGGTATTGGTGAAGTATTGTCGGTCGACCTGTTTGGCCCGGTAGCGAATAATGATGACGCGCCGCACTATCTGTTCGTAGCGAAGGATATATTCACGTCGAGGATATGGATAAAACCGATGATGGATATGAAAGCGCCAACGGTAGTAGATAGGATGGTTGAAGTTATCAACGAAACGAAGTACGTGGGAGTGAAGATCAAGAAAATTATCACAGATAATGGGGCCCAATTTACGTCGGACCTATGGAATAAGACCTTGAAGCAATACAAGATCAAAGTTGCGCACATTACACATTGCTGAACGCCTCGAGCGTTGAACGCAATATGCGAAGCATTGGTGACAAGCTGCGTGTAAAGATTAATATACACGAAGAAGACTGGGATTACACTCACCACGGATGGGAGCAGTACATCGAAGAGATTGAAGATGAACTGAATAACACTCCCTCAATGTTTGGAATTAAACCGAACGAGGCCTGGGGCATTCGGGATCCGACTGCTGATAAGCTGCCAACAGAAAATCATACGATTAATGCCAAACACGAACTAAAGGTATTAAGAGATCAGCAAAGAGCAAAATTGAGACCTTCGATAACTTCCGATCAGCTGCCAGATGGAAAAGTTGACCAGAAGTATTGGAAAATCGATCGAGATGGATACGTTCGAATCGCTGTCGATGGAGCCTGCTCCAATAATGGTAGAGATAATGCCATAGCCGGAATCGGTATCTGTATTAAATCAGATTCTGAAATTAACATCTCTGAGCAAGTTAGCAACGTAGAGTACTAAACAACTAATAATTTATCAGAAGTATTAGCTGTAATAAAAGGACTTGATATTATGTACGAAAGCGGTGTAAAAAAGTTGAAAATACTCACCGATGCAAAATACGTATGCGAAGCCATCAATTTGCACATGAGGAAGTGGACGGAGAAAGAATTTAAGAACTCCGCTCGCAAACCAGTAAAACATGGCGAATTATTCCGGCAGATCAAGGAAAAGATGCGAAAATTCGAATCCTGCGAGATAGTTCATGTATTTGCGAGAACGTTCGAACACACCAACATGGTAGCAGATCAACTTGCTAAGAAAGCTGTATATACGAAGCAGATCATGGATCAAAAGATCGATGATATGGACGATCTGAAAGCAATACATGAACTAATTAGAGAACGCAGACGAATTAAACGCGAGCAAGATGAGCAGCTGCGTAATAAGCAATATGGTGATCCGACGATTTTACAACCGAACGATCTGGTATTGATAACGGCACATTCGCAGTCGAATTATGATCGCGGAACATCAGCGAAATTGTATGCGAAGAGATATGGTCCATACCGGGTGATATCGAAGGCTGACGCGAATAGCTATAACATCGTAGCGACTGATGATGACTTGGACGAAAAAACCGTAAATATACGACAGCTGACGTTATTCTTGACTGCTGTTCAGGTTGCTGAAATAAAAAGTGACCCGAAGTTACGTTCGAAGCTGGATACTAGGTCGCTGGAAGATAGAATCCAATTTTATCTAAACAAAAACAAACCATACCGCAATAGATTAGAGAGCAGCGAAACAATAGTTGATAACAATGCAAAAGAAATTAGACAAAAAGCTGCAATTAGAATACGTTCAGAAATAGATCGACCGGAGCCTGAATTTCCAGATATTCCAAACACCAATAGTAATAAAAATGATCCAGTACCTAGTACTAGTGGAGTAACTAATGCAGTACAGAGTAACGGAAGTACATATATAACAAAAAGTGGACGTAACACCAAAGCGGTGAATTATGACGAGTCATCCGTGGGACGAATTAAAAAACAGGGTAAATTAATGAGAGCTGTGGTAAATCTAGCGATGAAGATATTAAAAAAGCCACCAATTGAACCACCGGATTGACGATATTAATGTAATAATTTTTGTAATTAAATTTTAAGAAAATGACTAGTTTTCAATTTGTAAACACGTGAATTTTGATAACAACTGCGATGTGCGTAGCACATGGTGAGCTCTACCCCCCGCCCAGTCTGTAACTTACGAGTGGCCGAATTATTACGTATTACTTGAGAAATGCTCTGCATTATTTCGATCCTCAATTTTTTGGAACAACATATTGAATACGTGTATAGTTCGGCCAAAATAGTGACACGTTTTGTTAATTAGTAGAATTAACAGAATAAGGAATTATTTTACAGGGGCAACTTAGAATTAAGCTTAAAATTATCGAAAAAAGCAGCTGACTTGTTTATTTCAATGAGTTTTGATTTATTTTTTTTTTAGTTTACACAAAAAATGCAAACAATAGTACAATAGAAACAACAATTACCAGAAAGTTAATAGGCTTGATAGCTTCTTCAAAAGATAATAGCCATTTGGTTCGGAATTCATGATCGATGAGCGTGCAATCAGCCGGCGCAGTATGATCCAGTCAAGATTCCCAGGAACCTGTGAAACAACATTTAGATTAGTTTTGTACTCGTAAGTTTAGGGGTGGGTAGATGATACTTACCTAGTTTAGTAGTTAGTTACCGTATTTAGGTGATTATTCGTGGATTTTTCTGCGTTACATCGGATTATTTGGAGTATAGGTCAACCCCCATCAGGACCGTCGGAGGTGCAGAAGGTCGCCGAAAGGGGCAGAAGCGGTCTCCCACCGTAGATGGAAGATCGTGGTAGTCACCCCTATGTTGGTTTTCCGCCGACTCCTGCGTTCCCCGCCGGAAAGGGGCATATGTAGGGGTGACCGTTGCCCGTACCAGCTAGGTGGTACTTTCTGTATTATCACAGCTACAGTGGCAACACTGTAGCTGCGTTCGACCAGACGGCAGCGTCCGGTGAATTACGGCGCTCGAACGTCCAGTACCAAATCGTGTACGTCCGGACTCCTTTGTGGCTTTTGCCAAGATAATGCAATACTGCTAATAATTCTGATAATTCGCATAATTCGATTAATTCACGGTTAATTCATTTAATACGCGTTGATTATTTTATAGTTAATTAATATTTAAGAGTGTAATTCGTGTTAGTCGCGTGTGATATTATAGTTTAATACAAGTAATTCGTCCCACGTCAAACGTGTATTTATTTGAACTGTGAGTGTTTCAATAGTTAACCCTTCAACGATTCTCTTCGACTACCCCTTGTTTAGGGACATAAGTCAAAGTTTATCCCTTCAGCGATTCGAGAGAGAGAGAAAGACACGAATATGATTTTTTCTTTCGTTTGATGATGATAAATTGCAGCGGAAGGGTCGTTTTTATAGGTTTAATCGCGTATCATCAGATACAGAGTTTGCCTAACTAGCATATTGAAGGCGATATCGCGATGATTTTAGTTATTCGGATGGAATTTCTACTGCCTCTCTGCTGCGATATGACAGATGGGTGGAATTTGCATATGACAATTTAGGTATTCGCGTGTATCGATTGAAAAAAATCGGGGATTGAATTGGTTTAAAGTGCATTTCGACTGAAGAGGGGGTGAGATAATTTTACGATGATTTTACAGCTCATCGATTTACAAATTTTGGATATTTTTACTGCAGAATTATGAGTGAAAAATTTTCAAGGATACAAAATTCAATTCCAAAAAATCTTTTTTGAAATTTTCACAAATCTATGAAATTTCCAATCCGGTTATTAATTTATGTTGACAATTGTAATTATTTTTCAGTAAGAAATGACTGAAAAAAATATAATTTCTTCAGTATAAGAAAATATTGGGAATGGAAGAGAGTTAATTTCTGGATTCTTTTCAGAAAAAAAATACAGCACTGTAAATTTTTAGCTTTTCTACTCAGAAAAAATGGGAATGGAGGGATGGGAGGGAATAAATTTGAAATTTTTAAAAAGCGACAACACGAAAAAATGTCTATTTTTGAAAGCTCTTAAAACTTGGGAAGGGAAGGGAAGGGTAGGAAAGAAAAATACTCATCAATTTTCTTTGTTTCTTCAGCAGAATGGAAAAAATATGAAAAAGGATATTTTTGAAACTTCTACTCAAAAAGGTGGGAGGAGGGGTCGAAAATTAATCAATATTATTTTTGGATTTAGTTATCTAAGCAAAGACTATTCTCAGGAAAATATTCGCGTACCATTTTTTTTAATTTTTCAAAATTTTTCGAATATAGATCTCAAACCGAATTTGGAAGGAATAAATGAGAAGCCATAGAAAGGTGAAATTCGTTTCAATTTTCGAAAAAAATGCAAAAGGGCTCATCCAATCCTTAATTTACATCGACTAAAATTTAAAAATTTGAAAAAATCACTGGAAGAGAATTAGATTAAAAAAATTATTGGCTTCATACAAAAACTTTTAAATGTAACTCATTTGAGCCTCCCCAAAAGAAAAATAATCATGAAAGAAAAAATTGAAAAAAAAAAACTGTTGAATCGTGCCAAAAATTTTAAAATCAATTTTCAATAAAATTTCATTCAACAGGAATAATCTTAGAAAAAAAGAAAAAATATCAATAATAATTTCGACTAAGTTTTCAATCCTTCTTCCCTTTAATTTTTGAAAGAAAAAGGATTTATAAGTATACGATTTAGTTTTCTCAAACCTAAGCAATCCAATAACTAGCAAATTTTTTAAATCATCACATTTCCGTCCATTCTAAATAATCATTTGGATAGTGTCAATTTTTCTTATCTTCCTTCCCAACATTCTTATCTACAGCTTCCCATCATTCAATCCAATTTTTTTTTCAATACCTACCAGAATTTCATCGAGTAATCGAGCCTGGTGGAAAATCATGTTGTCTTTGAAATTTAAAAGTTCAATTACCCGCACATTTCGATGGGAATTTCAATTTTTAGTACTTTTTAATTCGATATTATGGAAAATTGATGGAAATTATGCAGCATTCCAATAATTGGCCATAAAAAAAATCATACATAATATTTACTTACGAATGAAAGAAAGAAACTGCTCGAGGGCAAAATAATTTTACACAGCAACTTACCTATAAACAAAAAAAAAACACAAACATTTGAAATTAAAATATAATTATTAAAAATGTAATATCTACAAGCCCTGAAGGCGAATAATTTGAACACGAAAAATATACACGAGAATAATAAAAATTCAAGTTGATGAAAAATTCTTAAAAAATTGCAAAATTTGCATTTCAATAATCAGACCAGACCAAAGGAACAGATGAATAATTTTTTCATTTCTTTGAGCCTTCAATTTAACAAAGATTTCTCTCTAAAACAGCAACAAAATTTTCCAAAAAAATTCAACAAATTTTTGTTCAATTTAGACGATTTTTGAGGCTCTGGTTCTCAAAGATTATAATCAGCAAATGATATTTTTTCAATTCAAAGATGGGAGGCATTCCACATATTTTTCACCCAATTTTCAATAGTTTTTGATTCAATTTTTTGCTCTTTTTTTCACTCATCACATTTCCCATCAAACACACTACCAATTTCCTAGGGAAAAAACCAAATTATCCGATTCTTAGAAAGCAAAAAACCCCTCTCAAACCATAAAATCTCCAATCCACAAACGCTATCCCACCTTGAGGCAAATCAATCCGTGAAAGCTGCCACACAAATCACTCCAAATTCCCTCATCTCCAACATCCTACGACCAAGCTTGATTAACTCAGCTCGCATCTTGAGCATGTCATTTTCCACGCTAATAAATCTCCTCAAGCTGGATCTGGGTAGCTGGCTTATTTCTCGCATATACCTTCACAGTAGGTACCGTTCGATTGCATTAAACAAACACAACCTATAATTACGTCCGCGTCAAGTTTTTTTTTCCATCTTTACTCTCGAGCACCCTCCATTCGTCCACTCTACCCAGCAACTACACAGACACCACTTCATGTACTTATGGCCTAGGTACATCCGCATATCCAAAAAACCCTGTTGGTGGGCTCACCGACACCGCAGGTGAGTTACACAACAAGCAGGGGGACACGGGAACTTGGAAATTGAAAAAAAAACACAGCCTTCGATCGATTCTCGAGTATAAATTCGATCTACGAAAAAAAATCCGATTCAATTCGGAATTACACGCTTCTCGTAACCAAATTATACAATTTTATTATCGCCGAGCTTCTCGTAACAACCAGTTTGCGTTCTAGGCGACGATACTGGGCGTACTGGCTGCCGGCGAATTGACCCCGCGAAAGCTTTGATTTTTGTCGCCATCGTACCGCGAACAGGTACTACGCAGACCTAATAGCCTCATACTGTGTCGGCTGGCGGAAATTTTCATTAATCTTTGTTCTCTTCTGCGCGTTTTAAGACTATTAGCTAAAAACAAGGCCTTCTCATCCGATGCCACACAGTCTTGTTATTATGTGATAAATGATAAAAACACACCGAACCGGAGAAACATCATTTTATATATAAGGAAACACGATACCACTCGTTTGTCCTCAGCTTCCCCAATCCCCCAGCCCCCTCATAACTCCGTCTCACTCTTACATACGCCGTCGTCTCTCTAATTCACGGTGTAGTCTTTCATTAATTAATTCCAGAGTAAAACAAATAGCTACTTTTTGATTTATGATCGAGTACAGTACGTTATCTCGGTTGGCTTTTCCCCCTCCCCCTCCTACGGCACCGTTTTCCAGTACTTTATTGTATTACTCACTCTCTGAGGCTCGTCGCCCGCATCTTTGTTCTAGGCCTTTTTTTCCCCATCTCTCTCCGGCGTACTTTCTCTATCGTCATTAACTCCCTGCTCCGGCTGGCGGTGTAAATTTACCCAGTACATACTTCCCCCACCTCTTTTTCGTTTATCTCGCTTCATTATGAATTGTAAATTTCGCCTTTTAATTTATTAAATAATCTTTTTCGCGTGTTTTAATAAAAGACGCCGGAGCAGCGGAGCAGCCAACTACGATGGAGCGCCGAAGCGGAGGAAAAAAAGCCAGACAATAATAAGATTTTATTATTTTCATTGTTCGTAAATGAGGCATTGTTTTTGTTTTATTTCGAGCAAAGGGTTCGTTTATTGAAATCTCCTCTTACGTCTGGCGAACAATTTCTTCGGATGCTCTTTTCGGTAGGTTAGGTACAGATTTTATTTTTTAATCATCGCAGAGTGAGCCAAACCGGTTAGGTAGACTTGAAAAAAAAAAGGATGAGTCGCCAGCATACCTTAAGGTTTTCACGTTCGAAAAGAAAAAACCATCCCTCTTTGTGCAGTGTTTTTTTTCTCTTTTGATCTGCTGATAAATATGAAATTTATTAGTATACGTTCAACACCCTTTTGTATGTTTGAGGTCTCCCTATGGTTATATACGGTATAGTAACCCTTATTTATTAAGATCTCATTTCTTAATCATTTTTTTCCTATTTTTTTTCTTTCAGCTCGACTCGTTAATACGTTTTTTTCTTCCCGAATGGGGCACTATGATCGAGGGGAGAAGGTAAGGAATCTGTATACTTTTTTTCTCGAATGGGGCACTATGGCCAAAGGGAAGGGGGTAGGAAAGCAGCGGGGCTATAAATGTTATGATAAATGACAGTTGTGTAACGAAGCTGCGCATACTTTACGGATTATAAATTAAAATACGTCTGCGCTGACGAGATTACGTTCAACCAGTTCTCCGGTCCGGAGGATTTTTCGATTTGAAATTTCAAAAAAAAAAGGGTACCGGAGAGAATTTTTTCCGGGACTAGTTCGATCGTCGTCGGTGCTCGGCTCTGGATGTTTTTCACTTTGAGCTATTACAGAAATTTATTACTTTAATTCCATTAACTATTTTTACTCGACTCGTTCGCGCCGTTTTTATTTCTATTTTTACAAACGTAAAGATAGTGAACCAATAAAACGAGGGCAGCGATGCGGCGACGTCCATATTGTGTTTACAAGAGTATTTCGAAATCTACACGACGATTCGATATCGTATTAAGGATTTAACAACACCGACGACAATCTACCTGTTCAAAGTGTGTCTTTACCTTTACACCGCCTCTGCCCCTTCAGCAGGTTGTCGAGAATCAGAGAGAGAAAAAATCGTATAATTTTATTAGCTTTTTTTTTTAAGAGGATTACGAAATATTGGTAGTGCCATGAACCTACAAAACTACGTGAAGTGAAATCGTACAAAAAAATTGGTTTCATTTGCGGCGACTTCGAACCAGGAAATGAGCTTGAGAAAAATAAGTACAAATTGGGCTGCATTTAGAGAATTTCCAGGCCTCTGAGACGACTTAATGAATCTCAATTAGAGCCAACAAAAGCCACTAATGTAGTCGGGGTCGTGTTTATAATTACGCTATTTCGAAGGTTATACGACGACAATGGAAGCTGCAGCGGCGTAGATTGACGAGTTGAATTAAATCACATGCATACGTGAGAAGATGGCGGAGGAGGGAGGAAAAGCCTTATGAAGCGGAGGTGTTCGTTTATTTGTCGTCAAACCGCATCGAGACCGCGTGATTTAAAAACATTCCTCAGATAGGTGATGGGGTTCTAAATTGCTCCAAACGGAGTTGAAAATAAGACACGATGGTGAGGTATTTTGGGAACAATTGCATGCCGGTTCCATTATAGAGTAAATAGAGCGACCTGACAATTACATGCACGATTCGATCGAAAATGTACGTACGGTCACAAATTATACGGATTATTGCGCTGAAAAATTCGTAAGTGAAGTTTATGAAGAAAAAACTTTTTCTCTGATTTCTAAAGCAATATTCGTCGTCCACAATTCACATGCAGAAATAATTGAACAAAAATATTTTTAAAATTGGATACTAAAAAAAAAAAAAAAAACAGAAAAAAGAAAAATATGTTCGACTAGCAAACACAATTAGCAAGTAGGTAGAGGTACCTAATTTATTTATGGAGTCAACATTCGAAAAAATGATCATCTTCAATTTTTTAATTAGCACATTGAGAGCCTGAGTACCAAAAACTATAGTTTTTCGAAGCCGATGTAGGAATTTTCTTCGAATTTTGGCAAAGAATTATTTTGTTTTTTCAGGAATTTTGACACACAGCCATTCAATGCCATTCTGAATCCCATTCTGCATTAATTTCACCATTTTCACAATAAAGATTGCCTCAGAATACCTCATTCTGAATCAGATAAATAATCAGAATTGTAACACAGAGAAAATCAGAAAAATTCTTCAATTTTCGAAATATTCCGCTGATTTTTCAAAAAAAAATTACTGATCATTAAATCAGAAAAATTCTTCAATTTTCGAAATATTCCGCTGATTTTTCAAAAAAAATTACTGATCATTCCAAGAATTCTACCATTTTTTTTTATAGAAAATTTCAGAGATTTTCCGATGAATTTTTCCTGAGTTTCCAGCCATTCATTTCTTTTTTTCACTGATTTATAAAATCAAAAATTGAAAAATCAACTACGGCAGAACTGAATTTGGTTCTAAAATGTGTGCAGCATGCTCTTTCAGTGAGTCGAATTTCGGCTCAATGTAAAGGTACCCTCCCTATAAATAAATAAAATTCAATTTAATGAAAATTGCTATTGAAAAGTAAAAATTATTCAATCATTCTTGAAGTTATTTATGGGCTGTAGGACACGTAATCTTGGTTCATTAATATTGAAATTCGAATCGAATCATAATTTTAATTTTGATCTTTTTATACTTCATTTTAATCTACTGATTTTACATGTGGTGATGTGGAGATTGATCACGATAAGTAAAATAGAGCATTTCATTTCTCATTCCCAATCGAAGTTTTGTTTTTTCGTGAATTTTTGGATTAGCTAAAATTTGATCTGGTTTTCATTGAAATTCGTTCCTATAAGTTTTTAATGATGCATTTCTCAACAAAAAACTTGATGAAGACCATCTATGGTCACCATAATTCGTTTTGATGTTTCCATTAAATTTTAATATTTTTCCGAAAGAATTGTGATTAAGTATTTGTATGAGTGTTTTTTTTCATGTTCATTTTCACATTTAGACACAAGTAAGTAAGTACCTAGATTTAGTACATTCTTCGTTTCATTTCTAGTAAATTTTCAGACTTTTCATGTTTTTTATTTACGACTCGAAGTTGGAATTTTTATGGTTTTTTGTTGATTCATAAAAGTAGTGAAAAAAATATTGTTGAAAGAGCTAAGAAAATTATTTTCCAATCTGATGAAGTACTCGAGAGAAACTTTTGTTCTAAAAAATCTTGTGTTTTTTTTTTCGTTGTAATGCTTACTCAACCTGTAAAATACCGAATAGATTTCAACTAGAGATAAAATCTTTTCAACTTTCCTCGTTTGTAATTTACGACCACAAAATAATTAGAAACTATTTTCTCAGTAATTCGTCTTGTTTTTGATTTTTGCACAGCTCTTCAAGAAGATGCTGATCATCTCGGTGGTATTTCTGGTCATCACTAGTCAAAGCCTGGCGGCTGAAATTCAGCCAACGAATTCGACAGCTGCGAGCAGCATTACTGAAGGCAATGATAAAGTGAAGTTTTTTTATTGAGACATTGAATTATTATGGGAAATCGGGTAATTTTTCAACTTATTTTTTGGTTTATAGGTGACGACGGAGATTACTCCCACCACCCAAACCACAGTCATCGGTTCAAAATCCAGTTATATTGAAAGCGCATCAATCACTCCAGAAGTATGTATTATAATTATAGGTTATTTCCGATAAAGAAGATGACAAAATTTTCATCAAGAGCCTCCAGTAGGGTAAAGTTTGGCTTTGAATTATTATGGGAAATCAGGTAATTTTTTAACTTATTTTTTGGTTTATAGGTGACGACGGAGATTACTTCCACCACCCAAACCACAGTCATCGGTTCAAAATCCAGTTATACTGAAAGCATATCAATCACTCCAGAAGTATGTATTATAATTATAGGTAATTTCCGATAAAGAAGATGACAAAATTTTCATCAAGAGCCTCCAGTAGGGTAAAGTTTGGCTTCATTTTTCAGAACTTGAATTGGTAAATTCCAAAATTTTTTGAAAGCTCCAAATTGACACTAAATTGTTTCAATCGATTCGGTTACTGAGAAATGAGCAATGCAGCTAGACCTACCAAATTTCAGCCTACTTCAATAATTTTCCAAGGATGGATCAGATTTTGATATTTTGCTTAAAATAATTTTAAAATGTCAAAAATTTGGAAAATTTGAAAGTTCGAATAATTTCACATTTTCATCGGTTCATCATAAAAATGGATAATTCTTTTCTAAAATTTCAAGTCTGTCGCTATCTCTCTGTCATCCGGACATTCGCTTAAAAAATTTGAATTATTTTTTATTCATAGAGTACATCCAAGACACCTGTTTCCACCGACCGCGAGAAAATGGATGCTTACGACGTTGATATGGACGAATTTAAGCAACATTGGTGGAAAAAGAAGTGGAGACGTAACTGGATTAAAAATTGGTATCGACGTGAAGAACTGAAAAAAACAACAAAATCAATTTTTTCTATCCCACGCCATCTTCCAAGCGTTCCTGCCAACCAATCTTCTCACTGAATTTAGTTTTCAGTTTTTCAACACAATTCGTAATATGGTCTTCCAATTCGATAAAAAGAAGTGGAACTAAGATTTTGGTGCAAGAAAATAGTCGAAACAAAAGCTTCAAATGCGTAATCATTTTTTTGCAAAAAACTTTAGAATTATGCACAAGATCGGCTATAAAACCACTTCGAGATCGATATCAAAATGCAAGTATTCTCAAATGGAGTATTTAGGTATTAAAAAGCTATTTCCTTATATTTCTGTTGGCTTTTGTTATTGTTGTTTTTTGGTCAAAATATCCTCTCACAACATTCAGATAGAAACTTGATGAACGAAAAGTTTGGCTCAAAACATTTTCAGGTCTCAAGCTTTTTTTTTTGTTCAAAAACTCATGGCATAAGTAAATATTTGATCAAGTTTTTATGAATTGGTTTCAATTGGCAGCAACATTACAAAATTTTTCTAAAAAATGATTTTAAATTCAACTCAATGATGAAAAAATTTATTCAGTTTTTAAGCTACAGCATGAATGATTTTGGATTTCATAAAAATGAGAAATTCAAAGAATAGGTAATCAGCAAGAATTGTCATATTTTTGAAAATTTTCTCAAAATCAATTCTTTGAGACCAAATCATCGAGCATGAAATGATTTTTTCGGTCAATTTAAAGTCTCATTTCAATTATTTTCATTAAAATGTTTGAACTAATCTTTCAATATGATTGTATTTGTTTTCATGAATTGTATTTATAAAATTTGTAAGCAGGTATATTTGTCAACAGGAATTTTTTTTGAAAAAATTGAATTTTATGATGTGAAAAATTACCTACGCAACACAATTGAAGAATTTTTGCCAACCTTTTACATTAAGAACCCCTGTTAGAATGTGTTTTAAATTCATTCTATATATCGATCGACGCTAAAGTGCGGTGAAGAGAAGCTCCATATCGGTAATTTCATTTCACTGAAAAGTACCCACTATATGGAACGAAGAATAAGAAAAAAAAGGACGTTAAATACGTAAAACGGTAATATACCAGTTTTAATAGGTACATAATAAGTTTATATGTACCTTGAAAAGTCTTCACTTCGGTCGGGTTAAGTACAACCCATTAATGCGATATGAGAATGCGATGCTTATAAATGTGAATGTAGAAAGTCTCGGAAAGATGGGGGGAGTATTTGAGGTGAAAGTACAACATATAATAAGTCGAAATATATACATCATTTTACCAACTTTATACACAAATAATTCCCCTCAGTATAAAGTTTATACGCGAGATACGAATAGTATACGAGAGATGTACCATTTATGACTCGTGTGCTGATCTTATCTTCCTATCAATTAAGTATTTCAGATTAATTCTTCGCGTCGAAGTGCTTATATTATGTAGTTCTAAATTACTTCCTCATTGTCAGCAGCGTGTGAATCCATTTACGACGGTATTCGATAATAATTTTCAAGTGGACCACTTCTCAAGCCCTCAATTTCGAATAACGTTTTTTCCAAAACTAATAAATGATTTCGGAATTTAAATCAGCAAGCCTAAAAATCAATACACATGAAATGGCTACGATGTCTTTTCATGACCATCTCCCCTCTTTTTCTAAAAACTACCTTCAAAAATATAAAATCGTTTATTTAAATCTAATAAAACTGTTTGAAAATGACATAGAAGTTGTTCAAAAACCAATTAAAAATACGATTAAGAAATGATGAAAATTGTGAAAAATGAATGAAAAGAACACAAAAATTGAAAAAAATTCTCTAATAAAAAAATTCAGAATTAATCAAATGTAACAAAAAATATTTTAAAGCCACAAAAAATGTTGAAGTAGGTCAAAAATCAATAAAAAATTGACAAATCCATTTTTTCAGAAAAATTGAACAAAGATCAAGATCACAGAAAAATCTTCAAAAATGTGGGCAAGAGTTAAAAAGGGCTCAATAAAAAATATAAGTAGTTCAAAGTGTAATAAGAATGGGTTAAAATCGGTACAAAAAATTGATACTTATTTTACAGAGATAACTATGGAAATTTTCAAACATTTTGCAACGAAAATATTGTTAAAATAGCTTCATAACCTGTTCAACCCTCCTCCCCCCACCCGAAATAATTTTTCTCATAAAAATATCATACAAAATGTTCAAATGACAAAGGAAACTAACTTATTGATAAACTGAAAAATTTAATGAAAATCCATCAATATCGTAGCAAAACTTTTCAAAATTATTTAAAAAAAATAAAAAAATCTACGTTTTTTGAGATGACTGAGGGGGAAGGGGGAAAGAAGCAGCTTGCTTTTCAATGGTAAAATTTCATTATTTTCTTGTCTAAAAAATTAGTATTGAAATTGAAATTTCTTGAAAATGGTGAATTTTAAAAAAATATTTTCATTCTAAATTGGAAAAATCACAAGAATCATAAAGAATTTCATTTCAGAGGAAAATTTTCCATGCCTCCTCTTCAAATTGATTAACGGGTTCATTTCTGATTTCAGAGGAGTTTTTGGAGCAATTTCAACACATTGTTTGGCAATTCAAAAATTTTGTAATGAATGTAAAAGGAATTTTTCAACGTTAGAAATAATTTTCATGCGTTTTTTTCAACATATAAAAACATTCCATCGAGAGCTAAAGAAATAGAATGAAAATTCGAGAAAAAAAGACTCAGCTTCAGCACATTTCTAAAATTTGGAAAAAATGTCAGAAATAAAAATATAAGTATTTTCAGTTAAGAAATTTAATCAATTCTCTTCTAGATTTTTTTTTTTAACAATTTCTCGTGCCTTTTTCAATATTTCAAACAGAAATGTCTCAAAATTTAACGTTTTTTCTTTTCTCAACGAATTCTCTAAAAGTACTGACCCATTATTTTTTGATATTTTTGATTTTCATCATGACTTTTTTTAAAGAAAAAATGATAACGGTTCTTCAATAAAGAAAAATCCATTTGAAAATTATTCAAATTTTTCATGAAAAATCACGACTTATGTTGTCTTTGGGATCTAAATGAATGAAAAATCTTGCCATTTTCTGGATTTTCCGGCCTTTTCCGTGCCATTTTTCTTATTTGAAATTTTCTTGAAAAAAAATCAAAATTCGAAGAAAGAGAATTCTCCTGCCACCATTTTTTTTGGACTGTTTGAAAACATTCTACCTGCACAATTTTAAAATTTTCAATCAATTTTTTCGAGTTCGAAATTTGTAAACAAAAAATCTGAATGTTTAAAAAGAAAAAGTAATAATATTTTGGTTAATTTTTTAGAAATTTCTTCAATTTTTCTTTCATTTTGAATCACTTTTTAAAAATTTTGAAAAAAATTTCAAAAAAATGAACAATTAACATTAAGAAAGAAAATGAAAACTGAAAATGAGCAATTTCAGCACATCATTTTTATAATTTTCACAGCTGCTGAACCCATTTTAAACCCACTTTTCACGATTACCTCGAAATATAAAACCATTCATCACCTCATAAAATCACCCAAACATTCAATAAATCTCCCAGCCCACCACCGCGCAAAACCACGCCTCGGATATTACAAATTAGACTCCGACATTTGAAAAATCTCGTGAAAATAGAGAAACAATCCGATTAAATATCTCGCCAAGTGACTAGCAAGGCAACTCCTGTTATAAATCGCAGTCGCGAGTAGCATTTGGCAAATCGCATTCTGGGCCTTGCACATCAGCACATCGCTGAAATTCTTTCATCTAATTTACGTCGCTCCAGCACGACGTTCGAGATCGATTGTAAATCATTCATCAACCCATTTCACGGGGGTAAAACGTCATATAAAATGGAGGTCATCTCATCCCCTAATTCATCTCCGTCTCAATCGTCTCAGCATTCCGATGAGTCACCGATATTCATTTTCCCAGACCGTCGTGCCACCGGAAAAGAAAATATTAGAGAATTTCAACCAATACTACACCCCCGAAGCGACACGAGTTATCCATTTTTTTCACCAAAATCGTCTCAAATAGGATGAGAAAAGCGAGGCAGAGACAGTTGCCAGGCCATACGTCGTAAGCCTACCTACTGAAAACTGAAAAGTATAAGGACTGAATTCGTAATAGGCCGACATTAGGATAGTCATTTTTCTGCGATAAATGCGCCCCCTCCTGCCATCGAAGACCTCCCGAAGAAAAATGACGACTCCGGTAAACCGACACTATTGCACAGTACGAATGAATACCGTGTTCATTTGCGGCTCGAATTCGAGAAAGATACTCAGCATCATCGTATGGGTGTCGAGATGAGGAGGGGTCGGTGAAAGAGAGAAAGTGGCGCACTACCCTGCGCCTTGCCGCTTCCGTCGAGCGAATAAATAACCCTAATTTTTTATTTTGACAACAGCACGCTTCTTTTGTTGCATTATTCTTTTATCATTTCATCATTTTGATCGTCCGGGTATAGTGTCACTCTTTATCACTATAGCAAAACCAACGCTATATGCGATTACAACACACCGACGACAAATCCAACACCAACCGTATTAGATTTTCCGTTCGATTAATTTTTAAATGAAATTCTCGCCGATGAGATACCTTCACTCGACGTCGATGACGGAGCCCGGCCTAGCAGAGGGTACGTAATTTGCATTTATATACGTGCAGCATTTCGTCATTAATCACATTTGTTCGCGCCAGCGTATACACGATGGACCCTGAACAAGTTCGCCTGCTTATTTGTTTACACAGCTCGAATAGGGGCAAGGGACACGAGCGAGAAAAAAATGTAAATTATTGTAACCGCGAATAAATTAAACCGATAGCACGAAATAGGTATACGACCAATTCCCTCAAGAATACCTGAGAAAAACAGATAACTCTGCGGTACAATCCGCATATACGAGACGCCGAGCGAGAAATTTGATATTAAAGTAATAAAAAAGAATAATTTAACTTCTTTTGTAGAGAGCCCTGCAACGCAGAATTCATAAGTTGGCGAACACGAAAACTTAGCCAATTGCCACACCGACGACGGAGCCACCTTCGACGACTAGAACGAGAAAACTTCGCCGAAATGGGCGAGCCGAAGAAGGCAGGGATGGGTAATACTCCAGTGACCTTCTTTGTTTCATTTTTCTAATTTCGTTTTTATTATAGCACGATATGAGGCTGGATGGCTTGGCACACACATACGACCAAAAGTCACATAAAAGATGGGTTGCTGTGTTTTCGGCGTGGAGAATTTTCCACGTATGCGAGATCCAGCATCAACCACCAATAGTAGAGAGCCAGTGGCGGAGACGAAGGTGAGCCAGGGGGAGAGCCAGGGCCTTTGCGAAAAAAAACTTGGCTCGATCAATTTTTCTATCCAACATTATAGATTTTTCCATCTACCTATGTAGGGAATTCACACCTTTGTGGAATTTTCAGTTGAAATAATGGAATTTTACCTACAGGAGAAATGAATTATCAACACACGTACCAAATTTAACATCGAAATTGAAGAACCTGAAGTAAGTATGTGTTTGAAAAATTTCGAAAAAATTGGTATAATTTTTTAGTAGGAACTCGTTCAGAATCTGATAAAGTAGAGTTGAAAGATGATTCTAGAGTGAAATTTCAATATTCTACTTTGAATTTATTCAAAGTTTGAATTTTTCAGCCCTGAATTTTTTCAAATCCTCCAATTTTTTTTTTTCAAGATTGTATCCAATTTTAAATTTTCTACAACAGTCAAGTTTTTCAAATTAGAATTTTAATAACATATTTTCCAAGTTTGATTTTTCAACTTTTTTTTTTTTCAATTTCATGAAAAAAATAGAAATTTTCAATTGGAAAAACTTTCAATTTGAAAAAAAAAAAACAGTAAAATTCTAAGATTTCTTCACTACCCCTTCACCGCCTACATGTATCGGCCATTTTTGGCAAACTCTTTTGGAATGGACTATACTTTTTCCCCCCAATTTTCAAACATTTTAACATTTTTCTAGCTTAAATTTTCAATTATTTCAAGTTTTTTAAAAAAAATTTCCATTGTTGAATTAAAAAAAAAAAATCATAGACACTTTTTACTGAGATTTATGAACTTCATTAAAAACTATCCAAGAAATTTGATAATCAATGAATGTTCAAGTTAATTAGGTTTATTTTACATTGAGGAAAGCTTGGCCAAAAATTTGAATTTGTACCCAGAAAAGCAACAAAATTGTGTGATGTCAACCTCAGATTAAGAAACGTATTTTCATTTTTCTCTTCGAGGACATATTATTTTTATACATTTTTTTTTGGCTCCAAAATTTCCCGAAAAACCTCTCTCGTGCAGAAGGGCCGAGAAATCTCGAGTTCTAAAAAATGGGGGACAACTTATCACAGACTACATTTCAACCTAAAAATTGTTATCCCTCTCCCTCCACCTCAAAAATCCGCAATCCCAAAATTGCCTTCCCTCTTCGCCTTACCACCTTCCCCCAAATGGACTTTTTAAAAGAACTTTGGGCTCTGATTTTTCTCATTTCATATCTTTAAAATAATCGAAATTCCACAAAAATGTTTTTTTTTTCAAATTTTTCCTAAAAATCAAGTCTACTGCCTAATTTTGTTACAAATGCATATTTTCTCCCCTCAAAACTCGTTTGTGATGTTTGAAAATCAAATCGTTTAACTTCCTTGGACTAAAAAAGATTGTTTTACTGCACATTGAATTTGAGATTCTCACAAATTTTCTACCTCGCTTTGCACAAATCACAAAATTTTTCTCATAAATTTTTCTTGAAATTTAATTTTGCTAAATTTTTCAACTATTTGAAAAAATATAAAATTTGGGATAAGCAGTGAGCAGAATGAGAAAGGAAAGCGGTTAAAAACTTCAGTTTGAGGGGCAAATTTACCCCGGTTACCTCCCTCTCCCCCCTCAAAAAAAGCTCAGTTTCGTGCCCGAAAAACTTGATTTTTAAAAATTTTTAATTTTGTTCGCTACAGGTAGAATTTTAGCAGGAAATTTTGCAGAATTTTTCCCTTGAGCTTTGGAAAAACGTAATATGTAGGTACATATTTTCACCTCCCCCCTTCCACTATTTCTGCAACTGATGAATTTCAATTATTTTGTGATTTCCTCCTCCTCTCCCTCAAAAGGTTTTAGTCCATTTTGTTCATGAATTTGGCCTTGGCGAAACCAGAAAAATATTCAGAAAATAAAGATTCCAAAGAACTAAAATACCCTTTTTATTAATATTAAATTTCAGGAAAAAAATTGAAATTTTTTCGAAAAAAATCAACACAAAATGAATTTTAAACATTTTTAAGCAAATAAATTCATCAAAATTCCAGACCTCTGAAAAAATAATTATTTGACCGAGTGAAACCAGAGAAAAAATATTTGAGAATCAAGATATTAAAAAAAAAAAAAACTACAGACCCACAAAGCTAAGCATGAATGTTTCATTCGGTACCATAAAATGATCTGAAAAAATTTTTGTGCGCCCAAATTTTATCAACTTTTAGCACAGATGAGAAGAATTTGACCACAAGGATTTTCTAAAGAAGGGTTTCAACTTTGAAAATAACTACAATAGTAATTCCAAACAGAAAAAAAATCATAATTGTGAGATTTCGACTGAAAATGTCAAAAAAAAAAAAGATATTTCGAAGAAAAATAGGATGAAAATTCTTGTTGAAAGAAGCGAGAAAGTAATTTCTTTGAAAAATTATAATCAAAAAAGCATTCAAAAGTCATCCTTTGATCAAAACATTCAAAATTTTCATCTTCGTAGTAAAATTATCAAAAGTCTTGATATTTTTTTAGTTTTTTAGCCACTATGAACTTGAAATGAAATTTTATCTATTTTCTGTTGTTGTTTTTTTTTTTTTTACTAAAAATTACCCTGGACCCAAACCCCCATAAAAATGGATTTCTACTTCGGTATGAAAATTTACCAACTTGATAATCTCCAGCTCCAGCCACATCAACAGAAATCCATCGTCGCTTCTCCAGCTGGGGAAGTACGTAGCATTTGAAAAATATATGTATTTGATTAATACCCTAACTAACCGGTATCGCGGAAAAGGGTTCGTAAAGGCTGGTTTCAATTTGCCATGTATACGAAGAGCGATTTTCCCTTGTCGAGGTACCAACTGAAACGATGTAACCAAAAAACACAGGAGGGAAACGTGCCGGAATAAACAAAATATGAGCAGGGATCGTCGACATAATACCCGCCGCTACGTGCGTATTTGACGATCGTTTTATTTATAATTTATGAACTGAATTAATTTCAAATTTGACAAGTCCTTTTATACGTTAACGTAACGAATTGAGCTGTTTTCACCCGTACACACGTACCTTTGGCTTCGCACGCTGCCTTTTTTTCTCCTTCGTGCTATCTCGTATCGTACTAAATCTCTATAAAATCCTTCTCTTTTTGCTCAAACAGATTATTGTACTGCACCGGTGAGGCGGAGGGGTAGACCTTGAACGCGGATCGATTAGATATATTAAACGGTTAACCGGCATTTACCTATATAACTTTTACTCTCCGTCTCTCTTTTGCATCGTCGAATTGAATACCAACTCCGTATGGGTACCTTACGTATGTAATTTCTAAAACGCCATAAAATAGTAAAATTACACTTACGCTATATTCAAAAGCGAACGCACGACGGCGCCGTAATAAACCCGAGCACAGAACACGCTCTGAACAAGTTATACGAGCACGATTTTCGCTCCGCAATGCCCTTTTTCCACGTTGAATAAAACACACCGAAAAACATACCTAATATTTTACGAAAATCGCCAACAAACGCAAGCCGCCGAGAGTTGGCTAATTTGAAAGCTCGACGTGTGCCAACAAAGCAAGGAACCAGAGCAGGGAGGATGACCAGGTGAAGAAAAAAAAACACCACTCGTTTCACTTTTTAAAAAAATGTAACAAACTCGCAGATGCCGAAAGATGAAAATTACCTAGCTAATTATATTAACGAGTTCTTAATCAACGTATGAAAAAGATTAACAGGCAAAGGGTGCTAAAAAGGTCTACCTTGTGAGATGTTTTCAACGTCGAAGTGCCAGAATTCGACTCTGATGACAAAAATTACGCTGTGAGACTGGTACGACTACCTACAAGAACCAGAATTTCAATTTGCGAAAAGTCAACGAGGAAATGTCGACAAATTTCATGAAAAGCGTAGCTCAATGACGTAGCCTGTGCGAGTAGACGAGACGAGATCGTATAAACGAGATTAATCAGGTTCGGTTATGAATTTCATTTATCATAAGTTGTCTACATTCGTCGACTTTGTAACCGAACCAGCTTTATAAAAGCTTCGGGAGAATGAATAATGTTCGGTAGGTTGCCAAGATGATGATGGGAGGGGCGAGCGGAGCCGGGGACGTGCGGTGCGGCGTCGTATTCGCGAATTGATTTTGAAATTTACTTTTATATACGACGCGTACGAAGATGGGTAGATATGTATCTACACCTACGTGCGTGTTCAAACTCTTCTGGATCTAAATGTCGGGAAAAAGTAGGTTTGAAGGAGGAAATATGAAAAGAATTATGTGGTAGGTTTATATCGGCTGTGTAATTTGGATACCTTCGCAGTTTGGCTTTCGGATGAAAAGTTGAAGGGGGTTTTGAATATTTGTAAATATTTGAAGATGAGGGATTTTTAAAAGGTGAAAAAAAAGGTAAATATCGAAATACATAGAAATGTAAAAAATATCGATAAAAATCTATTTAAAAAGCCAAAATTAAGCAAAAAAAAAGATTCGTAGTTTCCCACAAATTCACGATTTTAGAATATTTTCACAGAAACCATTACGGGAAAAACAATAGTGTCTGGGAAACAAATGAAATGAAAAAAAATCAAAAACTTTTGAGAATGAATTACTGAAAAAAATCTGTAGATACACTTTGAAAAATATTAAAAATTTACTCCCAAAAAAAAACGCGCAATAATTCGCTGATTCTT
The DNA here is from genome assembly GCA_038380155.1 of Pseudococcus jackbeardsleyi. NCBI lineage: Eukaryota > Metazoa > Arthropoda > Insecta > Hemiptera > Pseudococcidae > Pseudococcus > Pseudococcus jackbeardsleyi. The sequence continues at coordinate 8,931,335 of CM076240.1, forward strand.
TCATTTTGATCGAAAAAAAACCACAGAAACGAATTCAGCGTCATTAAGAACCATGAAATCAACATACATGACGATTTCTACCCCCTTCTTCTCTTCCCTCTCCTCCTCCAACAGATCAAAACCAACCCAGAACAGAATTACATGTCAAATTCGAGTAGTAGCTAATTAATTTCATAAATACGACTCATTTCAAAGAAAAAAACAACAAAAATTGTAAAAAAAAAAATATCAGTAGTCAGGATCAGAATGGAAATAAGTCAAGAGCCTTAAATCATATGTACCTACTGATTCATAAGATGAAAAAATCGTCATAAATGAGAAAATTACGGTAACAGACATCATAGCGAAATTCTGCAGAAAAAAAGTAACTTTCAATATGTAACCTTTTTTTCACCAAAAAATGAAAAAAAAGTAACCAAACGTTCAATTTTTCTCGAAGGGGTAAATCTTTTTCACTTTTTTTTGGGGGGGGGGGGGATTTTTTGCATTTTTCTGCAAACAATTCAAAAATAAAGTGAATAATATTTTCACTAAATTTCTTCGTCAGAACAACAAAATTGAAAAACCGGCCCTTCACAATAATTATTAAACCAATTAGCAAAAATCAGTTTTCCATTTTTTTCATGAACGATGTTCCTAACAATTATTTCTTCGTAAAAACTTAATTTTTTGCTTGAAAATGCAAAGAAAACGTGATTTTTGAGCGGGAAGAAGTAACCAAAGTGACCTTTTAGAAGTGAAAAGTAAAAAAAAAGTGACGAAACCCCTGAAAAAATGACCCATTATGACGCCTGCAGTAAAAATGTAAAATTATTTTGAAATTTAAACCCGACAAAAATCGTTGATTAATTTCATTTTGATCAAAAAATAACTCCAGAAATGAATTCAGCACCATTGAAACCCAAACAATCGATATACATGACGGTTTTTTATCATTTTTCAAACGGCCTTTGTAAACCCCCCCCCCCCACAAAAACAAATCTAAAAGACAATTTCATAGCTCATAAGAAAATCTAATTACAAAATAAAAAAAATTGAAAAGAAACTTTATCATCAATTAGACTTTGAGGATTGTTAAATAAACAAAATCACCCTTCAATCGATTCAATGGGGTGAGAATGGTAGGAGAGGGGAGGGGGTAAAATATCAAACAATGATAAGAAATCAATATGGGTGTCGATTTCAAGGTTTTCGACTACGCTGATTTCAATATTGAAGTTATTTTTTGAATAAAATGAAGTCTGGCGGGACAAATAACGAAATTGAGCGAGAAAAATGCAATTACAGGAAATCAATGTGGAAATTTTGATAAAAGCTGAGATTTCCTGGATCAGAGGGGGTAATAAATTCAAAATTTCACGACAAGATCGACTCACAAAAACAATTCATCTTATGTCAGTTTCTCAAACTATAAAATGCGAAAATTACAAGGTAATAGTGCCATCTAGAGCAAAGGTTTACCAAAAAATCTCTCCTAAACCATTTGAATTGACTGTCTGCGACCAAAACTTCTTCAAAATCGCCTCGTTTAAAAATAATATTAATAATTACTCACTAATTCCGTGACTTAGTCATACTTTCTATTCAATATAGCACATTCAGAAACTCACCTGCAACAAAAAAACAAAATCTTGGATTAGCATACATCGAAAGTTGGATTTCATTAGATAATTTATTACATAACATTAAAATCTATAGCAAGAATACATAGTTTTCATTCATAGATTTCTATCCAGATTGAAGTAGGATGCGGGGGAATCAAGGAAATTCTAAAATTAGAAATGGTCAGAGAGCTAAAAAGGGCTGATGTGAAAAAAATCAAAACATATCAATTATAATTTTGACAAACACACTAATTACAAATCTACGCTCATTTTTTATCCAATCAACACACCCCATGTTTACTTTGAATTCATTTTCGGCCTATCATAACACTTCGCCACTTTTCGATCAACACTCTCCTGATTCCCTCCGTTTCTTCAATCAACAATCGATCACCATCAATCGCCTCTGGCCCATTTTGCGATCACACTTTAGGAACACGTTCCCCAGACGCCGGCGAAATTACAGGCGGATATTTTTCATCGAGTTAAATTTAGAAAGAGATGGGATTTTCGAGGTTATAAGCAATAAGTTAAGCACCAACACAGGCATATCTGCAGAGACACGACCGTGCTATTTGCCTTTAATAAGGCCGCGTCTTAAATACCGTAAATCTACTCCAGACTGTAATTATAATTCGACTTATCCTTTGAAGTTAATCGAACCAAAAATTTCGTATAATTTTAGCGTCGAGAAAAAAAATAATTTAGTCGTCGTTTCGGTTTGCCACCCTGCCTTTCGCCCATCTTTGGCATCTTCGGCGCACATTATCGGTTCAAAAAAGTTATATTTTTTCGATGAGAGTGAAACTTTTATACGCGAGAAATCACCGCATTAAGTTTTTACCGCCGACATTAATCTTTTAAAACGTATGTACTGTAACAAATGTAATCTGTATCTATACGTTAAACTTATCTATTCACGTACGAAAAAACGTACGCTTTATTGGCCTGTGTCTGTACCACAGTGAGCCTGGAATATTGCATAATAAGTTTTTGGCTTTTCGCCACCATCTCTTCTATCTCCTTCCACTCAACCAGGCTGATTATGTCGATCATTGTTTCCAAACAATATATATCAATTGCCGGTAAAACGTACGAGAGCTCTGACAGAGGTGAATGGTTGCTTAATTGAAATATCGTTCAACGTATCACGTCCTACAGCCCTCCTCGCCATAACATTTCAACAGCTTTTATATACAACTGTATACAGCTTTGCAAAATCCACAACGATGCACACGGTGAAAAAAATTCGCCGAATAAACACGCGACGACAACGATTCGACGCGAGACAGACCCAAAGCGAGATGCAATCGAATAAGTGGAAGTGGTGGAAGTTGAAACGTGATGGCCTGCGGGTCTTTTATGTTCCATCGTTTAGAAAAATGTACAAAGAAGCGCTCTTTGTGAAAAATACTTTTATACGTAAAACGTTCTTGTTATTAAACTTTTTTTTTTTACCAACGTCAAATTTTGATACACGAGATAGAACCGGCGTGGCACGAATTTCTTCTGAAAAAAAGTGAGCTGAGAAGCAAGGGGGTAGGGGGCAAAAAGCTGCAACGAAGCGCTTTGATGATTGAGATATCTCATTTAATAACAATAACGTTGGTATGGTAATAACAGGGTGTCCACAATATTTTGAAAATTATTTTACTCGACTTTTCCGAGTTTCTAGAACAATTTTTTAAAAGTTTTTCAGATCTTTTATGAGTGATATTCATGAAGTATGGTGGAGGAGGTGGTTTTTAATTCAAAATAATTCGAAATGCATGGTGTCTAATGAATTTTTTCCTCGAAAATAATTTTTTTTTTCAAGACTAATTTGCCCTTTTTATCACAAAAAGGTGAAAAATTGCATTTGTTGCTCTTCAAACATGATTTAAAAAAAAAAAAAAAAAAAAAAACGCTCTCATTTTGCTTTAGAATTATTTCAATTACAAATCAGAATCAGTCTACGATGAAATTCTGCCTTTGAGAATCGGAGAAAATTTTTTCATTGTAAATTAATCATGATTTTTCACTGATCTTTCCACCAAAAATCATTGATTTCTAAATTTTCAATTTGTCAAAAAAATTAATAATTTTGTCTGAAAGATCGGCAAAAAATCTTTGGGTTTCAGTTAAATTCATTTCACAGATTTGAACAGGTGAATTCTACTAATTCAGATTTGAGGAGTGCATTGATTGTGCAACCCAAAAGATCCCATAATTTTCCAATTTTCTCTTTTTTATTGAAATTTTGACCCTTCTCTTTTTTTCTTGAATTCTCAGTTCCATTGTTGAATAATTTTTGGGTGCACTGATGTCTTCAATACAGAAAAAAATCATATTTTTGAGACATAATTTGTTTCAAATCCATTTTGCTACTCTACCCCCCCTCCTACCCCCCCAAAAAAATATATATATATGATACATAACAAATCATGTAGGGTGTAAAGTTTTCATAATTTTGTTGGGTATAAATCAATACATTACATTGAGCCCAAACAAAGAGGGAAATTTTTTTCGAAAAAGACCCTTGAAGGATGAAAATTTTTTGATTTTCTTTCATTAGGATTTTCCAAAACGGAACCGATTATTTTGAATACTTTTCCATTTCCTTACTTTTTTCTACAACATGATTTGAAAAATGAAAATTCTCACTATTTTTGGATTTTTCGTCATCTAATGTGATTTTTCTATTTCGATATTTTGGAAAATTGAATCCAATCAACGCCTAAATTTATTTGATATGTTTTTCTATCTTCAATGTTCAAAGCTCGCGTTGAAAATTACAGTTGGATTTTGGAGTATGAATATTTTAATTTCAATTTTCTATGCACTATTCTTGACGAAAAATCAGAGTAATTGTTTAATTAAACATTTTTTCAATAAAATCATTGTATTTCTTGCATTTTTTTTACAGTTTTTTTTTTCAAAAAATCCAAGAATCAAGGATTTTTATTGAAATTAAGATCAATTGATGATGCATTTTTGTTTTGAAAAAAAAAAAAAACTTTTTCACAAAACTTGATGAAAATATTATATTTAGTTCCTATTAAATATCAATCCTTGTACCTATCTAAATTTGAACATTTCAAGTCATTTTGGAGCCTCCAGCAGCGTACCTAATTCAAATTTTTTGCTACTGGTATTTCTGAAGTTTTTCAGGAGGCTGTTCTATGAACTTTGGCAGCTAAAAATCAAATTCCTGCTTCTTTTTGACCAGTTCAGCGAGAAAATTGATCGTTGACGAGATTTCCAGATAGACGCTTCCAACGTGTATTTTTGACCAACAAAGCAGTATTTTCGGTGATAAGAAATTTCGTTTCTTCGAAAAAAAAAACAATTTTTTGGACGTTCATTTTTCTGTACCTAATATTTTTTCCAAAGCTCAAGAACCCCTGAAATTTAGAATTTCTTGGTCATTGGCAACATGGTAATCCTGTAAAAAGTCTCAAGATATAATCGACAGACATCAGGAAATAATTTTTTTTTGAAAAATTCATAATTGAATTGAAAAAAACAATCATGTAACTCAAGTTTCAATTTTCAATAAAAAATGATGAATTGAAAAAAAACAGAATTTGGCTCGAGCGGAACGAGCTTGAAATCTTTTGAAAATTTTACAATAAAATAAGCAAAAAAAAATCACTTTCTCAAATGATTCGTCCTTCTTTCGAATTTTCAAAAAATTCCATACAGAATACCAAAATTTCCAGAAATTTAACACCCCGCAATAATCAATCGCATCGTCAGAGGTCGAAAATTTCCATCCTACCAGCCCACACCTCACCGCTATCCCGCACTCGGCCACCCAACTTGCCAACGCCATGTCGAGTGTCAATCGTTCGAAATAAATTACTCCGCGGACGGGGGGCAGGGGCAAACACCGTCGTCGTAATTTCATTTATGCCAATACCGGGTGTTTATTTATTATACTTCGGTAACAAGCTGAAAACACGCTACCTCCCATCCTTCGGTATTTCGTCCATTAATAATTCTCGCGACTTTCATCCAGCACACAGACTATTCCAAGGTACACCCGACACTTTCACACGTTTAACAATCTGACCTCCGATGACGAGATTGGAAATTGGCCAAAATATAACCCTATCCTATACACGTCCCCTTCCTCCGGCATATCGACCATCCACCATCTTAGCCGACCTGCTGGCTGCAGTCGTTCATTAGCCGGAAAATGGACGACAATTAATCTCGACCGAATTAAAACATCGCATACCGACTCGCCCACCGCCTCTAATTACATAAACATGTGAAACATTTCATTCTCGACAATGTTTTCGAAAACGTTTGTTTAACAATTTTTATACCTCTCGCCCCTCCTCGGCGGATTTTTCCTCCGAAATATGCTAATTTCGACTACACCGAATAACCCACTTAATTATAACCTTTAAAATACATAAAAGCCCGAACCTCGTAGCTCTACAATAGCTGCATTGATGATAGAAGAAAAGAAATCCTCCCCTCTGGTCCTGGGTACTCCACATATCACGTAAAACCGATAAAATAAAGCGCCCGCATAACGAGGCAGCACACAAAAACAAGAGATACAGGCGCACATACGCCACCTCCAAATTCACCAAATATTTCAACTCTCTTGTCTCGCATCCCTCTCATTTCTTCAACGTGTCTAAGTGTAAGCCAAGAAGAAGAACTTTGAATACCTCTCAGCTCCGCCACACTCCTGCTCGTCGTCTTCGTACGCGGTATCGCACCCTTGCTTTTATGTGTCCCAGAAAAAAAAAAGGCATCCCTCCTTGCTCCATCGTACTACTTATACACATTTACGTGCGTATAGTAAAGTATACGCGTATATGCTGGAAAAGACAGCCGAGCAATGAAATTCAAGTCATATCCGACCTTATTTCATATTATATGGTATAAGATATACTAATATAACTTTCCCACGGATTCGATAAGCGCAGAGCGTTATAAGCAGGGCAACACCGAAGACGTACACGTTTGCTCTTCGTTTCACGTTCCAGTATATCCTTTCGACTGTAAGGCTGCGTGAAACAAAAAAGAAATCACGCTTCGTATTCCGCCACAAATCCTCGTTCTATCCTTTTTCGACGAGATCGTAATTACTGGCACATACTCGGTCACGTGTAGGCGCAATTAGGTACATCTGCATGCGAACTGGTTCGATACTGGCACTTGGCGTTTTCGAGTCCACATTGCCATTATCGTATCAACATCTCGCGTGGACTGGCATCGATGGACTGGACTCTCATGGTCGTGAGTGATAAACGTTCGACATGAGGACATGACGATTTCAGCCTGCCCAGTGATAAGAGATAGCAAACACGTCATCTAACTATGAGCACTCCATGCGGACAGGAGACGTGTGGAAAGATTGGTAAAGTAAAGGGCGTCAACGAGGGCTAAGAATTCTTTCATCAAGCGGTCATTAGGCGTCCCGTCGACCTGGTCGCGGTCTGAGGGTAATTCTCGTATAGAGGGTGATTTCACACCACGACTAAGAAGTGACTAGTGATATGAACCAAAGCCAGGGTGCAGTGTGTCGCCAGATTGAACAATGCATCAGGATTTATGGGGAGACTGTCTGTATAGCTGGCCGGAGGAAAAATAATTATACAGAAAAATCTCGGGTATTTTTAATACCGAGAGATGAGCCGGAACGAAGGGAGATTTTTGGGCAAGGGTGAGATGAAAAATTAATATGGGTTATGCGGTGTCATTGAAATCGGTGGCAATGGTCAAAGGTTGGGGAATATTTTGAATGATTTTTGGTCGATGGGAATGAATAAAAATTGACAAAAATTTCCAAAATCGAACCGAAAATGATTCAAAATATCAAAAATATCTTTAAAATTGGTTGAATTTTCGAATAAAATATCGTATCGAAATATTTGGCTGATTTTGCAAATAATTTCTCTGAAAGATATTTCAAACCTTACGACAACATTTTGCTTTTTAAAAAAATATTATAAATTTTATTCAAAATATAACAGAAATTCTTGACATTCACCCTATAATTAGGAACAAATCGAGCCCTCAAAAGTTCGGGGAGACGCAGAAGTTCAAATTTCAATTAAGTACCTATTTAAAAATATCATGAGGCTGGGTGGTAAAATTTGAAAAGTGTAATGTAACGTTTTTACACGACACAATTTTTTTGATGAAGAAATATTTTTATCCCATAACACATCTGACGATTTTACCGAGCTTTTAAAACTGGGTGATTTTGGGAACGGATTTTCATCCTAGAATTTAACCTGGCATTTTTTCGAGCTTTTGAATCTCGGATAGTTTTTGGAACGTCGTCCTAGAACTCGTCTCACGATTTTTCCGAAATTTTGGGCAAAAAATCATCCGACTATTTCCAAGTTTTGGAATTTGGGATACTTTATTTTTGGGATGAATTATAAGATAAAACAATCCCAGAACTTATTCCGTGATTTTTTTTTCGAGCTTGGAGTCCGGGATGGATTTTGTGATGAATTTCAGTCTCAGAACTAATTTTGCGGTTTTCTCAAGGTTTTTAAACTGGGATGATTTTTGGGACGAAATTTTATCCCAGAACTCGTTGCAAGATTTTTACAAAATTTTAAGCTCAACAATCATATCCTACAATTTTCCGAGTTTTTGAATTTGGGATAATTTTTGGGATGAATTATGAGATAAATGATAGATTACAATCCCAGAATTCATTCTGTGATTTTTTCGAGTGTTTGAGTCTAGGATGTTTTTTTGGGATCAATTTTTGTCCCAGCACCCATCCAGCGATTTTTTTGAGCTTTAGAACATCTACCTAATGAATTTTGGGATGAATTTCAATTATTTCAGAACTAATGCCGAGTTTTTCGAGGTTTTGAATCTGGGATGATTTTTGGGCATAATGACTAATCTCACGATTTTTCAGAGCTTTTGAAGCTGGAATGATTTTTGGGATGAATTTTAGGATGAATTTCAATTCCAGAACTCATTCCGCGATTTTTTCGAGTTTTTTGAATCCTGTGATGAATTTTTGAGTGAATTGAATTTTTATTCCAAAACTCATTCTGCGATTTTTTCGAACTTTTGAATTTAGGATAATTTTTTGGAACGAATTTTCATCCCAGTACTCGATTTTGCGATTTTTTCGAGCTGTTGATTTCGGGATAATTATTGTGATAAATTTTAGAATGAAGTTTTATTCCAGAACTCACTTCGCGATTTTTTCAAATTTTGAGTCTGGGAGAATTTTTCGAGTAAATTTTTTTCAGAACTTGTGATGCTGAAGTGATTATTGAAGTGAATTTTGGAATGAATTTCAATCCTAGAACTCATTTTGGAATTTTTTTGAGCTTTTAATTCAGATACATTGATGTACCTAATACTAATTTTTTGCAGGTTTACTCATTTAATAAAAAAATATTCATCAATACAAAATATAATCCGCAATAAAATCTTCTTTAATGTAAAAATTGGGGGAAAAAATCTTCCACAAAATTCTAAAAAAATTATCTACAGGGAATTTATCAAGCCCAAAGAAAGTGAGGACGGATATTACTCATTACCAAAAGTAAGTACTCGTTTTCCATCTTGTAATTTTCGTACAATTTAGACAGTTTTTCGTACTTTTTGAGGTCGTCATCAAATTTCAAGCCTTTTTCTTACTTTTGTATTTTTTTTTCAAGTCAGCAAACACCATGTTTTTTTCTAAAATTATTTCTAAAAAAATGTATCGAATTTCTAAAAATTTAAAAAGAACAAAAAACCTTCAATTCTTTAAATTTCACCAAAAAATTCACATTTTTCACCCCTTTCTAAATTTTTAAATAAAAACGAGCTTGTCTAAAATTCGAATACTTTTCTACCCGAATTTATCGATTATTTCATTTCAAGGTAATTTTTCTCCTCCCTTCCTGCTTCCTTCATCCCATACAATCGCTATTCGCTTTCATCTTTCATTTATTTTCCAAAATAAAACAAAGGACTGCGAAACCTAAAAGCCCTAAATTAATCGCTAATTGTCGAAGTCTTTATCAGGTACTCTTTGGAATGAAAAATGTTTCGAAATCTTGAAAGTGAAAAAGCTGCGGAATTTCTTCCTCAGCCATTAATTCATTTCAAAAGACCCATCAAAAGAGGTCACGAATTCTTCGATTTCAGGCAAAAATACCTGTTACAATAGAGGAAATAATGATGCAGAATGAAGACTCCACTCGTATAATAAAACTCGTGAAACAAATAAACTACGAGTAATATAAAGTAACCATCTAGACATTACTCGGTGGCACCTTGTAATATTTTTCACGATGATAAATTGCGTAAACCTACACTCGCATGGTATAATATCGGCGTGACGGCGTCGCATTAACCGAGCCACCGCTAGATCGGTCGTTGTGTCGTGCAGGTACTAGTAGCCGACGCCTGTTAATATCGGGAAATTAATTTTACTTTAGTAACGATAAGAAACCATCTATGCGGTTCGGTGATGGAAAAAAAATCGCATCGATTAGTCAAACGAGGAGGCAATCTTGAGTACAAGGCTTGAACAGGTTTACTCGATTTGACAGCAGCCTGATTGCCGAACCGAGAAAGGGGCTAATGCGTTAGAGGTGTGTGATTGTGGGACTAATTTGATGCTAATCATACGCATTCTCTTATTAGCGAGTCGGGTTAATGGATATTGCCAGAGAAATGCGTAAGATGCGTGTGTACTTGGTAAATACCTCGGCACTCCGATGGGGTTATGGAATTTCGTATTGTTGATGGAGGTTTTTTTACGAACTGAAGTTATTTTTCATGACTTGGGAGAGGAGTGAATCATAAAGTTGAACAATGAATGGTACTGATCCCCCACTCAAATTTTCAATTTAGCTCCGGTTATTTCGAATTGGTCATATTTTCGATTTGTTTTCTCAAATGATTGATCATGTCCCCCAATGCAGTGCGTTTCGATCGAATCTAAATATCGGAATGAGAAAAAAATTCATGATCTCGACATTCCAAGTACCTACAATCTTCAGAAAACTTTTTTTCAAATGAAAATTTTCCCCACTTCAATTTTTTTTCATTTTATCTTCGATTTTATATTTTTATTACCTAGATGGAAAGTTTGGAAACTAATAAGTAAGTCGAACAATTGGTAAAACTTTCCTCAATACTTCAGGTTTTTTTTGGATGACTGGAAAAAATTATTCGGAGGGGAGGGGGAGCTGTCAACAACATTTCAAACTTCGTATTTAAAAAAAAGAGAGAAAACCTTGAGTTTTCTCCAGGAAAATTCTGCAGTTCAAGAATCATTTCAGAGTCGAGCAGCACCAAAAAGTTCTCCATCTCCCCTTCCCCAAATAATCGCAAAATTGTATGTTTGGTCCGAAAAATTGGGTTATGTCAAAAAATTTGAGAGAGTAGTAGTATGAATTTATTTCACAGAAAATTTGCAATAGTTGACAGTTCTGGTGTTGAAAAATTCAGGCAAAACTTCATTTTCGAGTTGGTATGTAATTTAATGAAAAAAATTAAATGGACAACGAAATGAAAAAATTTCTCGGGAATCGATTTTCAAGAAAATTAAGATTGATTTTTTTTCCTATTTTGATGTCAATTTCTGTTTCAGTTTTCCATTGCAATATTTTTCTGGGACATTTCATCAGATGGCCATGGGAATTGATCGGGAAATTTTCTTTTCGAGTCAGAAACCACTAATAAAATCACACTTTGAGTATAAAAAATTGGAAAAATTTCATTTCAATTCAAAAATCTTGATTTTTGCACCTGTAATGTGCCTATTAGCTCCGATTAGTTTCTCATTTTTTGGTTCCCTTGTTATCGAAGGCAGCACTCATTATTAAATTATAGCGATTTTCCCCTAAAATAATTAGCGATCAGTACATGTTTGAGAAAGATTTCAAGAACAAGTCATTCAACCTTTTTTTACGACTCGTTCGAATAAAATCACAAACTCATACCTTTCTAGGGTAAATCGATTGTACACAGAGAATTGATTCCCTTACACCGCCAATAAAAGTAAAAAATTACCTCGAGGTGGTTCACTCGTAAATTAAATCAGACCTGCGGGACGATTCTTTCGAGAATAAATCTCTCGTAACCGATTCGTCGAGAAATTCGCACTTTAAACCAACTCGATTCGGACAAAATCGATAAAGACGAACGTTTCTAATCCACATTTCGAAAGTTTTTTCCAAATTTATCTCGACACCTCCACCAACACACTCAATTTGTAATTCTATGTACATCGTTTCAATTTTCAATCGTATTCGTACGTAAACCTACATTTAATAAATAAAATTAGGTAGTCTTCTACTTTACACTGCAACAATCGCGTAATCAGGAAGAGACGATCAACAAAGTTGGACGCTTAGGAGACTCGAATCGAGCATCGTCACGCCTCATCGCACCGATAAATTGCCCTTGACATATAATTACCGCGCGCAAGTTTGTAGAAAAAAATATTTTATCACGATTTTCAAATGCATACGAATCGAGCATCTCGCTGAAAATTCCACATTTCAATCCCGATCTCTAGATTGCCAGCAATTGTCGGGTTCCAGATGAAGCGACGAAGGCTGGGGGGAACATACGAGGTGTGGCTTGTACTACTATACAAATGTGTACAATTATACACGTGTACGTATTAAAACTTCATTAAAACAAGACAACTGCAAAGTGAAATAAAAAAATCTACAAGCCGGTGCGGTGTGAGCGAGGAGCCGACATCGACATAAAGCGATCTTATCTCTGACGTTAGTTTCGTATTAGCCGACTCATTTTTAATTAATTTTACACGACTCGTATGTGAGAATCGTCGACCGATTGCAAATTAATCGGACCCCTGCACTCTGCACATTGCCTGCTATTTTCGCCGCCTCTGCGTATTCAGGCAATGTATCGATGCTTTTGTGTTGGTGGTTTTTTTCTCTATCGAAGGTATATCTTTCATCGAATTACTCGGTACGCATACATACGTTATATATTTTTCGTATTACAATCGAGTTGACCATTTCCTCGTCTCGCGGAATCAGCATGAGCACGTAGTGCAAGTCCAGCTCTCATAGAGAATTCGATTCTCTTTGGATGGCTTTATTGCCTCCGTATACAGATTCGAGCTTATTATTGTATTCGTTCGACACACAAGCCATACACATTTCCATTTCTAAAGTACATTGTAAAATAAGCATAGAAACAATGAGTTCGATTATTTTTATGCTCTTGTATGTAATACCAACTATAGTCCTGGTTCAATCCCCTTTTTCTCTATCTTTCTCATCTGGGTCAATTGTATCAGTTGGTAAAATGGAGTTATTTTCCATGGGTTGGAAGAGGCGGTCGTTCCAAGTGATTATTGTTTCGATTTTTCAATAATTTCTAAACTGGGGAAATTCTTTCCGGGGCGATTTTGTAAATCTAAATTTTTTCAATTTCTTCAATAACATTTTTTTTTTAAATTATTCAATTTTAAAATTTTTTTTCAGTGGAATTTCATTAAACTAAATTTTTTTATAGCTTTTCAATTTGTTCTAGGGAATAGGAGTCAACCAAAAATTTGACTTCTGACTTCGGCTTCATTTCATGGTCACTTTTTGACCTCGACTGACCTTGGCTCCAGAGTTACACTTGCACTCTGACTCCTAATTCCACTTTTATTCCGGAATCGATCAATGACTTTGACTTTGACTGATGCCTCCGGATTCAATCGATAACTATGACCTCTGACCCTTGAATTATTATAGGACCTTAACCTTTGACCCTTGAGTGAATATAGAACTTTGACCTCTGACCCTGGAGTCAATGTATGACCTTGATTCTCAGACTCTGGAGTCAATAATGACATTGGCTCATGAATCTGGATTCAGTCTGTGACCTTGACTCCTGACTATTCAATTTGAGGCATTGATTTTCGACTCCGGAGCCAATCTATGACCTTAATTGAAAACTACAGACTCATTCGATGACATTGACCCCTGACCCTGAAGTCAATATATGACCCTGACCCTGACCTCTGACTCTGGAGTCAATGAATGACATTGACTCCCGAGTATACAATCTATGACGTTGACTGATGACTGCGGAGTCAATCTATAACCTTGACTGATGACTCCGGATCAATCGATGAATATAACCTTTGACCCTGGATTCAATCTATGACCTTGACTTCTGACTATTCAATTTAAGACCTTGACCCTCGACTCCAGAGTTAATTTATGACCTTGACTGATGACTTCGGATTCAATCGATGACTATGACCTCTGACCCTGGAGTCAACATATGACCCTGACTGACCCCTGACTCTGCAGTCAATCTTTGACATTGACCCTTAACTCTGAATTCAATCTTTGAGCTTGACTCTTGACTCTGGATTCAATTTATGACCTTGACCCTTGACTCTGGAAAGTACTGAATTTTTTCTTAGTCGTTCTTGTATGATTCAGTTGGTTTTGAAATGAATCATTCAGAAACTTTTTTTTTTTTTAGAAATCTCATCCTCATTTACAAAACGTGAAAAATCTTCCATTCAAACGATTCAATTCATACCCAAGCAAATCATTTATAGAGTGTGCTGCAAAAGTTCCTTACTTACAGAAAATTCAAAGTTTTCACTTCTTTAAGTACAAAGTTTTAAACTGTTGACACATAAATGGCACCTCCTCCTCTCCTCTGAATAATTTTTTTTGGTCGTTCAAAAAACTAAAAAACTGAGAAAAGGTTTACCAACAACTCGAAAGATTAGTTTCCAAAAAATGCGCTTAAATTTGATTTAAAAAATTTGAAAATTCGCCCACCTCAACGAAACCATATTTAACACTCGAGAAAAATTGGAAACCTATTCCAACTTACGATCCGACAAATATCATTAACTCGAAAGAAAAACCCACTCGGATGAAATTTCCGGTCACTTGGTCAAACGCTCGATACACGACGGGCGTATCTAATTGATATATTGTTTCAATTAAAAAAAGTGCAGAATCGTTCCTTACCCCGAATTTATTTCATTATCGTCGCAATACCGCCTTCGTCATCCGTCGTATTTTTTTCCACCGATCCGCCACCCCCATAGAGCGTGCTTCTTACCAACCCTATCTAATTTGAACTTATTTCCGCGATGCGTGTGTGTCGAACCGTAAAGGAAATTGTTTTTGGTTGATTTCTCTCTTGGGAGGTGATTCTTAGTCATTGCTTAGATTTTGGGTTACTTTTACGAATAATTTTACTCGTTTTTTCGGCACGGTATTACACGAAATAATGTCAAATTCGGCGAACCGATATGATGGATTTTGAACGATTACGCGCTCCGTAATCGCATATGTTACCCCGAACCCAAGCGGAGGAAAAAAGAGACCGTAAATCTATTCCTTGTTTGGGGAAAATGTGTAAGTAGGTAGAGCGCGAACGATATGAGGCGAAGAATTGTTAAGAATGTGCTGATTTTACGACGTACTTCGTACACGTAAGAATCCCTTTTTGGTTCGTATCGAGCTCGTCCGCGTTTAGGATGGTCAAAGAAGGGTGCGGAAAAAAAGGTAGCTTGGAACTGGGCCGAAGAAACGGTTCAATTATATAAAAATGACCCCCGTCATAAGGCTACGGCGACTGAAAAGTGCTTTAAAAACGTCAACTAGGCCAATTGAAAACTGAATTAAAGACCGTTTTTAATTCGCTTTTTATAAACCGGCCGACTGGTATTTTTTTTCCTTCTTATACGAAGCTGGTCAGTGAGCATAATACGCGTATAATGGTCGACTTTTACGATCCGTATGGGTATTCTTATTATACGTTCACAAAAATACAGAAGGTATTTACGATTCGATGTAAAAGAAAAGCCAAATCCACGACCGAAGAAATCCTTTTAGTGGGACCTTTTTTTATATTAGGTATTACCATATCGAAATAATTAATTCGTAATGCGAGCGAACTCACGCAGGCATCGGGTTATTACCAAAAAAGGGAAATGGCTGCTCGGCAGATTCCTTATTATCTGTTTCGAGGCGTATACTAATTTCTCGTGGTTTGATGTTAAATTTTTTAAAGAATTTGCGCGGCGGCGGTAAAATGCACTTTTCGCATGTGAATCACGTACCGTTTATTACAATAAATTGCGTCTGGCTCGGGCAAAAGCGCGATTAGCTTAACGTTGCTGCGCCGCGCCGATGGAATAAAATTTAAACTTAAATCCGTTGCACGCAGCGTTAATGATAATTTATGGTTAATAAATGTGTGTAAGAAAACGCGACTTAATAACTTTATTGTATACTATGTACATAATATACTAATGATGATATCGGAGAGTTGAGGTCAAGGTTCGATCCTGATTGTACGTATCCGCGAACAGAATCTAGCTCGAAAAATGTGTTGGGTTGGTTTAGAAATCCCCCTCCCTCGATCCGTGCGTATACCTTTTAGTTTCCAAAACCGTGATATAAACTTATGGTACGTGAAAATTTGTAATGATGTATAAAATGCTGAGGAAAAGGTTAATGCTGTTCATCTAAGTGATATTTTTCAAACGATAGAAACCTAAATCTGCTCTATTTCCTTTCTTTCGGAATTATTCATCAAACAAAAATCAGTTTTGCCATCACGAAGCCCAGCTGCCCTAGCACTGTATTCCTTCGGTCCAATTTTACGTTCGTGAAGAGTCGATAATTGAATTTTAATGTGTAAAATTATTTATGAAAAGTCAAGAAAAATGAAATTAGTTTCCAAGTAATTTATTTAGTATGAGACGTTTGGGAAAGACTGAAATTTTTGGACAAATCGTTTGCAATTTGCACAAATTTTCAAAATAAGGTTTCCCTGAATTTTTTTCTAATTTTGAAAAAAAAACGGAAGATGATTTTTAAAAATTATTTTTCCTGATTTTCCAGGGTTTCCACGCCATAAACAAGTACATATGATATTCATGAATGACTTTTTCACGACTGAATTTTCATTTTTGGAATGAAACAAGATTCTACAGAGGAGGTAAAATTAATCATACCACTTTTTTTATTTTCTGAACGGTTTGAGCGTGGAAGAATCAAAAATAATATGTTTTTCTGAAAATTTTTTCCAAAATCAATATTCAATTATTCATATAAAATAGGTACCTACCTATAGAAATTGAAAATCCTAACGATTAAGTGTACAATTTTACAGAAAATCTTCCTCAAAACTTTTACCAAAATTTTTTCTTAAAAGTCTTAAGTAATTACACACGACCAGTATAAAAAATTTTTTTTTTAAATTCTATCGAGATTTTCAAAATAATTTCTACGAGATGTGATTTGAACAATTCGAATAGATTTGACAAACCATTTGACTACCTACAACGAATTTTTCAAGACTCAGTTCCTTATCAAAGACAACGGCTCGACTATGAGCAAAACTCTTTTGTTAATATCTATTTATAGTATCTAATTAGAAAAGTTAATTTTGTACAGTTGAGATAAAATTATATAATTCCTAATACAAACTTATCAAAACCTTAGAAATCGGTATAATCACTGATCGACAAAATCTTCGAAGATATGAAGATGAAAAGTAGTACACATACTGAAAGCTGGATAAACTTACATCACACAATTGGTTAACTTCGTATCTAGGTACAATATTTGAGATTAAATTTCAGAATCAACTTTGTGCGATTGTAATTACAAATTTCAATTCATATTCTTGAAACAATAATTGTATGAAATTAGTGAAAGCGATCTTTCCAAGTTTTGCATTTTGATGAGTGTTTGAATATGTACCTACTTACATATGTATAAAGGAATCAAGTTAATTATTTTATCTCAACTGAACAAAATTCAAGTTCCTTTATGTACTTATTAACAGAACGTAACAGAAACGTTGCAAAAATGTTGTAGAAAAAAGTTTAAAAACGTTACAGAAACGTTATCGAAACGTCAGAAATATATGTAGAAACGTTAAAAAACGTTATTGAAAACGTTACAAAAACGTTATTGAAAACGTTACAAAAACGTTACAAAAACGTTATTGAAAACATTACAAAAACATACTTGAAAACGTTACAAAAATGTTATTGAAAATGTAATAGAAACGTTATCTATTGAAAATGTTAAGGAAACGTTACAGAAACGTTATTGAAAACGTTACAGAAACGTTACAGAAACGTTATTGAAAACGTTACAGAAACTTTATTGAAAACGTTACAGAAACGTTATTGAAAACGTTACAGAAACGTTATTGAAAACGTTACAGAAACGTTATTGAAAACGTTACAGAAACGTTATTGAAAACGTTACAGGAACGTTACTGAAAATGTTACAGAAACGTTATTGAGAACGTTACAGAAACGTTACTGAAAATGTTACAGAAACGTTATGTTATTGAAAAGTTACAGAAACGTTACTGAAAAGTGAAAATGTTACAGAAACGTTATGTATGTTAGTGAAAACGTTACAGAAATGTTATAGAAACATTATTGCAAACGATATAGAAACCCTATTGAAAACGTTACAGAAACGTTATGGAGACTTTATTGAAAACGTTACAGAAACGTTATTGAAAACATTACCGAAACGTTATAGAAACTTGCAGGACGTTATTTCACCTACAGTACGTTATAAAAACGTTATGGAACGTTATAAAAACTTTATGAAAACGTTATATAAAAATGTTATGAAAACGTTACAAAAACGATACAAAAATGTAACGAAAACATTACTAAACCGTAACAAAAACGTAAGAGAAACGTGATAGAAACTCTTTCAGGAAACATTATACAAATATTGAAGAATCGTTACAGAAACTTCCCAGAAACTATATGAAAACATTGCGAAACCGTTTCAGAAATCATCATTTTTATTATCATGACATCAAATGTACGTTTTACAGAAAATCTCATAAAAATTTCACAAAATTTTCCACCAAATTTCGTTCGAAGCGTAACAAACCACTTTCATTATTTACTCTCCCAATCGATCACAAATTCCATTTCTCCGCATATCGTACCCGCAGTACCTTTTCAAACACCCTGCACGAAGCGAAAATTCGAATAAATCGACACGTAGGCGTATCTAGACTCCACCATATTGAAACAGAAAGTGGAAAAGCAGAAAAAAAAATCGTCGTACGGTGGAAATTCTCATACAATAAAGGCTTTACTTCCACCTATGCGAAGTTTCACCATTTACCATACCTTCGTATTGCACGCGTGTTGCATACTCTTAAATTAATTACACCGTCTCGTGAAAAAGCCGCGTACTCCGGACTGGGATCGGTTCGGGGATCACGCAAATTGCGTCATTACTGTATCTGGCGCTCGTCGTCGCATCGTATAGCGTACATTTAGCGATAAAAATTACTATTCGAGGAGGTATCTACGTAGACGTAGGAACGCTGAAATAAACTAATTCGTTCGTCGCTTCCATTCTCGTCCTGGCTCGATGCATTTTTGCAGTAGTATAGGTAGCTGTACCTAATACTTTTACTTTTTTTCCCCCTCGCTCTGGGTAGTAGTTCAAATTGATAACCGGTGTGTGCTTTTAAAAACGAGACGCCAAAAGGTATGCTAATGAGCCGATATCGATTGCGCTTCTCGCGTTCGCCGCACCTACGCCGAGGCTATATCGATATCTTGGGCTAAATAATTTATCGATTTAAGACACGCTATCTTGATGTTTTTATTGTCCGATGGTGTGCTTAAAGAGAGACTACCCCTGCTACTCCGAACCCCTTCCAGATGCGGTAATTTCCTCGTGTAGCTTTATTTACGACATAGTACATCTTCGTTCTCGCTGCTGCTGTTTCGCACCGGCATCGCAACCTTCTACATATTCCAAGTCATTTAAAACCCATTCTACATGATTCCTTTTCAACGCCGATATTCGAAAGCACTATTTACACTGTTAAAGGTCGCGATGTCGAGAAGAAGAAAAACGTCGTTTTACTAAATTGTCAAAATACCTTTTTTTTTTTCACATTCCCAACGGAATCGACGCGTTACAAAGTCGCTACACAAACACACGTGTCGAGGGAGTGAGGGAGCTGAGGGGGATCATACGCGATGTTTATTTGTAATACATTCAAATTCTCTCGTTGCCATCGATGCTAACACGTTTTTTGGAGCAGACCTCGCGAGAAAACTCAATAATTTTTATTTGATTTCGACTTATCGTTCTTTTCTACTTGTTCAAATTGTACCGAAAGAGATTTCCTATCGAATAGAAATTACATCGCGCACAATTGGATTGGAAATTTCCATACGCGGGTGCCGGCGTCGATGATGGAAAAAGAAAACCTCGCCGGAGTATCTGATTTCGTCGTGTATATCGAAAAGCCTACCTATATTTATCGAGGATTACACGGTAGCTGGGAGAAAAATTCAACGTAAAGCCGATTCGGCGACAAGAATAGGGCATTTTGCGGATTACCGATCCATCTCCATCTTTCAGTTTTGCCGCCGCGATGCATTCGTTATCGTCGGATTACCTTGGCGAGATAAAGAAACAAGTCAATCAACCTGCTGCTTCGGAGAGGAAAAATATACAGCCACGTGCGAAATCTGCATATTGAGAACATAATCGCGTAGAATTCGCATAGTGGTGTTGATCTTGATACATCTATGGACTAGAAAATAGCTTTTTTGAATCGAAATTGAAGATTTTTTTGTCTCAAGGATGAATGATCATTTTTTTTAGTTCATTCAGACGGTTCCAACCTGTTTTTCTGAAACAGAATTCCTGTACGGAAGTTTTCCCAAAAACTGGTGGGGGAGGGGGGTAGTCAGCTTTCAAACAACTGAGGAAAAGTAATAAAGTGGTTAAGTTCAAGTTCAGAGACATTTTTGAAATCAAGAACTCAGATCAATCAGTACCGGGCCAATTCTCTCTCACTTTACCTACTCTCTTAATTTGAATCAGTCAAAAATGCCTGAATTAACTGATGAAATAGTGAAAATCAAGTCACTGATAATCAGTCAAATTCCACTGATTTTCCAGTTAATCAGCGTCATTTTACTGCCAATCAGTGAAAAATTACCGATTCAAATAGTGGATTTTGATTGTTAAATCAGTGAAAATTAGTTGACTGATTGAAATCAGTAAAAATTTACTGATTCAAATCAGTAGATTTTCATCATTGAAACAGTGAAAAAAATTTCACTGATTGAATCAGTAATTAATTAACGATTGAATCGGTGAAATTTAATTTTTACTGATTTAGTAGTGAAATTTCACTGATTGAATCGTACTTTTTTTTACTAATTCCTACAGTGACTTGATTTTGTCGATTTTAATTAGTCATTTTTGACTGATTCAAATTAAGAGAGTATTTCTTAATTTGAATCAGTCAAAAATGCCTAAATTGACTGATGAAATAGAGAAAATTAAGTCACTGATAATCAGTCAAATTCCACTGACTCCCTAGTTAATCAGCGTCATTTTACTGCTAATCAGTTAGAAATTACAAATTCAAATAGTGAATTTTGATTGTTGAATCAGTAAAAATTAGGTTGACTGATTGAAATCAGTAAAAATTTACTGATTGGAATCCAGTGAATTTTCATTCTTGAATCAGTAAAAAAAAAAATTTACTGATTGAATAGTTAAATTTAATTTTTACGGATTCAGTAATGAAAACTCACCGATGGAATCAGAAAATTTTTTCACTTATTCCTGCAGTGACTCAATTTTATCGATTTTAATCAGTCAATTTTGACTGATTCGAATTAAGAGAGCATTTACTTTTACACAACCAGTGAAAATTATCGAAAATCGCTAGAAACCAGTTAGAATTGCAGCACTTTAATAGATCAGAGAGAAAATCTCCAAGAAAATAATAATAATGAAAAAAAATCTAAAAAAATCAGGCATGATCTTTCAAAAAAAAAAAAAATCGGGCAGTATTTTAATCGCTCAATTTCTTGAAAATACAGATGCAACTCTCGAGATCTTAGACAATTTTGATGAAATTTTGCGTTTCTCAATCAATGAGATAATGCTCACAGAAAAGTAGTGATTTATCACTGACTTTTGGTAAAAAATCATTGATTTCCAAGTCAAGTCTCGCAATTTATCAGAAAAAATTAGTAATTTTGACCAAAATAGCAGCGAAAAATCACAAGATTTTCAGCTAGAAAGTATATTTATTTCACCAAATCAAACAGTTGGAATTTTTCTAAATTTGATTAATTCAGTTCCAAAAATATCCAATGATATGTAAGCACAGAAAATTCCCAGACTATTCCAACGCTCCTAAAATAGCAGGTCACTCAATTTTTTTTTTTCAAAATTCGACTTTTAGAATTCAAATTGTAATTTTTGATTTAAAAATTTTCAACTTGAATAATTCTTTTGAAGATTTTAATTTTTTCCTGGAGAAAAACATGAAAAAAATATGTGCGAATCAAAGTAACAGAAAAATTGAGAAATATCAGCATCACTACACATAATTGCGACCAAGTTTCGCCAATTTCTTCGACCAAAACGCCGGTAAATGGCATCCGCGTGCGTTATCAATACAGCGTCGAGCAGTAGACATTAAAAAACCACATCGTATTATCGTAATCGTCTATCTGTATCCTTTTTTTACCGTTTTGTTTTTCTTCTCTCCGGTCGGCTCGTAGTGCGGCGTTATTTATTATTATACAATGTAATGATCGTCTTTCATGCCTATCTGTCTCACTTTTTTCTATAAGGCAGCCAAGGCCTGATACACAGGCCACGTGGACCGAACATACGCACATACATGGCGAGATGCAGTAGCTATGTAGCTCTTTTTCTCTCCTTCTGCGATGCTGTTGCTGGTTAAACCATATACATAAACGAATAAATCTTTATATAAAACTCGGGTAAAGGGAAAAGGGACATTTTAATTGAACATTAAACATGCTTCCTCTTTTGTACATGTATTTATGGAAGTCTCTCTCCTCATTCGACCGCATTATAATATGTTATTCCGTTTACTCCACGTAGGTACCTAATACAGAAGGAAAAAAATTTCCCCCATTGAAGCGGGCTATAGAGCCGTTTTTGCCGCATTTCCTAAAGGAAAAATTCTTCATTTTGTACGTAAACTAGTGGCGGTTTTTATATTCCTAACGCCGGCCGTATCTAAACCATATGTCTCATAAATTATATTTCGCTTTTGTTTGGTCGCGTACTATTGCAGGTTTGTTTTCCTGAGCTGTTTTTTTTTTTAGTTTCGCAGCCCTTTTTATTCTCGTTCTTCCTTTTTCTATGCGGAATGAAGATATACGTATGTATAATTGAATGTATCCAGTATCCACCTTATAGATACGGTTACGAGGGTACTACGAAGTTAAAAATGTTTGCGTATGAATGAGTCGAAAGCAAATCGTGCGAATATTTTTTTCCAACTTTGTAAGCAGAGTGGTTGGTGAAGTGGTTTTGACTTCGAACCCATAAAATTTTTAGTTCTTTGCTCGATTTTGAAGGAAATGTTTCAAGATTTTTTGTTTTTTATAATCTCGAGTGATGATATTGGAAAAAATTCTCGAAGTATCGAAAATGGATATTTTGATCGGAAAAATCGTTCGGGTAGGAATCAGGAAAAATCAATGTGGATCTATTCTGATTGGGTTGGAGAGGGAGGAAGAGGAGACAAAAAATCAAAAATTTCTGGTACAGGTTTTCACATGTTTTTTTTTTTTTTGTTGAAAAATCGCCAGTTGTCACTACCTTTTTCACTGCCTTTTCATAAAATTTTCAGCCCCCCAAAACAAAAAAATTTACGAGATAAAATTTATCACCTACAGAAAAGTTTTAAATTTTGAAGAAAATCTGTTGAATTATAATTGAGTACCGTTTTTCCAAACTGAGCTAACTTGCAAAAAGTGATTTTTCAGGAAACACAAAAAACTGTCCATAGAAAAGAGTAATAATTTTTTGAAGCTGGTAAAAAGACTAATGTAAGGAGGCTACCTTTCGACATCATGTGGCCTAGGTAGAATTTCAAAATTTTCGAGTGTGGCGCCATGAGAATCGAAAGAAAATGAAAAATAACGAAGTTAGCTCAGTTTGGAAAAACGAAAAAGCATATTTTGTCTCTGAGCGCCACACAACTCGCACAAGTATCGGATTTTTTTAAAGTCGCTCATGTATGGATGGAGGAGAACACTTTCCAGCAAAAAAAACAAAAAAAACTTCAATTCCCTGTACTGAAATTATAACGATTTTCGATGATTTTCGCATTTCAGAACGGTTTTGGTCACAGAACAACACAAGTAACACAGGTAGCGAAATTTTGTTAGTGCCATCTGGTGGCAGTGTATTTCAACTACCCGAATCCGTCAAAAGGTCAAAAACGTCAAAAAAAAAGTTAGCTCAGTTTGGAAAAACGGTACTCAATTATAAAAAATGGACGCATCAAATGATCATCAATAAAAAAATTCAGATTTCTTCATTTTTCACTATCTTTTCTTAAAATTTTTACTGAATTCACTCTCCTTTTTTCACATCTTTTACCATCTGTCAGGTGCATCTTTCATGTTTTCCAGGAGGTCATCGATTTCAATAGTTGAACAGAAAAGCAATTTCGCTGTTGATGAGAGGAAACAAAAAACTGCCTTCTCTGTTCTCTAAGGTGAATCATAGATTGAGTTTTAGAATTTTAAAGAACTCATCCCCTGAAATGGTTCATTTTTTGGAGAGATTCAAGTAGGAATAATGTGCAAAAAAAATTATAAAAAATATGGGAATAATAAAGCAAAGCTGCATTGACTAATTAAAAGTGTAGTAAAGTAACGAAAATGGAAATTGGAAAATATGGAAACTTTTGGCATTTCTAGAGGGTATTCTGGTCCCTTGGCTCCTCTTGATTCCACCTTGCGATTTTATCATCTTCAAAAGAAGAAGTTTTCCCACTCATTTCGGTTATGGTGCATCTCTCATTCATCAAAGTCAGACTAGATTTTGAATTGAATATCACTCAATAATTAACACCTAAATTCGTTTTTCAAAACTATAAATCTTCAAGAAGTCTCTAATTCGGAATTTCTCGACCAAGATTTTGGGGGTTCAGGAGCTCACACTGGGTAAAAAAAGCTAAAAATACAATTTTGAGACACCCTGAATTTCCTCTAAAATAATTTCTCAAGTTCAAAATTCAATTTTATAAAATTACACAAGTTTTGTTTTAGAGTAAAAGCTGATAAATCGTGGATTTGTTCCAAAAATGACGTTTTAATAGAACTTCAGATATTCAAAGTTTTTTTTTTCTGAATTTTTCACGAAGAATTGAAAAATGATTATCAAAATTTGACCATTTTGTCAGACTTTAAAAAACAAAAATTTGAAGTGAGATTTTTTCCCTGTTGAACTCTTTTTATTTTCGAAATTTCCAAAAAAATCGCAACATTTTACGATGTTGTAAATTTTTGATATCCTTTTAAATTCAAACATCAAAATCCGTAAAAAGTTGAAAATCAGATAACTAAGAATAATTGTGATTGAGGGGGGGGGGGGTTCAAAATTCTCGAAAGTCTGATGAAAAGTCTTTATATTGATTCATCGACACTTTTTCCAATTTTTCAAAGTCACGCAAAAAGTCATTAAATGGACAGGTAAACATTTTTCCAAGTTTTTAACTCAAATTTTTTTTAGGTACTGGTTTCCAAAACTTGATGTTGAATACTTTGATCCTCTCTGTTTTATAAATCGACTTCCAGCAGTTAGAAATCAAAATTTAGTCAATTTATTGATTTTCAAAAGATTCGTGTTAATTTAGCATTCCTCAATTTTTTTGGTAAAAGTGAAGCCCACATATTGGTCTCTAATTTATGATCAGAGAGGAGGGCTGAAATTCTGGAAATCTCATTTTCAGAGAAAAATGAACTTGCTTAAGGAAAAAAATTACCAAAATTTGAGAAAAACAAATAGTATTTCATCAAAAACACCCAACCACCTTCCTCCCCATTTTGACCCTGTTTCACGACATTTGGCAATCTTGCAATCAGCACTGTTTCGTAGGGAAAACACAATGAACTGAAGATAACACCGAGTGAAATTTCAATAGACCGAAATCTAATTACAAATACCTCGAGGATCGATACTGATTTTAAATACATTCGTACCCGGTGAAAAAAAATTGAACAAAAAAAATGAAACGAAACGCACTCTTCGATCTAATTCGATTATCAATTAGCTTTAATTCGAATTACGTATCTACATTTCCTTTCATCGGTCTCATGCACATTTCAATTCCGATACGACCTCTACATAGTCATGGTAATAATACCTAATACATTTCTAGAAAACTATACGATACATTCCGACATTTCCAGCCGATAAGCAGCCACCGAATATAATTAGACCTCCACGATACTGCTTTGTCCGCATCTTCTAGTTTCAATTGATTTCTATTAAAATCGATTATATTACGATGATTAAGCAAAAAAATATTCGACGATTAATCTACATATTATGACAGCGAGTACTTCGCTGCACCTCTTCCCCCTCCCTGCCTTCCTGATCGATTGTATTTCAATATCCAACACCTTACATTTCGATACCACCACGAAAACCCCTAAAACTGGCAATATCGAACCGAACGAGATGAATTTGTTAAAATTAGGAAAAAAATACATGGAGGAGAACCCTACCCCTGGCATACGTATTTGTACAACACAATATCGGGTATACGAATGTAATAAAATTCGCCGACATTCTAAAAAAGGGCACCGGGGGCCGGAGGGAACCCTTTTTAAAAACCTATTTGGCACAGTTTTTCAATACGGGGGCAATAAGTGAGCCGAAAAAAAGCGAGGCCGGCGCAGGGGTAGACAACCCGTAACACGCACGCCGAAAAAGCAGCACTATCGAAAACGCTTATAACAAAAATAATAAACTCCGATGTCTCTCGATTCGAGTTAGGAATTTTTCGCGCCGTTGTTGGGGGGGGGAGACCGGAGGCGAGGAAGGCATCGGCATTTAAACGAAAAAACAATACCGTCGTGTTGTTTATATTCGAAAAGTTGAATCAACTTTTAAAACTTTTTTCATTGCTTTCCTCTTTAAAAATAATATTTTCCATGATAAATTCACTCTGCAATTGCCACCGTCGTTGTCGTCTCGCGATCGTGTTTTCGAAAATTAGCAAAAAAATACCCTCTCGCACACTTTTGAAAATATAAAAATGGGAAAGTTCGCCGTCAGCGTCGTTGGCTGGTATAGTTTACGCGTGCGAGTCTCTTTCGCTTTTTTTTTCCTCCATAAGCGCGGTTTTCGTTTTCGAATTAAATCATTTATGTAAACTTGGCACGTAAACTGTGTATAACTAGTAATTTATCATTTTTAGCGGTGAGTTGTTTTTTCATCCTTGTTCGCTGTTTAGCTGTCTATTTTCTCGCTATGCAGTATCCATCAGCGAGCACATAGTAGGTTTGTTCCAACGTTTCCTCTTCCATTATGAAAAAGTTTGCAGTACTGGGCCGAATAATCATCGTGGCTATGGGTCGCCGGAGCATTCTTATCGATACGTGTACCATCTATTTACATGCGTAGGGTACCTGGACCGATGCATAAGGTACCTACTCGAAATTGAACTTTTGGAAAACACCAGCTTCACGTTTTAACCTTTGTAAATTATTCATGTACGAATGAAATGGTGAAATAGGCGCTTTTGCTGGGCTGTTTTTAATGAACACGATTGTTGGGGTTATTGTTACGATGGGAAGTTATCTGATTTTGATGAAATTTGCGATATTGAATCGGGGAAGCTGCTTTATCATTTCGATGAATGAATCAGTATTTGGATTGTACATAAAAGATTCATTAAACATTTTTGTCGAGCTGGTGAAATTGAATAATTTAAAAACCTGGGCTGATTTTGTCACAATATGGGCTATTTAGCCCCTCCCCCAACCCCTTCATTCTATCCCACGTAATACAAAAGTTATGCCAAAAAATTTGAAAAATGCCTAAAAAAATAAATTTTGGCTGGAACCACTGAAAAAATGAATTGAAGGATTGAATCTTACGAAGGACAGAAGGAAATAAAAAGAGGTGAAATTTTATTTTCTGGATTGTCCCTCTATTTTTACGTCATTTTTATCCCGCTTCAAATTCGTACAAAAAATGACCTTTAATTTATTTTACTTCTCCAATTACTGAATTCCAAGATGAGCAAAAATGTTGAAAATGCTTGCTTACACAATGAATTTATTGAAATTCAATCCATTTTTGGGATTTCTTGCTACTAAGGTATTTTTTTTTCCAACTTCTAGATTTTCTAGTCGGCGTCTTTTGGCAAAAAAATTTCCATTTGATGGTACAAATTATCATTTTTTTTGGTAAAAATTACGAAATATATTTAATAAGTAAAAAAATTACCAAGCAAGTATTTTGATGAAAATTACCAATTTTTTTACCAAAAATTGCATTTTTAAAATCAGAAATTGCCAATTTTTTATCAAAAATTACAATTTTTTGGATCAAAAATTACAGTTTTTTGGATCAAAAATTACAATTTTTTGGATCAAAAATTACAATTTTTGAATCAACAATTACCATTTGTAAACAAACGGCACTATTTTTTATCACAAGTCGGCGTCTTTTGGCAAAAAAATTTCCATTTGATGGTACAAATTATCATCTTTTTGATAAAAATTACGAAATATATTTAACAAAAAAATTACCAAGCAAGTATTTTGATGAAAATTACCAATTTTTTTTTACCAAAAATTGCATTTTTTAAATCAGAAATTGCCAATTTTTTGGATCAAAAATTACAGTTTTTTGGATCAAAAATTACAGTTTTTTGGATCAAAAATTACAATTGGATCAAAAATTACAATTGGATCAAAAATAACAATTTTTTGAATCAAAAATTACAATTTTTTGGATCAAAAATTACAATTTTTTGGATCAAAAATTACATCTTTTTGGATCAAAAATTACAACTTTTTGGATCAAAAATTACAATTTTTTGAATCAAAAATTACAATTTTTTGAATCAACAATTACCATTTATAAACAAACGGCACTATTTTTTATCACAAAGTATACTATTTTTTTTATTAAACATTACCATTTGATAGAAAATTACCATTTTTGATTTTAACACTTTTTATAAAAAAAATTATTTACTGAATATTTTTGATAAAAGATCACATTCTTTGATAATCACTACATTGATGAAAAATTACCATTTTAGAAAAAAAAAACACTTGTAGTAGATGAAAGTAAGCGTTCTAGACAAAATTACCATTCTAGGCCAAATTTTCAATTTTCGGTAAAAATTGATATTTTTAGCAAAAACTAACAAAGAACCCATTTTTTATTAAAAAATATCACTCTTGATTTTGCAAAAATACCATTTCTAGTAAAAATTGATATTTTTGATGAAAAATTATCATTATCGATTAAAAAATTCAATTTTTAGTAAAAATTATCATTATTGATAGAAACTTTTGATTATCACCACTCTCGATTTTTAAAAAATACCATTTTTGGCAAAATCACTATTTCAATTTTAAATAAAAAATTACCATTTTTGATAAAAATTTATTCTTTCTAAATTCTCTGACTCAGAAAAATACTCTTCATCCCCTCTTTAAGAATGAGAAAATTATATTTTTGCCCCAAAAATATAGAGTTGAAGACAGGAATGATGAAATTTTATCAAGTTTCTTAAATTCATCAATTCTTTAAACGGTGCGGTGCTTCAATATAGGTAAGTATACAACATTTTAGTACTTGACTCATTTTGTTGAAAATTTAATAAATCATTTTTCATATTTTTTATTTTTCCCCCGAGTCCTGAATGGAAGCTTTCTCAAACAGCTAACCTTCTCCGAATAGTTTTTTTTTTTCGAATTTCATTTTCTTGAATTTACATACCATTTTCTGATTATTTTCAATTAGGTATTAATCGATACTTGAATCATGAATGGAATATTCATTGAATGAAAGGTAATCCTAATCACATTACAACTAGAACGTTATGAGATGTTTTTTTCGATTGCCAAGACCACATGTGCTCAAATTCGTCGATCTCAACTTATAGTTTTCAATTTTCACCATCATACTAAATTGTGAGACGAATATGCTGCAATTTTACTTTTTTCATTGTTTGACTGAATTCTGTGTATGAAAAAAATTAAAATAGAAAATTCGAGAAAGCGGTTATTTTTTGGAGAAAATGGCCACTCAGGATAATCCTATTTTGAGTCATCGAATTCGAGATACCTCACATCCTAGAATCAATTTTTAGACCCTCATTCTGAAAAAAATTTATACTTACCAAAATATTCGAGTTAGCAAAACCTAAACAAGAAAATGAATTCATGAAACTGGATTCACTTTTTTTACGTTTCAAAAAAAAGATATTTTTTAGGAAATTTGCCAAGTTTACCTATTGGAAAATACCCGGAGAGGAGAAGGGGTGCGGCTCTACCTGGATAACAGCTTCATAACTTGTTGTTGCTGATTCTATACTAGCGATAGTGATAATATTGCGTG
The DNA here is from genome assembly GCA_038380155.1 of Pseudococcus jackbeardsleyi. NCBI lineage: Eukaryota > Metazoa > Arthropoda > Insecta > Hemiptera > Pseudococcidae > Pseudococcus > Pseudococcus jackbeardsleyi. The sequence continues at coordinate 8,961,336 of CM076240.1, forward strand.
AACACGAGCCTCGACTAGGGCAGGTTTAAATAATATAACTACATTGTGCTGTGCAATATGTACACAAGACGAAAAAAGAGGTAAAACCCCCACCCTTGCCACCATCGCCATCGCCGTGTACTTTAAGAAATACCTACAATAATATAGGTAAGCTTTACTGTTTGCATTTTGTCGACAATATTCTTTTTCATCGTTCCAAGAAGAAAACAATAAAAAGTGTTTGTTATACAAGGATAGCTGAGTAACTAGAAGACGGTGTAATATGATGGCTGAGAGATGGCAGAGGGTGGAATACGAGTAAGATTATTTCGCTTGTTGTTGTTGTGTTGTTTCTGTTTTCTCTTTCTCGGTTTATTTTTTGTTTCCTGTACTATACATGTAGTTTTTTCTTCTCTCGAAATGAAAAACGATAGAATTTATCCTTCTTGTGTCTCCTCGACGCGTTGCTGGCCCTTGTATACTACATCATACCTATTGTTTACCTTGTTCGCTTTTTTAACGGGGGCAAACATCAGCGCCAAGAAATACTATACAGTATGAATATTTCTGTCAAATAAGCTATCTAGCCCTTATGGTATCGTTTCAATATCGTCACCGAGCGTCTTATTTTTCTCATTTGGTTTCGATAACGATGAGTTCTTCCAATAAGAATAAATATTCGAAGAGAACCAGGGGTAGGAAAACGTGAGTTTGCGATGTCGATGTGTACGATGATGTTGATGTTGCGTTTCGTATTTTTCTTTTTTGTTTTGCATTTTTCCTTTTTTTTTTTCTTCTTTTTAGGTCATCGTCATTTTACGCTGGTTCGAATTTCGCGCCAGTGCGATTATTGTTTCTTGTCGGGTAACTTTTTTCGCCACGAGAGGTTTTCATTTTTCAAATTATAATATGGTGAAAGGGTTCGAAAATAAGGGTTGTCGATGCATAGTATTTTACGTTTTTTTCGCTTCGAAATGAATTAATATGGAAATTTTTACAAATCGAGCTGAGTTTTGTTGGAGATGTGATTCATGAAAGTAGGGTTTTCAATTGTTTCGAAATAAAAGGAAATGCTAAAATTATTGGGGAGACCAAAAATTCAAAATTTCTGAGTGAGGTAGAATATTTAATATGCTTGAAGATATTCGAATTCTACGCCCTCAAATTAGTAAAAATCTATACCTATGTCACACGCCATTTTAATCTTTCTACATACTTTTCCCAAAAATTAGGGGCTAGGGGAGCTCCAGAGGGTCAAATTCAAAAAAACAAGCAAATATTCGAACTCAGCGTCCTCAAATACCCAACAAACGACTAGTCACACGTTATTTTTCATTTTTTTCAAATTTTAACCCTCTCAAGGGGGTAGGAGAAAGGTTCAGAGGGGTCGGATGAAAAAACCAAGTACATATTCGAAATCAGCGTCTTCGAATTAGTAGAAATCGATGTGCTACTTCACTTTTCCGATATTTTTGAATTTTGGTCAAAATTATGGACCCCAGCACCCCCAGCATTCTGAAGATTCCATCGTGAAAATTTGTTGGTTGAAAGAGGGTAAAAAGGGCTACTACTTCCTGTAATTTTTTCAGGTTTTCAAATGGTAGCTTTCATCCTTTGTTCTCATCATGAAAGTTGAGCTTTCCCCACTAAAGTTCAACTTTGAGCTTTTCAAAATTTGATTATCGACTTTGAATCTCCTATCAATTCTCTTTTAGATCCTGCAAAAACAGTTTTCCCCCAAGTACCACTTATCTCAAGATATGAGCCTTCAAAGTCGGGAAATTTTGCTAAAAATCGTAATTGCATACAAATTTTGAGGCCTGCCCCCGCCCCCTTGAGGGTTAGAAAAAAATGATCGTGGGTTTGTGAATAGATCTCCAAGGGAAACTTGTAAAAAAAATTAGCGAAATCGGAAGACCTAACTTCTTTTTAATCCTGTTTTAAGAAGGAATAGCCCTTGAAGTGAAGGTGATTTTTTTCATCTTTTTTTCACCCCAACAAAAGCAAAATTTTCCCAGGAAAAAAATCATTTTTTGTTGGCGAAATGCAATTTTGCCAATCGTTGGTAGAAGTTGAAGAATTCCCTCCCTACTTTCGAGTTCCGATCCCTATTTTTGACGCAAAAATGTAATTTTCTCATTTTTAGGAAGCAAGTGAAGAGTATTCCCCTAGGCAGGATCCAAAAATTTAATGTTGCTTTCTAAAATTTTTGCAAATTAACAAATTTTTAAAAATTGCACAATTTGGAAAATTTCAAAGATGCGAAAATAAAATATTACGAATGATAACAATTTGGAAAATGGACCAAAATTTAAATTTTGACACAATTTGAACAGTTCATCACGTAAATAATCGGAAACACTTGTAAAATAATAAAAATTTGAATATTGACCAAATTTGAAGAATTTGAATACTTGAAAATCCTCAACTAAGAAATTGGCAAATTTTGCAAAATTGTCAGACTAAAAAACTACAAGTTTTAAAAAATTGATGAAATTCTAAAAGTTAACCCTTTCATGATTTTACAAAATTGAGAAAACTGAATCTTTGAAAAATCGACTAATGTGACTCACAAGTTTCACCTTCAAAATTGTGAGTAACGTTGTATGAAATTTTATGAAATTTCAAGGGATTTTGAAACGTTTTCGAGGGTCGACGACCAATTTACGTGAAAATTCAGGGAGGTTCACATATGAATCTGCGAAAAAGTGAGCAACCTAAAATTGAGACAATAGTTGGGGGTTTCTTGGCGCAGGGTCATCAATTTGGAAATTAGATCGATTTTGCATTTCTCATTGATAAAGTTTGATCAATTGACCTTCTGATTAATCAATTTTTCATAATTGGCAACTTTTCAATAGTTAATACCTGCAATCTGAAAAAGTGAAAATTTTCTAAGTTTTGATAGGTAAACAGCCCTAATTTTAATTTTTTCAAAAAAAAACCATCTTATTCCTACATCTACTCAAAGATTACACTTTCATTTTACGCAATTCGACTTAATTTGAATTTTTTACATCGAAAATAGTTGCTCGGTAATTTTCTCCACCCCCCCCCCCCACACACACAAAAAAAATAATAAATGCTGAGACCATCTCCGCTGTTATCTCGTTTCTATCACTGTGGCAAAAACAAGAGCCTACTTCCAACTAAGGCACCATTTTACACGATCATCACCCAAATACTGCCACTGATGCAAAAAAAAGAACGCAGATGTTCAAACTCTTTCGTTGCATCCAGCTTAGCAAACGCATAATGGAAAATGGCTTCTGGAAATTTTTCCAACACCGAACTCCTTGCTGGGAAAAAATATCATAAAGTCAGTTTATTTATCGACGCGTAAATTTTATTCGCTTTACACGAGGGATCCTAGAAACAAACAAGGTAAAAGGTATTATCGCAGAGAGAGAGCCAGAAAAGCAAGGGCCAGGGACTCGGTACCAGTCGAAATATCAAATTACACGCAAAAGATCAAAAGAAAAGCAAGACGTGTTGAAGGAAGCGAGAAACGTAGAAGACCACGATATCAGGGTGTCCGTTCTTGTGTAAGTATATGATAAACTACGTTGTACAGGTGACGACAGACATCACAGACCTTGGTAGAGGGAAAAAAGGGGATCTCGAGCAGCAAAAGGATAGATTTTATCGAAGTTTTGCACTTTTTCGACGACACGACCATGTTCCCGAGCCCAAAATGAGCGATGGAGATGCATTAAAAAAACGTCACTCAAAAAGGCCTAGCTCGCGCAGTAAGATTTTATTGTCACGAGGGCCATAGAATGGTCCGACGAAGACCAGAGACCGACGAAAACATCAAGATGATAGATAACGAACGAGCTTGTGTTATGCGCGAATCGTTTTGTTTTACAAGCGTGTGCCCCATAACAAACGTCTTATCTGAGATGTTATCCGAGCCCAAGCGATTTTTTTTCCTCCTGGTCGACGAATTGGATTCCATCCGGGATTGGGACCGATGGTAATTCGAGACTCGTGTACCGTTAGGACGAAATTCGAATACACGTCCAGGTACCTGAATCTGCCAAGTTGCCTTAAAAGATATCTTTTATCATATAAATGACGATAGACCGGTATAAAGAAGTATTACGGTGCAATCTACAAAAATGATATCTTTACGCCCGCAAATGACCGGTAATTGAGCGAAGAAAATGTAAAGGTATTAAATGACCTAGATTTTTCCACCCCAAATGTACCCTCTATACGTATTACGAACACTCCTACGCGATCCCTTTACCTACTACCCTACGTACGATGAAGAAGTCGATCGCATGATTAGAAAAAAGCCAACGTCGTCGGTGTTTTACGACTATTCTGTCCAAGTATGTCGGCTGCGCGACACGTGGTACAGTAACGTGAATTATAGATACGAGTACACCCACCTCGTCGAATGCGTATGTGGACTATGTACATAGACGTACTGTACGATGCTCTTGTTCACGCCAACGCGACCAATTACAAAAATGGTCATTGTTGGGTCGATGGGTCATTATATGTACGATGGGCGAAATTTACGTGTTTTTAGCTTTTACTTATTGGATTATGGGTTCGAGTACCTGTACTCGGTTGGGTATGTACATGGGTTGGCGAAAGTGTCGATATGTAAAGAGGTGCGCCAATTAGATAATTGACGAGGGCGATGCTGATATGTGATGTAAAGCAGTGTGTGGTTTGCAGGTATCTAATGTTACCTGTTGAGTGAGCAACGAGCAGTGAGCTGGAACCACCAAGGTGGTAAACGATACCTACTTCGTGGAATTTGTATTTAGACCGGAATCGAATCGAAAAACCATTAATTGCAAAACATAGATAGGATAAATATTTGAAAAAATTCAAAAAATTAGAAAAAAATCATTCATTTTGAAAATTGCTTGAATATGCCGTGATTTTACTCGTAAAAAAATTGATGAAAATTTTTCAAGTGACTGAAAGAGTCATAAAAAGAGCTCAAAATATAGTAAAAATTGTTTAAATGTGACGCGCCATGAGAAACCGACCCTTAAGATGAAAAATGAAATTTCGCGAAAAACGCCAAAATATCAACTTTTTAACCAATTTTTGCGTTTTTCTCAACATTTCATTTTTCACCTTAAGGGTCGGTTTCTCATAGCGCGTCACAAATTAGAAAAAAAAACACACAAATTATTCATGTTGAAAAAATTTCTAAAATTTCTCGAAAAATTACCAAAAATTTTCCAGACTTGCTTTTGAAAAAAATATGATATTTCTCAACAAACTCAAATATAGGATTATTAAAAATGTTCCAAAATAGTTTGAAAATTAAGTCAAATGGTAGAAAAAATCGTAAAAATCACGTAAATCAAATTCAATAAAAATTAAGAAAAAGTATTCAAACATGACCAAAAAAGCCCGGCGAACCTGGAAAATTGATGAAAAATGAAAAAAAAACATCAAAATGTAGTTGGGTTTATTAAAATATTACAAAAATTGTTTCAATCCAGCAAAAATTGTGAAATTAAGTAAATGAGAATCTGAAGTTATTTTAAATCAAAATAGTTGAAAATATATCAAAATGGCACAAACAAAAATCGCACGAATTTTCCCTTCAGAGCCAAAACCTTCAAAATCACACAATTTTTTCATTTCAGGCAAAGTTTTAATCGTGGGTAGGTTCAAAATTCAAATAGAGGTGAAAAAATGTTCCTTATTGTTTTGAAAGATACAAAACTTCGTTCATAGTTTTTCATCAAAATGTAGATGCCAATTTTTTTTCTCAATTTTGTTTAAATTTTCAAAATTTCGAATGGACTTCCCCACTTTTTTCTTGTCTTGAATTTTTTATGGATTAAGAGATATCAAAGATATTTTCAAAATAATATTTTACGATTTATAAAAACAGTGTTACCAACAATAATACAAAATTTCAGCACTATACGATTTCTTATTCTTATTCTTTTTTTTTTTTTTTTTTTTTTGAATAAAATGTATAGGAACCTTGAACATTTTTACATCATGTCAAGATTTAGAGAGAAAGTGTTGTCAAATTTTTGAATTTTTACTTAGCCACTTTTTTAAAAATACAACTATTTTTATTAAAATGTCAATGCAATTTCAAAAAATAATTTCTTCAATATTTTTACATTATATTTTACATAATTTAAGCAAGCAATGTTGCCAAAAATACAAATTCAAACACCAAATCAATGGGGTTGGAAAGTGGGACATAGAAAGTTCACTGTACACCCCCCCCCTCACCACCATTCAGATAAGACATTTTTAAAGCATTAAAACATGAAAATAGATAATATTCTTTTCAGCATGAACAAAATAATTGTATGAATTATTTGAGGCGATGGTGCCCAAAAATACTCCTCTTCCCCCGAAAATCCTTCTGGCATTCCAAGTCTTGGTACTCGTTTTGTACCTTGTCAAAAACAGCTTCCGGCGCCCTTACGCCAAATGCCAAAAAACAATTTAAAATCCTTCGAAAATTTATCAAAATTGTCCAAAATGTCGATAAATCAATGAAAACTTCATGAAATTTGTTTACTCAATCAAGATGATGGCTCAAAATTTTTCAATCAAAAAATCTGAAGAATTCAACAACTTTTTCAAAATTTCAGCAAATAATATTTCAAAAAAATTTACGAATTTTTCAATAATTTTAATCATGTTTCAGCTATATTAATAATCTTTGGTGTATTTTAAACGATTTCCGAGATAATTTTTACAAATTTTTCTGATTGACCTACATCAAAATTTGTTTTTTTTTCTTGGTAAGTAATTTTACGATATTTTTATCAATTCATTATTTTCTACCAGTCATTTTTTTCAATGTTTCAATCACTTCAAACAAAATTTGAAAAACTTTCAGTTTCAACAAAAAAATAAATGTCGTTCTTACTTTGGTTGAACAAAATACTGATATTTTCAATTGCAGTAATTTCTTTATTTTGCGACATTTTTTTCGAAAATTTTTCCATTTTTCGATTTCTTTTCACCCAAACATCATTTTCATCTAATGACATCATCACTGCAAAAGTTTCGTTTCCTTTTAAAGAAAATATTGGCTACTTCTTGACTTCAAACAATTTCGGTGCTTGAAAGATTTCTTTTTCATAATTTTGGAACATTTCCAACCAGTACAAATTTTTCTTTCCTGTCATCAGCGTCAGCCCTCCGAATAATTATTTATGAAGAATTGATAAGAATAACTAAACATGTATTAGGCATTCATTCTGAAATTTTTTTACTTCATATTCGATCATTCCATCTATTTCTCCTGCTGTAGAAAAAATTCTCACAAACCTGGCCAGAAAACATCGCGTGATGTAGCCAAATATAAGTCAATTTTTCAGCCTCCTCTCATAATTTTCGTTCCAAAACAGGTAATACATCTCTCGAGAATCCGCTGTACCTGGATTAGCTTAGTAACTTATGAAGTTGTTATACGATCGACATCCATTATAATGGACAATTTGCAAATTCCTCCTCATACGAACACACAGATTCTCCGCAGGCTCCAAAATCTCACGAACGTAATACAAATAACGGCGCTCGTAATGATTCTGCGAACAAGTCAAGGAGCCTAGATCGGGGTAGCCTCGTACGATTCGTCTCATCTGGGTACCGAACAAAGCTCGCATACGAATTATAATTAACGCGTTTGACTAATTACCTCTCTGTTCTAACTGACACCCGTCGTTTACCATCTCGACGAGTACACTTCGTACGAAAATTTCGCGGAGCCGCCGACGAGCAACAAGAGGCAAACTTGGGCTGGTATTTGGTACATATTTAAAAATAAACCGAAGAAAAGTGCACTAAATTTTCATAAAGAACGCTTTTACACCTTTGAAAAGATTTATTCGCTGAGCACTTGAAAGGAGTACACGGGAGAGATGAGTTTCGGAGAGGGGAAGTTGAAAAAGGTGACATACGTGATCTAATTAGGTATACTTTTCATACCTTAAGACTCGAAGGTGCGAGTACGACTTCTTTGGAAACGCTAATTAGACCAGGCGACAGTTTTCGCTCGGCGAAGTTATTAAGTACCCAGCTACGAGTATATTACTATGTATTTTACGCTTAAATGTATGAAAATAATGCGAAAAACAGAGACAGAATGCTGGGGCTTCGTGCATGATGAAGGTCGTAATGTAAATACTTTTTCTAGTTAATTCTTCTCCATGCTTTGGTTTTACCCCGCCCTCTACTCGTTTCTCACCCAGTCTCGTGCGGTGTGCGGCTTCTACGCGAGTATATTACAACCAACGAAGCATGCGGATGCAATCAACATCCATCAAACGGTAACGACTTCCAGCTGCGTTAGAAATGCGTTTGAAAAAATATATTTTTCGCTAGGTTTTTCTTCGATACAGGCTTCGATATCGTACGAACTGGAAGATCGACCGAGGTAATTTTTAGCCGACTTTAAAAATTACTTTCACGCGATCGACCGTAATAATTTTTATTTCGAAGGTTTCCCCCGGTACCCACCCTTGGCTCGCGCACGTATGCCATATTAATCTAAAATATCATTCGAATGTAGTTTATTTATACGCGGCGTATAAATTTTTTTAATATGGTAATGGTGAATCGATTGGAATGACTTCATTTTCGGCATCACACAATATAGACCGAGATGGTCCGAACGCAGGGGGTGGTTCTCGCAGATGGTTGATTTATAGATTAAACACATGCTTTGTCTGTTATATCCAATACCTCATTTTTTTTTCTAATTTGCTAGTTCTTAGTTAATGAATATGAGCACCAGTGGCGACGGATGGTTTTTCGGTCGAGGACTTCTGACCAAGGTTGGGTGAGGCAGATGGGGGCAGAAAGTAATGATGAGATTTCGGACTATTTCGGGTGCATTTTTCTACACTTTTCGTTTCACAAGACTCTGCTCTCTAATTCTGAGTCATGAAAAGTCACTGATGAACAGTCAAAATTGCAGCACAGAAAAAACCAGCGAAATTCACTAATTTTCAAGGGATTTTCACTGATTTTTTCAGCTTAATTCATCAATTTTACCAACTTCGCAGTGAATTTTCACTGATTTATAAATGGGATAATGAAAAAAAAATGTGTTTTCCATTTCAGTACTCATGGGCTTACCAGCAGAAATTCCCAACACCGGATTTCCAAAATTATGAATTTCATTTCTCAATTTTTGGAAAATATTTTTACAATTAAAATATTTTTTAAAATGAACTTGCAGAGAAAAGACGAAATGAAATTTTTAAAACTAAATTTTGGAATTCTTTAGTAAATTCCTTATTTTTTGACGAATTTTGTAAAATTAATTAAAATGTTATATTGAAATTCCAACAGAATGAGAGATGAGTGGGAAACCCCCTAAAAAATCCACAAAGTCAAATTTCAAAATATTGAAGACTCATTTCACGATTTGAAATATTCATCTTCAAGAGATCAATCGAATACTCACATGTAAAAAACAAAATGAATTTTCAAAACTAAACTTCGATATTTTCAAACAAATATTTGTTTTTTGATGAATTTTTGAAAAATAACTTGAAGTTGTTAAAAAGCTAATAGACCAGATAGATCCAATTAATGGTAGACTCCCCTCTCATCTTGCTTCTGCTCACAAAAAATTGGTGGAGCTGAAATTTCCGTAAAGTGGAGAGGGAGGATTGATATTTATTACAAAAAAAATCAATACTAAATTTTCAAATTTGAATGTTCATTTCACGACTTGGACAAAATTATTCAAAAATTTACCTCGATTGAAACTGCAAAGAAGTTTCAAACAGAATGAGGTGGAAAAAATGAAATATAATTTTCAGGCCAGATTTTCGGAATTTTCAAGAAAGTCAATTTTGTGACCATTTTTTTAATGAATTTTTGAAACATCAAGAACTAAATTATTTCTAGTTAAATTTCAGTCAAATGGATGAGGAGGGGGGAGAAACCACAGAAATCTCCCAAAAATAAGTATATTAAGATTCATTTACTGAAAACATCAAAATATGGTTTTTTTAATGAAATTGGTGAGAAAAATTGACAAAAAATGCTTTTAACCAAATTGTATTAAAAAAATGGAAACAAGATTTTCAAGAAAGGCAGCTTAATCAGTCCAGGAAAGACAAGATACCTACACAATATCTCAATATTTTTTCAACTTGAAAATAAGGAAAAATTCTGAGTATTTGCAATCAGCAAGACGCATTCATTGAAAATGAATCATTTGAGTATTTGCAATCAGCAAGACGCATTCATTGAAAATGAATCATTTTCGATCAACAAGCAGTGGGAAAATTTCATTGATTTATTAGAGAATATTTTCAAATAAATTACTAATCAGTTAGAAACCAATTACAAACACAAAAATCACGAATTCGACCTTGTTTTTTCACAAGAGGGGGATCTGGGATTGGATGAACTCTGAGTTTTGAAAAACTGAATTTTATTTGTAATTTTAAGCAGTAATAAGTCGAAATATGTACATATCAATTTTTGAAACAGAAAAATACCAATTTAACAGAATGTCAACCAAAATCAAGAACTAAATTTTTCAATTTTCTGTCATGATTTTAATAAAATTTACATCCTTCCTCCTCCCCCCTCCCCCCAAAAAATACAAAAAATAAAAATAAAATAGTACCAGTTTTCGAAAATAAATTTCATCGACTTTCCAAACCATTTTTTTCGAATTTTCTAGACTCATATGAAAATCTTTTTCCGATATTGAGTATTTGGCTTCAAATCATTTTTTCAGATTTACTAAATTGTTATATCAGATTCAAAAGACCCAATGAGAAAATATTTTAAAAATTTTTGGGGCTTTTCTCATCTAAATTACTTGAATTCTTTACTTTCTTATCATTTCGTTCCAAATATTTTTCAATTTTTCGCAGATTTCTGAAAAAAATTCTCGATTTTTCTATTATCTTTGAATCTAATTCGAAAATGAATCAATTTCAATTTTTTCAAATGTTTTGACCTGCGTAGTGCAGCTTTGACAAACAACAATGTTTTTCGCAAGGAAACCAAAAAAGCACATTTTTACACCCCCCGTCTTTCCTCCCCCTCAAAAAAATACTCCCAAATTTACAAAAATAAATAAAATAGCACAAAAATTGATACAATTCGTAAACACCCTCCAACGAAATTCCAAAATCGATAAAATCATCAAAAAAAACCTTCCAATGTTCCAATTATTGTAAAATCAAACTACAACGTCTCGAACCAAATATTCAGACTTATTTACCAATAAACTCATCCCAAATAAGACCCAACAATCGATACATAGATAAATATTACTCCAACATCTTCTGCAAGACGATCTCGCGGCGGAATGGATACACCACGATCTTCTATTTCTCTAATACAATCCGCAAATAGAGCGTGAACAAAAGAGCGAAAAGCGAACTCCTTTCATAGAAATTTTTCAAGACCCGTATAGTTCATTAAACGGCCGAGTAAACCACACTGAACCCCAATCTCAATCTCGGGGGTAAAGTACAAAAACAAACACATCTCGGAACCTCTGCAACGTACGAGACCCCTTCAGCTATCAAATTTCCCATTATCGGGTGTACCGGGCGGACCAAGCGAGCGGGTGTCGAGCCATACACGCTGATATCGTAATATGCGTGCAACTGACATTTTCATAACTGGAAAAATCTTTCTTTGGTAACACTGCTTAGGTAAAAAGCGCACAAATTCGGCGGGTGAATACCCGAAAAAATATTTTGTTTAGAATTTGTGGGTTTTTTTTCAGACGTTTAAAACACACATTACGACGCGGCGCTCGAGTCAAAAAAAGAAACCACATAAAACCTTCATATATTGACTTATTGTTTTCCAAGTTGATTTTGTTTTTCCCTTCTCGGTTGAGTTTTTTTTTCAACTCGCGTAAAGATTACGCTCGAACGAGTCAACACAAAGATTAGGAAGTCGTTAAGGAACCCCCTTCCGTAAACTTTGGGACATTTTATATTTCGTCGAGCCTTCTTATGTTGTATTTAACGTATACGAATTGCTGGTATTTTACATGTACCCCTGCCCGTGTCTATTCGAGGGCGTTAGGATTCCTCTGTTGCCTGTTGCCCCTCTTCCCATCGTCTTCCCTGGTCCAAGAATTGAAAATATTACAACGTAGATAGAGATACGAGCGAGGGTCGCGAAAGCTATCATTTTCCGACGGTAATTCCTCCCAAGTTTTATTTCGAGCCTGATAATCGCACACGACGCGAATCGCAAGTGAATAATATTATTCGGATTTTCGTCGTTATGGTGTAAAATCGGGCGCCAAACCGCACCGGTATCCGCATCGCCATCGTTACGTACGTACTAATACACCGAACTTATCGTTGCAATTTTTTACGCCCACAAATATCCGGTCTCCGGGTACTTTTGTATTTTTCCTTCGTTTGTGTACGCGATTTAATTAGATGAGCTTTACCAGTATAGCGGATTTGTTTTTGTAAATCAGACAGGCTGCAGGGATTTATTTCTAAATTGTTAACGTCTGTTGGTATGTGGGTAGTAAGAAAGTAAATTTTTATCGAGATGGTCTTATTTCGAGCTTCAAGCTCAAATTTTTAAAAATGTCGAAAGAATTATTGAGATTTTAAAAATAAATGAACATTTTTTGCAACTTTTCATTGGAAATGCATTTTCTTTCAGTAATTACTCAGGAAATGGTCTTATAAAATTCTCCCTTTTTTTAAAATAAGGGAATATTCCAGATTGAATTTTGACCTCTTTCGTAATTTTTTTTTGAGGGGGGGGGATTACTTCAAGTCATACCGTCCTTATAAAATTCTCATTGTGAGCATGAGGAATGAGTACGCATTAAAATCAATTTTTGCTAAAAAAAAAAAAAAAAGAGTGAAGACTTTTTCCGCCAAAAAAGGTGACCAAAAAACAAATTCATTTTAAAAAGACCTCAAACTCAAAATTGGTAAACGTTTTCCTGAAAATAAAACGAATGAAAACCCAACTCTCTCTTCCTTAGAATAAAATTTAAAAGAAAAAAATCATTTTCATTTTGAATTTGAATAAAGCTGAAAAAACTTCATTTTTATAATACTTACACGTAACTAGTATCATTTCGTTGTTGTTTTGAGGGTGTAAAATGAATGTTTTGCGACGACTTATTTTACAGGGAGTAAAACATATTTACAGGGAGTAAAACAATTTACAGGGAGTAAAATAAATTTCTCTTTGATAGCAGCGCTATCTATTTGATTTGGATTGTGCCGATTATTTTATCAAAATTCAAAACATATTCATTAGCCGGTGATCTTGTAGCAGCTTGTTGCTTGTTATGAATTGAATTTTGAATTTACTGTTCGAATTTGTATAAGAATATTTGATATTGTGAATGTTCCAGTTATTTTATTGACGAGTGTGTTTTTTCAATTGTATGTGTACGTCTACCGACACGTCTAATAAACAGATAATAAAAGTATGAAAATAATGTAAATGATTATCAACGAAGTGATAATTATTGTAAAATACATTTGCACAGTTGCCATACAACAATTGTAAACTGACCCGCTCTCAGTCTTTCAGTCAGAATCATAATTTTACACCCAAAACAACAACAAAATGATACTCGTTACGTGTAAGTATTATAAAAAGTATCATACGCCACAACGGGCTAAAATGCATGTTGTTTCAAAACTCGTGCTATTACAGCACTCGCCTGCGGCTCGCGCTGTAACCACCGCACTCGTTTTGAAACAACGCATTTTAGTCCCTTGTAGCGTATTATACTATTATTACAGAGACTGAAAAAAATCGAGTTTTCATTTTTTATCTATTTGCTTTTCAATACCTATTTTCGTAATATTTTTCAAGAAAATGGCTTCAAAAAGTGACAAGGTTACGGGAATTTAACTCATTAAAATTTCTACAAATCATACACCAATAAAAGAAAATTTCAAAAATCGATTTTTTCACTATCCAATTTATTTCTACGATCATGCCACTTTTATGGAAAAATTGTCAAATTCGTAACTTGTGTTCTAGAAAACTTTCATTTTCCTCACTCAAGCTGGAATCTGTATAAAAACACGAAAATCTTACTATTTCTTGAAATGTAGGACCCTCTCACTCTCTTCCCCAAAAATTATTTTCATCCAATCCATGCTTTCTAAAATATTCGGTTTAGAAATACTTTTCGTCATTTTCCCACCCTTTTCATAAAAATTTTGAAGAATTGGAAGATAACTCGAGGAAAAATATTTTTAAAACGAATTAAAAGTTTTACCTAATAGATTTTGGGAATATTTCGTCATTTTTTCATCCATCTTGTTGGAATTTTGATACAATCTGAAAATGGTATTTTATTCACTTTGCAAAATTGATATTCTGGCCATTTGAATTTTCTTAAAATTAAGGTCAAAAATCAGAAAATCATATTTGAAAAAATTAAAACTACTTTCTATAAAAATCCAAACTGTCTTACTTTGTTCTCAAGTTCAAAATATCAGATATTTTTACTGATGAAAATCGTTCAAGAGCAGATTTTTACATTTCCCTCTTCATCCGAAATTGTGCAAAACAGAATATTTTGGAATTTTTCCAATTAAGTGCAAAAAAAATTCAAAAAAATCATTTTCAAAATTATTTTTTCGTAAAATGACACTTTAAAAAATCATTTACATAAATTCTCAATCCATGTCACTCTAATAACAATAGAAATCAAGACTCATTTTTTCAACAAAAAATCTTCAAAATAGTGATTTTGAGAGAAATTAAAATGCAATAATGTATGGATTTTTCAAAAAAAAAATGAGCAGATGACTTATGAAGAAAATTCTAGAAGGGAGGGGGAAGAATAAAATTCTAATGGAAATTTTTCAATGTCGTGTAATCAGGAATGAGAAAATCAAGGGGCAACGTCCTTTCTCTCCCAAATGGAAAAAATAAAAATGCAAGCTCTTCAAAGTTGAACGAATTAAATGAAATGAATTTTTCTAAATTTAAAAAATTTTGCATTTTGAGCTCAAGAAATTGATAAAATTTACTTTCGGGTAGATAAAATTGAGAAAATTACACCCGAGTTTAAATTTTAAATTTTATCCTCCCTTCTTCTATGATTCTTCTAGATTCAAAAAAAGTGAGCCTTGAGATTGAAATTACTCTTACTGGTCAAAAATTTATTTTTGAGCTACCACTGATATTGGGCCTTCCAGAACGAGTAGAAGTGTTGATGTAGAACCAAAGAAACAACTTCAACTCAAAAACCAATTTTTGACCATCAAAGGCAATTATTTCTACTCCAGATTCACATATTTAAATAAATTTTGTTCCTCTCTAATAAAACCCAATAGAAAAGAATTTTTTTTAAAAAAAAAAACATTAAATTTTCAAGCATTGAAAATTGAAAATAATCGATTCTCTCTCACTTAATAAAACAAAAACATTCAAATT
Source organism: Pseudococcus jackbeardsleyi (assembly GCA_038380155.1). Taxonomy (NCBI): domain Eukaryota; kingdom Metazoa; phylum Arthropoda; class Insecta; order Hemiptera; family Pseudococcidae; genus Pseudococcus; species Pseudococcus jackbeardsleyi. Next base: position 8,976,705 of record CM076240.1, read on the forward strand.
CAAATATTCATTTCAAAAACTCATTTCTGCCTCAATTCCAAATCAATTCGACCAACTCAAAACGCAATTCCGCCAATTGCAAAACTCAAACCACCCCTGTATCATCCCACCGCATTCATCTCGTACATCTCGTTGATCGTTCAATTAAGCCACGAACCGCAACCATATGGGCCAAAAATGGCCAAACATGCCATATTTCACGTGCTCACTTTAGGTAGTCATTTCCATCCTTATTATAACCCGAAGCCGCACCGGTTCAGGGCCCAAAACGAGGGATATACGCATTTAGCACGACCATTGTTGGCACGTAATTGTATACGATTTAGCAAATAAACATTGTCACCGCGTACGGCAGTCGACTCGAAGACGACCATCGATATAGCCCAGGGCAAGCATTACTCCGTACCATTTTCAGTGTCACAAATACAAACCCAGAACGTTAGTTTTTACGGTGATACTTTGCCGCGGCCATATAGATACATTACCATTCGCAGCGCATTATGAACCAAGTAAACGCACATTGTCGTTTCAAAGAAGGAAATATTTTCACGATACGAGCCTCTGTTTTCCATCCAGCATACCATTCAGATACGATGGTGCGGTTCAAGTTCGCCGTATAATTTCTCGAGTCCATCGTCGTCCTCGCGTCGTGACTTAAACTGAATGGCTCGATTAAGCGTTAAGTGTGATTTATCCTAATCAACGCTTGATAGAGTCACGACAAAAATACTGCATGTCTGGATATCTCTGAGGTTAGGAGGAAAAAAACTACCGTCCATATGGTGGTAGGTGCACCTGTGTATGGTCGTTCGGTTCAGATGCGTGTGCTCCAACGCGGATTTTTCTCCTCTCTGTATCATTTTATACTCGTAGGTTTGTCTGTACGACACGAGATGGAAAATATTCCGAGGTATTTTCTATCGTTAATTTGAAAATTTCTCTCGTTTTGTTTCAGCTACCAAGTGAGTCGAGTACGTGGATAGAAAATGGGTACATTGGCGAGACCGTTCAAATAGGTCTCCAGCTACACGATTCGTTTCAACGAATAAATAATAATTATCGTTTTAGAAAAAAATTACCACGAAGTCTACGCCGGCACAGACGTATCTATTTAATACTATTTTTTACCAGCCGAATTTTACGTATACAGGGTGTCCACAGTTTTTCAGAAATTATTTTCTTCGATTTTTCCAGGTATTCTAGACTATTTTTTCGAAATTTTCCAGACTTGAAGTATTATATGAACGAAGCATGGAAAAAGGAGTGGATTTTTCAAGGGATGATGGTGCAGAAAAATAATTTAAAATGCATGGGGGGTCCAGCAATTTTTTTTCAAAAATCGTCAACTTTACAAGATATTTAGAAACTTTTTTTCGGCCACAAAAACGACTTTTACATTCAATTCTGAGAATTTTAGACTCCAACACCCCCCCCCCCCCCCGACAAAAAATTGGAAAACTGAAATTTAAGAGAAAATTTTTTTTCGAAAAAGAGGAAAAACTTGAGAAAAGGGTCACGTCACAAGTGAGCGATTCACAGACAAAAAGAATTGTGATTCGAGAGGCTCGAGGGGGTCGAGCCCCCCCTTAATCCTAGAAAAAATAATTTTTTGCTTCAAAAATGAGAAAAAAAGTCAATTTTTTTGCTCTTCGAAGTATATTCTTTCAAAAAATTTTCGCCTTTGCTTCGCTCGGGCAATATTTTAATGATTTTATTTCAAAACTTCACAATTTTTGATTGATTTTTCAATCAAAAGTAACCAAATTCTCAATACATTCTGTTTGTCAGAAAAAAATTGATGATTTTTGATTGAAATATCAGTGAAAAATGACTCAATTTGAAATTTGACTCCCTCCCCATTTTTTCTCAAATTCTCAGCCCCTCCCTTAATTAATTTCTGGGTGCGCCTATGAGCATAGCGATTAATTTATTTGAAAAATTCATAATGATCAAAACATTTGAATCAAAAATTGGTTCAAACGTTCAAACCATTTGGCTCCAGCTGAATAAACCATTTTTTTCAAAATAAAAAAAGAAACTTTTTCCTAAATGATTTTTTCTCCAGGATACTTACAAAATTCCAGCAAAAAGAGCCTTTCCTAATAAGATGGTGAAATCGGCCCCTACACCGTTTGGGCTGAAACTCACCCAAAATGTTAATCTCGATGTAAAACATCCCCAAAAAAATTTTTGGCTCGATACCCCCACCCCAACCCGAGTAAAATGGCCGTAAATGCCCGAAATTCAAAAATTCGTAGCTTTGAAAGGGGTGGTTCAAAATTTTTGAAATTTTCACAGAAAATAGTTGGTGGGTAGGTGTATATGTGAGAATTTTTTCAAATTTTTTTTCGCATATATGGGGGGGTTTTGGGGGGTTTGAAAACTTCAAAAATTCGTAGAAAAAAAAATCGGGGGGGACCCCTCGCTGGAATTTTTTTTAAAAAGTTGGTATTACCCTTAGGTATAACATATATTTTTTTCAGACCCCGTGAGGGGGTGCAACATGGTCAAAAAAATCAAATACTATGAAAATAACTTGTTTTTGACGTTTTTTTCTCCATTTTCTCACCTTTCAAGGTCAATATTTTGGAGACCAATTAAATTTGGTTTAATAAGGGTCCAAATATTCCAAAATGTAATTTTGGAATACTCGAGCCTCAAACAGATGATAATAGCATCGCGGCGTATTCAATTTTTAATGATAGGTATATTAACGTTAACGGAATAGGTACTGAACTTTCCCCATTCACCTACACGCTACTTTGTTGAATTTTTCAATTACTTGTTTAACCCTGTTTTTTCTCATACAAAGTACCTAATTCGTCATAAGAAGCAGAAAATGTAAGTGAAAACATCCGAAATACCATTCTTGAACCGAGTTCCAAAATTGATAACATCGGGTTTATCAATAGGTACCTACTTGAAAAACCTACTCGTTTTTTCAGTCGAAAAACTCCCAAAACTACCCCAATGGCACACCCGAGCGCTAGCTTCGGCGCTAGGTACCTACTTAAATACCTACTCGTTCTTTTCACTTGTTAAACTCGTGAAACTACTTGAACGGCGCACTTCATCATTACTTAGATTCGTCAATAGGTAGGTAGGTAGGTAGGTAGGTAGGTACCAACTTGATGGCGTTAGATTCGTCAATAAGTACACCTTCTTAAAAATCGCAGTAATAATTTTCCCTAGAAATGCAGGAAGCTAACTCAAATGGCTCACAAAACTTGGAACATTGGTTTCATTGATGAGTAGGTAGCCTAGGTACCAAACCCTTTTCATTCTGAAAACTTGTGAAACCAACAATGACGAATTAGGTACTTTGTATGTGAAAAACAGGGTTAAACAAGTAATTGAAAAAATTCAACAAAGTAGCGTGTAGGTGAATGGGGAAAGTTCAGTACCTATTCCGTTAACGTTAATATACCTATCATTAAAAATTGAATACGCCGCGATGCTATTATCATCTGTTTGAGGCTCGAGTACTCCAAAATTACATTTTGGAATATTTGGACCCTTATTAAACCAAATTTAATTGGTCTCCAAAATATTGACCTTGAAAGGTGAGAAAATGGTGAAAAAAACGTCAAAAACACGTTTTTTCATTGTTTTTGATTTTTTTGACCATGTTGCACCCCCTTACGGGGTCTGAAAAAAATATATGTTATACCTAAGGGTAATACCAACTTTTTAAAAAAAATTCCAGCGAGGGGTCCCCCCCGATTTTTTTTTCTACGAATTTTTGAAGTTTTCAAACCTCCAAAACCCCCCCAAATATGCGAAAAAAAATTTGAAAAAATTCTCACGTATACACCTATCCACCAACTATTTTTTGTGAAAATTTCAAAATTTTGAACCGCCCCTTTCAAAGCTACGAATTTTTGAATTTCGGGCATTTACGGCCATTTTACTCGGGTTGGGGTGGGGGTATCGAGCCAAAAATTTTTTTGGGGATGTTTTACATCGAGATTAACATTTTGGGTGAGTTTCAGCTCAAACGGTGTAGGGGCCGATTTCACCATCTTATTAGGAAAGGCTCTTTCAAAATTCCAAAACTTTTTCAAACTTGAAAAATTCCCTGACTTTTCCAGATTCACCAAAAAATGGACACCCTGGTATAATACATTCGACGATAGTACATAATGAAACGTATGGGTATAGAAAACACTCCCCAACCCTCTCTTCCTGTGCTAACACCAGCCAGGCTAAATTTTCTCATTAAGTCCCCCTTTTTTTCTGACCGGTCGGAAAATCAGCAATTCAAATGCGTATGTACGTCGCTAATTGTATTTTATTTAATATAAAAAAAAGAACCAGAATGGCAAAGGCAATAGCATTGCATCGGATACGCGAACGGGATACGAAGAGACGACCAAATCCACCCTGCAGCATCCTACGGCTCTAAAATACCAAGAGAATTAACTCGTTAATAATTCATCCGAAAGAATTAAATTATTTAACCATTAATTAGGCAATTATCGTGTAAAAGAGTAAATACGACGTACAGTGTGTGTGGACTTTCATCGCATGCGATGTTATCCTAGCATGTAACGAAAGAACGTTTCCAAGAGGTATAAAGGGAGGGAAGGGTAAACACACATAGGCTTTTTAACGTCCCTGGCCGGGGGCCACGACAACCAAGGAGGGGGTTGGAATACAGAAAAAAAAACAGATTGAAAATAGATTTCTCGTATAGTACTGTATGTATTTGATTTATTAATTCTCGACTACTGTATGTTGTGTATCTGTTATGGTTTTTTTTTTCTCGTTGTCTGTAGACCCAGCAACATCCCGATGGTTGTTTATGGCGGCGGCGGGGTAAGCTATAGCGTGCTGTTTACTCGGCTACGGCGATGAAGTTGTTGTGTACAAACGATTCGTCACTGGCATGTATCATGCATGAAGTGACCACGGTTTTACGAGCCCTTCGGGGGTAATGGGTCGGCCTAATATTAGTCCTTTGGGGGATTTTTCGGCTAACCTGTTATTATTTCAATCAATACGTACACGTTGGCTTGTTTTTCCACAAAGCTGCACAGAGCCACCACCGCTGTTTATTTTGTTTAATAATATAACTCTTTGCAGCTAGGCAGTCTTAGGCAGCGAATACTGCATCCTAATGAAAGCTAAACCAACTCCATAGGTACGATCCTAAGTGCGTCAAGATTAATGGATCAAGCATACGAGCGAGTATGTGACACGGTTTGCGCCTCAGAACAGGAGAAAAAAAGTTTCAGTCATTAGTCATCATTACGGTCCAGTTCGCATTATGACCCCTTCTACAGTTTTGATTTGGGAATCTTTTCCCCCTTTCTTTTTTTTTCGAAATTTCTCGCGCGCATAATGAAAAATTATCCTCGCGAGCTCGTGATAACGCATAATTTAGCGCACGTTTGATAAATTCGTCCGCACTCGGATATGGGAAAATAAGCCGGCCAGTTGTGTACCGGCACCGCGCAGCCGGCCGATTCGTATAAGACGATGAATTATAACAACGACGCGTACGTCGTCCAGCCCTTTCGTCGGACGAAGGTGAAAAGATGTGGTAACCTTTTGCATGGTCATTTGTATGAATTATACCGGATTGGAAGAGTTTTAAAGAGATTTTCATATACGATGAAAGAAGAGTAAATGAACGGGTGATGAGGTGATGATGGGCATGGGTCGGAGATAAAGCGAGATTCTTCATTCAGAAGTAACGCGCGCGCGGTGTAATTCTCCGGAAATGAATCGTCTTACGAGTGCGCCGTGAATATCATGAAAAGAAGGTTTTTTTTAATGAGAAATTTTAAGCAGAGTACTGTATGGAATTCATTCTTCAATCTCTACCTCTAAAAAAGTCAGAACTGGAAGTTACTGATAAATTCTAGACTCAATACTTCATATTTTGAGGACATGAACTGTCAAAATGTAGCACAAAACTTGTAGAAATTATATTAGGTAAAGATGAAATCAATAAAGGGATAATCCATACAAAATAGGGAAATGGATCAGTAATGAAAATTTATAAACGTAACCACAGTTAGTAATTTCTAGGCAATTTACGGTAATTACTAGGTAATTTACGGTAATTACTAGGTAATTTACAGTAATTACCAAGTAATTTACAGTAATTACTAGATGATTTACGGTAATTACCAGATAATTTACAGTAATTACTAGATGATTTACGGTAATTACAGGGTAATGTACGGGAATTACTGGGTAATGTACGGTAATTATTGGATTATTTGCGGTGATTGTTGGGTATTTTACGGTAATTTACAGTATTTACAGGTAATTACCGGGTAATGTACGGTAATTACTGGGTAATGTACGGTAATTATTGGATTATTTGCGGTGATTGTTGGGTATTTTACGGTAATTTACAGTATTTACAGGTAATTACTGGGTAATGTACGGTAATTACTGGGTAAATTACAGTAATTATTGCGTAATTTACGGTAATTATTGGGTAATTTACAGTATTTACAGGTAATTACCGTATTACCGGGTGATGTACGGTAATTACTGGGTAAATTACAGTAATTACTGGATAAAGTACAGTAATTATTGCGTAATTTACGGTAATTACCGGGAAATTTACAGTATTTACAGGTAATTACCGGGTAATGTACGGTGATTACTGGGTAAATTACGGAAATTATTGGGTAATTTACAGTATTTACAGGTAATTACTGGGTAATGTACAGTAATTTTTGGATAATTTACTGTATTTACAGACAGTTTACGAACATTACTAAGGAATGGACAAATTTTTGTAGCTTTCGTTAGTTAGAAATAAATTACAGTAATTACATGGTGATTTGAAGTTATTACCAAATGATTCACCGGTAATTACCTAGTAATTCGCTGTAATTAATCGGTAATTACCGTATCATTCAGTAATTTACTGCAATTACTAGCGTATTTACCGTAATTACGCAGTAATGAACCATAAGTATTCAAAAACGGTAATTATCGATTAAAATAGCTTCGACGTCGAATAACTAGGTACTATCAAAAATTTTTGAAATTACGATTTTCATACGTTTCACACTTTAACAGTACGTACACAAAAGTTGAACACTTACGATATCGGCTCATTTCACGCATCATTTCAATAAGAAAATTCAATGAACATCAATGAAACTTACCTGAAATCAGAAAAAGAAAATAACATTATTACAAAATCATTTTGGAACATAAAGAATTTACAAATAAACACACAAGAATTTTTAATTCAAATTAAAACTTTTAGGAATTTTCTAAAACTTTTATGGGAAAGGAATGATAAAGAGGGAAAGGGGAAAGGTGATTCTCAGTGATTCTTTTTCTTTTAAAAATAAAAATTCAACCATGTCCATCAATTTGGTATTCCTCCGTCAGAAAAACTAATTAGAAACTTTTTTTTGAGATTTTTAAAACTCGCATACTACAATATTATTCGCATTGAAAAATAAAAACCTACCAAGCTACCTAAGTACCTATCTATAGATACGTTTCAAAACGTTTTTATCCGGCTGGACGATGTCCTATCTCAAATACACGATCGTATAAAGGGTACTTAATGCTTATTGCTTCTGGTCGAGTATACATTATACAATCCTACATTACCACCGGTAAACATCGACGATTCCTTTTCCTGCTTTTAAAACTGCCAAATTTGCAAATATCGTCGATTTTTTACTCGTCGTTTCTCCGCTCGACTCGAGGTTGTATAATGTGGTGTTTTTATTCTTTATAAATTCAGACTTTGTAAAAAGTTGAGGATTTTGTTCTTTTTGTACGCGATTTTTTTCCGCTACATGAGGGGTTGGCATATGCGACTGTGTTCCTATTCCTATATGTATACGACTAAAATATACAAGAAAAAAAGGTTTCTGCCGATTCGAACCGTCTTCTTGAAAACTTTTCTCTTGTTTTACACATTCTTAAACGGCATCTTTTCCGCGTTAAAGCCTCGCAAAAAAAATATTCCGTTTGGTTGGTAGACGTTTTATACAAGTCCGACGAATAATAAGATGTATTTTTACATTTATATGACAAAGGGGCGACTACGACTATTTACTAGCGGGTATTTTCGCCTTGTTTTGGTTCGGTTTGAAAGTTTTCGCTTTTTTTTACCAATGTGGCTGCTGGCTCTGATGGAAAAGAAAACCTCGTAAAGGATGGTGAAAAGTGTGTCTCGAGTTTTGAGCGTATGGAAAATAGCCTGGTACGAGTTTTGTCGTATAAGGATGGATTTGTCTTTTTTTTTTCCTGTTTGCCAACAGTCGTGTTTTGGAGGACTAATGTGATTGTATGGTCGATTTGGGAAAGCAAAGGGGAAGAGGGAATATTGGCTGGAAAAAATAATTGGCTAGAGCTTTGGGGAAATGATTGAAAATTATACGAATAGAACGTAGCAGGAAAAGCGAGCTTTCTTTTTGAAAATACATATTTCGTGATGAATATAAATCAAAGTTTGAATTCAACTTGGCACAATTTTTTCCACTAAAAAATTTGAATAACTTGAAATCGACGAAATGAAAATTTTTATTCGTTGGCTTTTTCCAAGTATGAATTTTCCAAACGGAGAAAATCAGGAAACCGAGACAACTAGTAATCAAAACACAACGACGAGAATGAAAGAGAAAGGGGGCAAATTGATCGTAAATTTTGGAACAGTTGATGAAATTAGAAACACGAGCGACGTGCGAACCAGCACCTTTTTTATAAGCGATCTCAGCTGTTCGGGTTATAACTTTTTTCGCTTTATAGTTATGATTTATTTTCTTTTAACGTTATGCCAAACAATTTCATAGTCGAATCTCGCCGAGGTTATATTTAACTAATGGGTTTAAAAAGCCCCTGCATACCGACGTATACACGTATTAAATTCTAGCCGCGCCGCAAATATTGCGTACGCTTCGCGTTTCGTTCGCAGCCTTTTTCGTAGCGTTGCGAGGGACGCGAAGGCAGGGGCGGATTTAAATCGACATTTTATGATCTCGATGAGACGGCGAGATTTCGGCGAGAGAAAATTTACCGCGAGTCAAATTGAATTCCCCTCGAATACCCTGCGGTACTTTTCATCGCGAATTTGATGGCGTTTCGGCGTTAATAGCCCGGATTATGGCGAGCGAAAGAGAGAAGTTGCGAAAATTAAACGAATTGTGGTCTTTGAATTGTTCGCTTGATTGCGTGACGATGATGGTCTCGGGGTCTTGGGAGGATTTTTTTGACGAGTTTTACAGTTCAAGTGGAGATGCAGGAAGAGGGCAGAGATCTTCAAGTTTTATGGAAGCGTAAATGAAAAGTGATAGCGATAAGGGCACCTAGGGGTTGGATTATGCTGAGATGTGTTTTTTTAAGTGATTTACGAGGGTGGTTCGTTGAGCTCGATTCGTATTTCGTTCCGTGTAACAGGTAATTTTTTTCAATTTTTATTTCGATTTTGTTTCAATTTCGAGGTAGAAAATTCAGAGTGATCGCATATTTGAGAAATGATTTTTTTTCTCGTCTTTTTCACAACATTTTCAGCTCGATTTTTTTATTTTTCTTTCAAAAATTATTATTTCTACGAGATTTTTAGTATGACTTTCTTCCAGTGTTCCAATCACGAAAAAAATATACAAATTCCATTCTGAAACTTTCTGATACCACCTATGACACCACCAATCCCCCTCCAAACAGATAAAACTTGTTTTTTAGCGAAATGACATCGTCATAAATAAAACATTGAGAATGCTCACCAAGTTATGCAAATAAAAATGCAGATTCTTCAAGCTGAAAATCTCTTAGAAAATTGAGAAATTTAAGCATTTAAAGGAGTTTCTTTCATATTCTCTTCCCTAGTGACCACTAAATTTATCAAATTTTTAATTAATCACTGTAATTTTCAATTATATTCAAAATCAAAAATTCGGTGGTTTTTTTATCACAAAAAATCCAACTTGGACTACTTTTCTACAATATGAAAGAGGAGGGGAGTGGGTCAGGCAAATTCTAAAGATTTCTGTGCGACATATTTTTTGCAGCATTTTCATAACAGTCTTTAACAAAATTGAAAATTTCATTCATTATTAAAATTCGCTAAAAACATAGAAACTGCTCAGCCCAAAATCCGATTACAGCACGCAATTCCGGGGGGAGGGGGTATAGAAATTTTTTTGAGAGTCGTTCTACTTCCATTCATAACCCTCGATTTATAGCGAAATCGGTGCTAAAAAAATTATTTTTCAAACCCGATCCTCTTAGCTTCCATCCCTTTCAGGAAAGACAAGGAGTAGGAGTGGTGGGTTTTCAGGTTTTCACCAAGCACTATGGACATTGTATGGAACATTTTTTTATACCAATAAATTTTCACTTTCTCAAAAAATTTGCAATTTTTAACAAAACTGCTCAAGTTTGGGAAACAATGGCTCATGGCTCAGCCCCCTAATTAGTCAGGGAGCTGAAATTTTTTTGGGAACCTCTCTTGTGAATTTGACCGAAATCGGTGCAAAAAATCATTTTTTGAGACGAACCCTCAAAATCACTCCCCCCCCCGCAGAAAGCACGAGGAGTAGAGGCAGCGGTTTCACCACACACTCACGACATCATAAAAAACATTTTCAATAAAAAAATTTTCATTTTCCGGCGAAGAGTCATTTTTGGGTCACCTATGCAACGAGGTCATTTTTTTAATGGAAAAAACACGATCTGTACATTTTCAAAAGGGCCATAGAACTGGTTAAACACCCTGAATGAAAAAGTTGATGGGCTAGTCGGATTCTTCATCTCAAAATGTATACAGAAAACATAGTCATTTTCAAAATTGAAATTATAAGATAATTATATAATGAAAAAATTCATTTTTTTATCATTTTAGTCAAAAATGCCCAACTTTGAGAAGCGATGGTTCAGCCCCCTGAAGTCGAAGGGAGCTGAAATTTTTATGGGTGTACTTCTACACTTACATAACCTTCCACCCGAATCCCCCTCCTCTCAAAAAGCAATAGGAGTATGGAGAGATTAAAACTTGAAACTTTTTTATTCATTTCAGAGCACTCGAAAATTTCTATCAATTTTTAATTTTTTTCAACATTCAAATTTTTTCATTATTTTTCTAGGTAATATTTTACTTATTTCTTAAAATTTTAAAAATTCCAGAAAAAATCCAAAAATTTTCCTGACTTTTCCAGAAAATGAACACTCAAAAATCGTTTTTCTTTAATTTTTTGGAAAAATTTTGGAAAACATAATAAAGCTGACCAAATACAAATCCAATGATACCATGAAAAAGGTAAATTCGAGAATCAACAGATTAGTTACCACTCTGAAACCAAATCCTTTCCCCCATTTCCCCCCTAAACCAATCTAAATGGGATATTCTGCACCATGCACATGCTATTTAGATACCATTTAATCCGCCAAAAACAAAATACAGATCTTTTTCCGCCCAAAGGTTGCATTTCCAACTCGAGCTGTCACCCTTATTGCACCAGCTCCACAGGCAAGCCATCTGCACTCACCTGAGACCTCATTAGGCATCCTTAATCTTACTGGTAATTCGGCTAGATTAAGAGATTTTAACGATCTCGGGCTCTTGTATCTAACACGAGGATTACTCCGCACGTAGAACCGGGTGCAGCTATGAGGATTTACGTATCAAAAATCCTATTCCCCATACATACCCGTGTTATCACAACTTGACACGGTACTTACTCGCGCCATAAATAACCCTCCTCACGTCTGCTCGGTGGAAACCTCGGCAAGCGCGGACTTTGCGGTTTAAACCACTGCGCGAAGATTAATTTCAAAAGTCTTTTCGATAAAGTTGTCGTTTTGTTAACATTCTTCGGTATTAGTGTAGCAGTCGATAAGAGATTTATGGTTCTGGTTTCGAATGGCTATAGCAGAGAGGGCGAAGAAAAGATACCAGCAGAGTAAACGAAAAAGAAATCTCTTATTAGTGTTATATGACCTGGCGGTTGGTCGCACAAAACGTAAACTTTTAAATCACTATGGTTTTCTCTGCTTTCGTTCGGTGTGTGTTGTTGTTGCGCTAAACGCAACATAATATTAACCGTAGTCTCGCGCGGTTATACCTACATTGTGGCATGTTTACGACTCATTTTATTAATGTTTTTCCACATCCACAGCGTCGATCTATTTCCATTACACCGTATCCGAAGGAGAGAGAAAGACTCGGCTCGAGACGCCACCGCCGCAAAACGTATTTTACCTTTTATACGCTACATTTTATAATCCTTAATCCAGCGACACTTTCTCAATAAAAGGTCACGAGCTTCGAGACTAATTAAAAATATAAAAACGTACCAGGTTACGCGTAATGGTCGCCTATACACCCTTTTGCGAATTCGTGTCACAGTTCGGATATATTGCGTAATAAAACTCGTAGAACGGAGATAGGTGAGAAAATCGTGAAACCTGGGGCGAGGAGAGGTGGAGAGGGGAGTGGAAAAGCGAAGTTTCCACGAGTTGCGATGGTTTTAGGTCAATTTTATGAATGTTATAAATTATAATTTTCAACGTATAGCACGTGATGAGGACTGAGGGTTGTTGGGATGTCATGTTTGTATCCGAAATTTCGCATCAGTTAGAGGACTGGTGGTGTTTGGTTCGAAAATCGATTTCATTTTGAGTCTGTGGTGTGAACTAAAATAGCAAAAAATTGATAAAATTCCTCGTTAGATGCATTTTCTCGCTTACTACAATTGCAATCGTGAAATGAACATTATTTTCGGATTCAGCGCACCTTGAAACCAAACAATCGATATGCATCATGAATTTTTATCATTTTTCAAAATCCTACCACTTTACCCTCCCCCCCCCCCTTTAAAAAGCTTGAGTTTAATGGTTTAAATCAGTAAATGACTGATTAAAATCGACAAACTCAAGTCACTGTAGGAATGAGTAAAAAAAAGTACGATTCAATCAGTGAAATTTCACTACTAAATCAGTAAAAATAAAATTTCATTGATTCAATCGTTAATTAATTACTGATTCAATCAGTGAATTTTTTTTCATAGTTTCAATAATGAAAATCCACTGATTTAAATCAGTAAATTTTTACTGATTTCAATCAGTCAACTAATTTTCACTGATTCAACAATCAAAATCCACTATTTGAATCGGTAATTTTTTACTGATTGGCAGTAAAATGACGCTGATTAACTGGGAAATCAGTGGAATTTGACTGATTATCAGTGACTTGATTTTCACTATTTCATCAGTCAATTTAGGCATTTTTGACTGATTCAAATTAAGAGAGTAAACATACGATTTTATTGTATTTTTTCCATTTCAAAAATTCGAAAAAAAAAGAATATAAACTTGGGCTTCGAAATTTTGATCAGGGCGTTTCGGGCTACACTTTTTTCGAAAAAAATAATACGATATCCTCGTTTTCCAGTGGCGTAGTCAGAAATTTCTCATGGGGGGTGGGGGGAGTCCAAACTTCCAAATTTTTTCAAGAAATTTCTAGTTCACCTTTCACCATTCCCCCTCACACCCCCCCCCCCAAAAAAAATACACTATGAGAAGAGTAAATTTATAATTTGAAACATTTTCATTCATAAATGCAGTATCAAAAAATCACAATTACACGGATGTTATCAAGTTCTTATACAATTTGCATAAAATATTTAGAGAAAAAACTTCGATAAAGGTGTAATTTTGGAACAAGCAACTTTCAAACTAATTATTTTGACCTTAAAAACGAAAATAATAACCAGAAACTTCAAGCAATAGTGTCAGAAGCTTTCTTTGGGAAGGTACAAAGTGGGTATGGAGACTTGATGGAGCCTTTTTCGTGTAATCATTGCAAACAATTTAAATAATTGAGATGTTCTGGGCGAAACTTTGAGAAAATCTGATTTTTAATGTCTTAAAAAGACATTTGTTCGCGTAAATTTTTGACCTCATGGGGAGAGGGGGTCCGGACCTCTTGGATACCCCTGGCTACGCCACTGTCGTTTTTTGATACAAAATGCAAAACGAAGCTTCAGAATTTCTCAATTTTATGAATTTATGGAAGTTGATGGAGCTGATTTTATGATTTGTGTCCAGTGCAAGGAAAAAATACCTAAAGTCGGATTTTTCAAAAATGGGTTTCTTGGCCTAAATGATAAGGGAGACTCTGAGGAACATTTCAAGACTTGGATGAGCATCCTAGTCAATTTTTCAGTTAGATTGAGGTTTAAAAAATTAGAAATTCATGACTTTCAAAAAAAATCAAAAAAACACGTTTAAAGCTGATAGAGATCTGAACACTGCTTAAAAATGCAACAAAAATTTAAAAATCGCCCATTTCTCATATTTTTGGCTCTACCGAAAAATTATATTTTCCGACTTTGGGTACCCCCTACCCCCTCCCTGCACGGAACACATTTCATAATGATTTTTCAGCGACTTGATTTCTCACGATCTATCAAATTTCCTTGAAATAACACAATAACGCAGATACAACTATCCCAAGTCCAGAAAAAATCATTTGAAAAATTCTCAGACCCTAAAATCAACTCCTAGTCTCCTTCCAGCACCTAATTCCTTTCCATGCATAATTTTTCAACTTCCATTACAAATATTCGCATAATCAACTCTCCCACCTCTGTTCAACTTTCCCTCACCATGACACCCGCTTAAAAATCCGCTCGACTTATACCATAGCCAATTAAACCCGTTGCTGATTACCTCGCTCGCGTCAAACCACACGCTCGCTGGTAATTAATTCGTTTACAGCGCTGGTCTGCGAAGTGGTGCGACACGGCGGCAATATACTAAATTCGTCTCGGATCCGCCCATATACCTTTGCATAAACGCGTTAATTTTCCAACAAATTGTACGTCTCGGTACAGGTAATAAACGCTGAATCGAGTCATCGCAATCTGGAACTGGAGTGAAGAAGGGTGGATAAAAATTCATGCTCGTGAGAACAGCAGGATAACAACAATGTTGCGTGACACGAGTCCATTTTGTACAGACTGACTAGACGAATACGTATGTAATGCTGCATCGGTCACCATACCGCAAACACCGAAAATTTATCGACGAGAATTTATAACTCGAGTTGCCATCATTATCATTGCGTTAATAGTGCTTTCTACCTTCCTCCAGTTCCCTACCTTGGTTCCCTTCTTCGTGATGCCTTGATGGCTGGCTCGATCGTCGTCCTGCCTGTCCCTTTACCTCATCCGTACCTTTAAAATTATTTACGTCTATCGAAAATTACCCGTGGCCTGTGTAGAGGCATATCCAGTTACTATAGATTCGGTCCGTTCGTCATGAATTATTTAACAATAGGAACACGGGGATGGTTCGGTGTTCAATCAGCCATTTTTAATCATATTTTTATCCCTTGTGCCTCCAATGCACCTAGCTCGTGCCTATAGATATTCGATAACCCAGCCAGATAAGTCTAGACAAATGTACACGCAGGTATCCAATATCTACACTAGCTTCTAATTATTTTTGCCAGAAAAGGGATTTGGACAGTAGAAGTTCAAAATTTTTTACAATTTCTTCAATTGTTTTTTTTTAAACTCTTATCCGCAATTTCAAAATTTTTCCAACTTAATTTTTTTTCAATTGGGGGGATCGAGCCAAAAAATTTTTAGGGATGTTTTACATCAAGACTAACATTTCAGGTGAGTTTCAGCCCCAACGGTGAAACTGTGGATTTCACCATCTTACTAGGACAAGCTTGAAAACAAACTGAATACGTCAAAAAAATAGTGAAAAAGAACGAACGACTATCCACAAAAACAAATGAAATGAAAAACAAGCGAGTGAAATTCTCAAAAAAAAAAATCGAATGTGAATGCATTCACGAATAACTCAAATCTATTTATGATTCCTTTTTACGACTCATTTTCACAATTTTCTATTGCTCCAACTGGAATTGTTTACAGGGTGTCCACTATATCCCAGAAGTAATTTTCCCTGACTTTTCCAGGTTTTCCAGACCAATTTTTAGAAATTTTCCAAACCTTTTAATTATGTTATTCCTGAAGAATGGAGGAGGGGACGATTTTTTTGTGTGTCCAACAATTTTTTTTTCGGAAATCATAATCATAACCTCTAACGATATTATTCGATGCTCTCTTTTCTAGCCACAAAAACAACTTGAATTCAGTTTTGGAAATTTTTTGACGCCACCTCACTTCCTCCTCTTCTCTCGCAATTCGGTACAAAAATTTGAGACCTTGATTTTAAAACAGAAAAAGTTTCAAATGAAAAGCAGTCTCGAAATTCAAAATTGTAATTCCTTTCACAATCCAATCCCCCCTCCCCCCTCCAAGAGCACGTAGGTATCTCAAATTAATAAATTCTAATAGAAACTTTCTTTTCGGTTTGGAAAAGTAGAAATATGCTGAGTCCGAGCGAAGCGAGGGCAAAAATTTTTGCAAAAGAAGACCTTTAAAAGTTGAAAACTCATCACTCCACAGTTCCACATCCCATAGTTTAATTTCCCTTAATTTACCGGAGTATAATATAAATTCTCTTTTGTTTCCTTCTCTTCTCTTTCAAAATCGTGATCAGGAGCATTATGGTATTCTGTTTTCATTACATTTTATAAAAAAAAATTACGAGTTCAAAATATCCTCGAGCGTAGAGAGTAATTTTTTTTTTGAAAATTTGATAATTCAACAGACAAGAACATGCGTTTAAATATCAATTTTTTTGATAATTATGATCAATAAAAAATAATTAGGTACAAAATAATTTGCTCCGAGCGGAGCGAGGGAAAAAATTTTTGAAAAAATGTTGATAAAACGAGTCCAGAAACTCCAGAAAATAGATTTTTTTCTGGATTTTTACAAAATTCCAACTAAAATGCCGAAAATTTCAAAATTCTCTGACTTTTCCCGCCGTTTTCCAGAGAATGGACACCCTGGTTTATATGACTGCGAATTGTCGGAATCAATTCGCCGATCACAATTCACCAATTCACGACTCTCAATTACACGACTTACAGTTTACAATTCACTTTTTTAAAAAAGGATTTGATTCACGAATCATGATTTCAAATTTTTGAGTTGATTCATGAATTGTGAATTTTGAAAAATGAATCACTTGGAGGTGACATTAGACATTATTTAGGATATCACACAGGATATATGAGACTCATAGTGCCATACTGTATTATTGTAGATTAATAATTTGAGAGATCTGTCATGTCTGCATGGACTGAAGATCGGAAGTTTAAACGCGTTTTTCTCAAAAATAAGTCCAGAGCTGCCATAAGCTATCCGACTGATAAATCAGAATTTAAAATTACAATTTTTGCCAGAGATTTTCTCAATAGGTACCAGCAGAGATAGAACGATAACAATTTCAATAAATTCTCATCCCCTACGAAAAACAGAAGTTACAAAAATGAATACATTTTACCCCAAAAATGATAAATTTTACCCCAAAAATGATGAATTTTATCAAAAAAAATCAATAAATTTTACCAAAATAATAAATTTTAATCAAATCAAAAATAATAATAATGTCTCAATTCACAAAATAGATGAAATTTGTTCTAAAAAATAATATTTTTTATCAGAAAAATAATAGATTTTGATTAAAAAATGAAATAAATTTCACCAAAAAAAAATTATTTTAAAAAATAATAAATTTGACCTATTTTGAGAATTGGGGCACGTTATTATTTTTTTGGATAATTTTTTTCCAGTGTAATTATATGATCTGACCAGCATCAATTAATCGCTAATGAATTTTTAATTTTTCTAAGCGGTTAAATTATGTGACTGCGACGATGACATGAGCTTTTTTTCTGATCAAAACAATTTGAGTTCTACAAAGGACTTGAATCGTTGAAATCCCATTTTCAGCAAAAATAATTAAGAGCTAGCCTACGACACGGTTATTAAATTCACACACCGTAACAGGTAAAACATACACCTTATGGGAAGGCTGCGGAGTAGAGGTACACGCACAGCGCCAACATAAGCATGAGGACAACGCTGCGACGCATACAGAAGCCGCTTTTATAGCTTCTTACATGCATATTGCTAATTTGCTCAAACAGCGTAAAATTACATTTACATATATGCAAAAAAGTAATTCAATACTTTTCTCTTTCTCGTTTTCATTCTCGTCGCCCACACACTCTATTCAAACTTAATTAATCGAGCCGCCAACTTGAGATCTATCTAGTTCTCCTCGTCCTTTTTCCGTCGATCTAAATACAACAATATCTTGACCAAACCCGCACCCGCCTTCTTTTCAAACAATCGTATGCACAAAGCACTGATTACATCGTCTCGTTTTCCTTCTTCAATCTTCCCATTTCTTCATTTCGTATAAATATTCCACCAAATAGGTATTCTTCGTTTCGAAAACGTATCCTAATTTAGTCGAACGAGAAAAAAATCATCTCCGGTTGCCTGCCGAAGGCTTCCTCTTACGTCTTATGACAGACATACGTCATAAAAATTATACTCTCTCATTCGAACGACTGTGAAACCCATTTCCATGTACATGTCATTAACCGCTTGTAATCATATTACCAACAAACGAAAAACAAACACGGTTAATGATTAATGACCAAGCAACTTTACGTCTTTAGTCGGGGTTAATACGTGTTTGATAATAATTTTACCCCCGGACGAGCCATGGCGCTTAATCTCGATAAATATTTACATTTATAAGACGAGCTGGCTGCAAAAAAAAATTACATTCGAATGAACCTCCCCCTTGACTCCTTTCGTCGGGTGCTGGAAAAGTTCGCCTCGTTGGATCCATTTGTCTGTGTTTGAACAAATCGTTCGCGAGAATATCATTCATTTCCGAGCCATCTCCTTTTTTTTCTCTACTATGTAGTTTTTTTTCTTTATCACGATCGCAACGAGAAGAGGAAATATTACATTTTAATGTAAATATTTCTAGACTTGTTTCCTTTATACGAGATGGCAGAATGAGAGATTCCATAACGAATTTTTTCACTTTACCTTCTGAATTGGAATTTTTATATATTCCCTGCTCGTATTTCGCAGTGGCTGCGTCGTGTGTGTAAATTGAAAACTCGAATAGAGTAAAATTGAAAGAGGTGTCCTTTTTTTTTTTTTGAGGGAAATTCCAGGAACTGAGATTCTTAAGATTCCATCATTTTAGGTAATGGGTACAGACCAAGAAACTGAAGACGAAAAATACTCGATATTGATAAATGTAACGTTTCCGAATAAATCAGGCGTAAACAAAAACATTCTATTTGCATTACTAGGGCGCGAAGATGCGACGAGGCGAAGAAGAGAGGGCTCGACAAAAGCGCGAGCCGAGCAAAAAGCAACGTTATCGAAGCGAGAGAAAGAAAAGGCCAATAAATGAGTCGAGGATTTGCGTGAAGTGAACTTCTTCGATGCTACTGTATGTGTACTGTAAACGCACCGACGATAAATTTGCTTAAATAAAATATCCCCCTTTGGCTGGATCGCGTTCGCGTCTACGTCGGTCCCCTGTGCCCGCTCAGCCGACTAACTTTGGATAGTAAATCGACGGTAATTTTTGGCGCTAATACGGTAAAGTAGGTTGGCCGGATGTGCCTTTTTATATATTACGAGCGGTGTAAATGCCGAGCAGCGTTTTGGCTTCTCGAAATATACCTAAAGGCGAGACGCCTCTGATACGATTTTCGCGATTTTTTCCTCGTTTTTTCGTTCAACTCTGTCCTTCGTCCCGGTTCTGACTAAATTCAGGGTGGTGTAAGTGCAATATGTAAACTATAGACAGAAATATACGTCTAGGTACATTTTGTATAGAAATTTAGATACATAGAACGTATTGAAACAAGATCGCGTGACGGGTTCGTAAAAGCATCAGCCCGAACCTATTAAAATACGAATTGAAACAAATTTACGATTTGTACGGCCCGCAAAACTCGTTTTATGGGTTCGTGCGAAGTAAAATTAGCGCCTGAATTTCAGACTAAAATGAGAAAATTTGTTTTTACGGGTCGTGATGGGTTTTTTGTGGTTTTATGTTTTTGGCTTGTTCGGGGAATTAAATTCACAATTTACTTTGAGAAAGGGGTCGATTGAGGTTGAATATGTGAGATAAAACGAGTCGTTTTTTGAAGGTAGAGTGTGATAATTTGCGGTTCTTCGAGCCACAATTATAAAACAGTATTTCGATTAGAATATCCTTTATTAAATTATGAAAAATTTTACATGAATTTTCTCCCTCCCGTCCCATCCTTCTACCAAAATCATTAAAAATGGAGCTTTTCAGTCTTTCAAGTGAGAAATAAGTAAAGTACCTTAGCGTAAAAATTCACCAGAACATGGAAAAATGTTCAGCAAAATGGAAAATTTTTCCTTCTGAATTTCTTGATGCAACTTCTTTCATCAGAAATTGAGAGAGAAAAGTCAAACTCTCAAAATGAGGGGGTAAGAAAAGCCTTTCATTGACATAAATTTCCAAGATTTAAGTAGATTATGTGAAAAGTACGAAAATGAATCAAAGGCAACTAAAACAGCTTTTGTAGCCAATATAATCGGAAAATAGCCAGAAAATATTGAGAAAAATTTGTGATAAATTTTTCCAACTTTTTAAAAATTTTACAATAAATAATATACAAAAATGGTACGTGAAAATTTTTCAAATTTTTTTGTTTAAAAAATTATATTAAAAAAAAAAATCATGCTTTCTATTTTCAACCACGTATTACGCCAATAAAATGATTCATAATATTAAAATTTAAAGTCTGAAAAATATAATATTATGCCAACAATTCAAAAAATTTGTTTGTTCCTTCCACCCCCCGCCCCTGCTACAAACACAAAACAAATAATTAAAATCTTTCTTTGCCAGTTTTTAAAAATTATTGAAAATTAATCTTCGTTCCAACACACTCCCCCCCCCCCCCCAAACAAATAAAAAACGTTAGCAAAAAGCTAATGAACTTCTATTTTTAAAAACTTGAAAAAAAAATCGGTCTGTTAAAAAATGCATTCAACTCAGTGAATCTCCCCCCCCCCCTCTCTCTCTCTCTAGCCAAAAAATGATAACTTTTCAAACCTATTTCTCTTTTGAATAGTGTAAAAATACTTCTCTCAACCCAATAAAAAAAAATACAAAAAAGTCTGAAATCATTTCTATCTAAAAAAAAAAAGTTTTCAAGTACACAATTTTAAAAAACATTGAAATTTGATCCAATGAAAATTTTCTAGAAAAAAAAAGAATTTTAATGAATAATAGGTACTTGACTTTTTTTAGGGGGGGGGGGATCATAAATTTTTCCATGTCAATTTTTCAATTTTTTGCTAAAATTATTTTGTTTTTTGAATTGATTTTTTTCAAAAATCTGAATTCATTTCATGTTTTTGTGATTTTCGTGCTCTGTATAAACCCTCATTTATATTTTTCATGGAGAAATGAGATATTGGAAATTACCTATTTGCCCTCTGACCTCCTCCTCCCCCCCCAAAAAAAATTGAAGAATATGACTGCAGTTTTTCAAAATTTGGAAGCAGTGAATATTCAAAAATCATGAATTTTTCAAAAATATACAAATATTTTCTCAAGAATTCTATTTCATAAATCTCGGGGATATATCAAGGAAAAGATATTTCTTAAAAATTGAAAAACACCAATTTTCAAGAAGTGGACATTAAATTTTTTTAAGGTGATTTTTCAAAAAGAAAAAGAATTTTCTTCGCTCGAAGAACAAGTTTGTCTAAAGTTTTGTAGAATATCTGAATGCTTTGAAAAATTCTTTCAAAAATCACATTTTTGGATTTATTTAGATGATTTGATGATCATTTTTTCCCACTTTCAGGTTTTGATGCTCAAAAACTTCCTTCCAAAAGGGTCATAAAAACTTAATGCAGTTTCCTAACTTCTTTCTTCTCTTCCTAAAATCGTTGTCTGGACATCGAATAAAAATCATTTTTCGAACTCAAGATCGAATAAATAATCCATCGAGGTAATTCGATACATTTTTCTGCATAGCACACAATCATCGAAAAAAAAAACCTTGCTTCAATAGATTCAGAAAGATCTTGAAATAAGACACCAAATCTTCGAAATAACGCACTCCAAAAGAAACACAATCAAAATATCCTTTTATATCGTAGATGGCATAAATCTAACCCGAGACCAGGTACCATAATACCTTAATGTACTCAAAAACGGACGACATCGACACGAAAATTGACCATCATCTTATATCCGTCAACTATAAACCTAAAATCACATAATTCTTTAGATCGATGTAAGCATAACACAGCAGATTCTGTTGCAATGAACGCCTTACGTCTAGCCAAAACACATAATAACAGCACGATCGACATCGTATATCAGAGGGACACAAAGACTCGCCGAAGAGTATTCCAGGAGCCGTATTTACAACCTCCTGGTCAGACTACTAATCAGCACGAGTCGCGAGAACACAACAGAGCCTAAACAGCCATCTGAAAGACTACCGAAAAAACCACCACTTTAGCCATACCAGAAATTATAGATGTAATCTCGTTTATTTGGTATATAGTAGCACGAGACATTATAAACCAAAGTGAAAGAAAAACCAAGACTAAGAAAATAGAAGCAAAAAGGAAAAAAAACAACGCAACAACTAACAACCTAACCGAAACACTTTTTATCATTTTTACAAGCACTTAAATAAGCTGAAAACATAGTCGATTTCTCGAGAGACCGCGCGTACTACCATATCTACGTATACGACGACTATACGTATACCTATAATAATAAAATTTCTCTCGGGTCTATATTATGTATATTAAATCTGACGCTGATGGACGATACGGTCGCCGTATAATCGTAAATTAAACAAATCGTTAAAACGTACACTACGTACACGAAGAATGGAAGAAAACTCATAAATACAACTTTTTTGTATCCGTATCTCTTTTTCTTTTAGTTGCTGAGTAGTCTAGGGTAGTTTGAGAAAAAAAAATGCGAAGAAGCTGAACCATTCATATCGAACCGGTTTTCGGAATGGCCAAAGGTTATTAAAACAAACAGATTTCCACGAAACGTTTACACATTGCCAATATTGCGATGGACATATGTCCTATATTGTCCGTGGGCAGTCTGAAGAGCTTATGGAATGATTAAGGCGTCCAGCAATACAGTGGGATGAAAAAAAACATGATTTGGGTTTTGACGAAAATTTGTGAGGAAGTTTACTTCGAGTGGGAGACGTCCCAAAAAAATGCTTTCAGCTCAAATGGAGACAGAACTGGAGAACCTCAACTAAATTGAATTATTTTCCAAAAAAAACTCGATTCTTTGGCATTATTGAGCGATATCTCTTGCTGAAAATTTCGGCCACCCTCCCTCCCCCCGGTAATAAATTCGAGTTTCTACAGCTTTCTCGACAACTCTGTCCATAAAATTGAAAGGATTGAAAAAATGCTGAACGCGAATTTGAGAAATTTTTTATTTTCACCATTATTCAAACTTTTTACATGAACACCTTAAAATTTGGTTTAAAAATCTTTTTGATCAAATGAATAATCTTGGATGAAAATTTTCAAATAATCTATTGCCAACTGTATTTCAATTTTTATAAAATTCAAGTTGTTTATTCATAATACATATTTCATATCACATGAAGTTTTCAACTTCTTTGACAAGATTTTCAGAAACTATCAAAATTTTCAGGCCTCCTCCCCCATTTTTGCCCTTTTTGAACAACTGAAATAATTTCTAATAAAAGAAAAGGCTACATCTATCTTAAAACACAAAAAAGGTTCAAGTAGATAAATTCTGTACGAGCCACTAAATTTTTTTTGAATAATCCATAGGTAAGAACATTCTTCACATTATCTGTAATTCTGAAAAAAAGGCAATCATTCGGTTGAATCTTATTTTAGCGATTTTTTGGGACCAATTTAAATGAGGGAAAATTTGTTGTCATTGGATCTACTTAATCTGAAAATTGAAGTTTTTGGCCATTTTCTTCAGAGGAAAATGCTTAACCCTAAATGTAGCACTGTCCGGTATAGCGGACATAACTTTTAAAAATTTCTGGGAAGTTTTTGAAGGTAGCTGGAAAAATTTTTTTTGTTCTGCTATTTAAAATGATGCTTTGTGAATATCCTATCCAAATTTCAAAACGATAAATCAATTTTTGGCGATTTCGCACACTTTAAAAAATTAGCTTTTTTAAAAATTTCATCAAGTACCAGAAATACGTTTTTGTTCATTTTTTTTTAAATAGGAAAAGTTTGTTTGGCAAAATGTTTTGAATGGATTCGGTAGATGAAAAGGATGTCTATCAGATAAAAATTTCATATTCTGCAAAAGTTGCCTCACGAACTCCTGAGAGTTGCTGTCCGCCATAGCGGACATTGCGAAGGTGTCCACAATATTCCATGCAACATGTATGTCCGCTATAGCGAACGTTGCGAACGATGACGTGTATTTCATCGCCGAATGTTTTTACGACTTCCGCGAAAAACAATTAAGAATATAGATGAAAGAAAGATTTTTAACTGATATTTAGTGTCTTAAATGAAACATGAGTGGATTTATAGCTTACTTTCGTGTGTTATGAAAAGCAGAGTTCAAAATTTTTCAGTAATTTGATAAATTACATATGTGTAAGTCCGATACAATCAACCTTGCAAACTAATAGTCAAACAAAAATGGAGTTCTGGGGTTTTCGTGGGCTCTGAACTCGAGTTTTATCATAATTTGGTCCCTGCACCCAAATTGGGCACCAAAAAAAGGGGGTTCAAAATTCGATTTTTCAACACTGACAAGGAAGGTATCCAAACTCAAATTGAAATTTCAAGCCCAAACAAAAATTAATCGAAAGTACACTATGATAGGACAGCGTAACCAAAATTTAAGGGGCGGAAGTGCATTTTTCAAATTTTGGCGAATTTTTGAAATTTCAAAATTACGTTACCTATAGCCTGCAAAACATCAAAATTTGATTTCATCAACAAAAAAAAACTGAAATTTGGTGTATACCCTATTTTTGACCCCCCTCCGATGGAAAGTGGTTTCAAAGCGTTTCAGGGCCACCAGAAAATTTTGGAATTTTTCAGCTCTGGAGGAAAGTCCATAAAAATAGCTCATATTCATTTCAGCACCTATTATCGCGGATTATGCATATTGGTGATCTATTTAATCGATTAGAGCCCAATTTTCCAAAATTCGTAACTTTCAGATTAAATTCACATTTTTGAGCAAAAAATTCATTTTCAAAATTGAATTTTTCTGAAAATCCCAGCTCCCTTTAGAAATGTTTTAGAGAAAATTGTAATTATTAAAATTGCTCTTTTTTATGCTCTACAATTTTTGTTTCAACTTTTTTTTGCAGATGCACATTTTCAAAAGTTAAAGCCAAAAACTCAAAACTTGAATCCCCTCGTCCTCCAAAAACGGGGACCAAATACCTGACAAATCGGAAAATTTTGGGCTTATAAATACCTATTACTTACCCTACTAGACAAATACACAAAATTTCCGTTTTGTGATAATATTTTTGGGATTAGGGGCTTTTTTGCTAAAATATCTATGCTAAAATGTAAAGACTTGAAGGAATAAATTCGAGGTTCTGGATGTTGTACAATAACTGTTGTCAAAAATCCCATTAAATTATTACTTATGCCGTAAACTAGGTAATAAAATCAAGTTGACACTACCAACAGTTGCCGCGACAACCTTCGCGATGTCCGTTATACCGGACAAAACTCATCATCACAAAGTATTGGTGCAGTTCGCAATGTCCGCTCTGGCGGACATCTCATAATTCCGCCCCTATGGCTTCAAAAATTTTGGAAAAAATTTTTTCGTCAAATTTAGACCCTATGTACATCAAATATATCAAAAAAAATTATCTGACACAGTTTCCGCGACTTGGCGACATTTAGGGTTAAAATTTTTGCTATTTTCTGCTCTCTCATTCTGAATCAGTGAAAAGACACTGATAAACAGTCAGAATTACAGCACAGAAAAAATCATCAAAATTCACTGATTTTCAGTAAATTTTCACTGATTTTTCATCAAATCAATCATAAATTTTACTGATTTTCCAGTGATTTTCATCACTGATTTGTTTTCAGTTGAACATTTTTCACTGATTTTCTCCTAATGCTGCAATTCTGACTGTTTCTCAGTAATTTTTGATATTTTTCACTGATCTATAATTGAGAAAAATGGTTTTCTGGAAAATAAATATTTTTACCAATTTCTAGACTTTTTTCACCGTTTTTATACCACTTTTCTTGTATAAAGCCTAGACCCTCTTTTTGTCTTTTTATTAAAAAATTTTCGATAAAATTCTTTTTTGATTTTCGATTTGGCCAGTAAAATCATCAAAATTCTTCTTATTTACTTTCTGGTTCTTTGACTATTAAAGTGAAATCCTCGGTTTATTTGGTTTTCTGGGTTTCCTTTTTTCTCGTCAATAGACTGGCACACACCACGTTCATGATTAAAGACCTTCAAAAGCTGAAATTTCACAATTTTTCCTCATAGTTTCCATGGTTAGAGAGCGTAATTTATCATGACTTTTTTTTTTTCATTTTTTCACTTTTTTCCCTAGAAATCTCGACCAAATTTGGCATTTTTCACCAACTTTCTTTACTCATTTCCAAAATTACTGCTTTTTTCTCAACATAAAATTGATTTATAAATGGAAAATTGAGCCATTTTTTTGAGGTAAATAAAACGAATTTAAATCGAATATTTGTAGCAATTCTGGGAAATAATTTTTTTTTCAATAAACTAGATTGTAGTAAAATTTGAATAAATTTAAAAAAAAAATTCCTAAATCAAAATTCAGTTGGTAGCACTGCCATTTGAAAATTGTTCTGATTGACCAAATAGAAATCTTGGATCGATTTTAACTCGAGATGAAAATTTATGTAAACCTGGATATCGAGACCACCTTTAAAATGTCAAAAATTGATTTTTGAGTTGACACCGATTCTGAGCCTTTCAGAAGGGGTAGAATCAAAGAATCAATTTTTTACACCTCAGGGAGGTTTTTATACTCAGCTCACTTATGTGTGAACAATGAGATTGAAAATTCCGCAAATTCCAGATCTGTAACCGTTCACTCTTCTGGTAGAGGGCGAGAGATGATCTCCAATTTCAAATTACAATGGTTCAAGAAGGCACAGAAACGCAAATCTTCAACTTTTCAAGAGGTAACCTGTTGCACTAGCCGAAAAAGTTGAAAAACAATTTTTTCCTAAAAAAAATACCCTTACTTTTAGGCTCCTAAATTCACCAAATTTTAGTCTAACAAGCTTGAAACTTTTTCGAGAGGTCTCCCACTCACAATAAACAATCTCACCAATTTTTATCAAAATGTGAGATTTTTTTCGCTTGACTCTAGTCCAACAACCAAAGGACATTGCGGTCTCCGGTATAGGAACTTAGGAACTGATCCATTGATACAAAAGTGCAAACGACTAAACAACATAATTCATCGGATTAATCTTGATACGAAGCCAATACACGCCATAAAATCGTACATCTTCCCCATACGTTTATACATTTTCCTCTATACTTCACAAGACATCTCACAATAATCGAAAGAAGCAATCGGTTATTTTCATGCAAATGTTGACGCATCCCATCGGCTCGCTTGAGACATCACCATCACGTGCCATCGTTATAACCGGAACGTATAGACTCGGAGTACGCAATATACACACGTTTATGTATACATTATCCATCGTACTTCGCCTCACACCTCGATCTACGTATCTCTTTCTCTCCCCATATCCAAAAGGTACCGAAATACATACACGAAGGTACCATTATAAACAACTTAGAGAACCATAAATCGATACTTAGTCTCGTATTGTGTATATAGTCCTTTCGCATATAATTGGAAACCGTTCAAATTTTCAATAACCTTCTAGCCGCCCTACCAACGTAATCTGATCGAAAATCGAGCTCGCGTCGGAGTTTCGATGTGTGTTTGACACGATGATGTGCCAAAATACGGTGGAGAATCCGAGGTACATATCCTCGAAGGTACCGACACCACGAATAGAACGCTAAACAACCTCGTATTGCTCGTATTCCAATTATACTCTTCAATGAAGATAAATTGCAAATTATTGAACACCGAGGCGAGGGTATTAGTGGTCTCCAAAGTGTACACGCCGCGGTACCCACGTAATGGTGCATACTTTCAGGGAATGCAGACGCATCAAAATACCAAAACGTGACTGCATTAAGATGGAATTGTATCACGGAAACGTTATTTATTATCCGGCCGGTAGCCGCGGCTCAGGCGTGCCCTCCCCTGCCGCGAACCGAGCTCGCGTTTTAATGTCGGAAATCGCACTCCGGACGGCGATCTGCTTTTCACAACCGTAATTTCAATTCGACTGACACGTGAAATATCGTAAAAAAATTACAGCGATCGTGACTACAGACTTCGGAAGTCGCAGTGCCTTAAAAACTTGTCCAGATTCACCGATATTCTGGCCGGTGAATTCGATCGATGTAGGGGCGACGGGCACGCGAAATCGGATTCAAAATCACCATCGGCGACACTCGACTACTGTCTAGAAGACTAAGGCCGGCTCTGGGCTGTTGCCTTTATAATGAAGATGCCATATAAGGTACGATTAAGGCTATAGATTAAAAAACTCGACCAAGTAAAGGTGTACGTAGGTACGTAAACCGATGTATGTATGTACGATAATGCGATACCGTACTCACGGTGGTGATGCCAGTTCAATGCACTAGTTGTTTCAAAGTCGTCGAAGACGCATACGCGTATGTCTATATAAGAAAGGTACCCGGTCTGGGTAAGGTTGAAGAGAGGTGGATTTAAAATGCGCTAAACGTCGTCACATTAGGCATTATACTTTCACAATGTTGTAAAATAAACGATCGGACGATGTAATGGCCAGCACATGTATAGAAAACCGCCTCCGCGGACAGAAAAGTTGAAAATTCCGCAGAATAGGCATTCTGAAGTTGGCGATGACCTAATGTCATCAACTCGTCACATGGCAAGCATAGAACTGGTTGAAAAGACAACGAGAGACAGAGGGGTGATCAATAATGAGAAGTAGCGATCGCGAATGAAGGTGTTTTTGAATTTTGTTTGCTTAAGGTATCTATCATTAAAATGGGAAATAAGATCAGAGAACGTTGTTCAGATTGATTGATGTAAAATTGAGAATGAACAAAAGAGAATGACAACTTTCTCAAAACAATTGTCCCAAATTCCTCGTTTGCAAAAAAAATCAAGCAAACGTTTTTCTGTTTGAATTTATGAGATGAATGAACGAACAAAGCTACTCTCTCATTCTAAATCAAAGAAAAGTCGCTGATGAATAGTGAAAATTGCATCACAGAAAAAATCAGCAAAATTCACTGATTTTTCAAAGGTTTTTACTGATTTCTCAAAGATTTTCACTGATTTTTCAGATAAATTCATGAATTTCACTGACTTTTCAGTGAATTTTTACTGATTTTCCGGTGATTTTTTCACTGATTTTCACCTGTGCTGCAATTCTGACTGTTTTTCAGTGATTTTTGATGATTTTCACTGGTTTAAAAAAGAGAGAGTAATGGGTGATTTTTCTACTTTTTTACTACATATTTTCATAATTTGAAAAAAAATCACTACGAATACATATTTGCTTCATTTTTTAATCAACCTTCAAAATTATTGAAAGAGCTTTAAAAGTGGATTGAAATGAAAAAATACTTTTGAAAAAGTCATCTGCAAATAAAAATCTGTACAAATTTAAAGTAATGCTTTGAAAATTGAATTTGAAATTTGCCAAAACTGAAGGTCAAAATTGAAGGAACTTGGCAATCATTTGATTTTCAAAAGACTTTTTTGCTTCAATTTTGGAACTTAAGATCATAGCAAATTCGAGTTTAAATGAGAGTGCACTTTTAAAAAACGATTAAAATTACTCTAAAAAGTTTGAAATCAGCATTAAAAAACAATCTTTGAAAAATCAGCCAATGTTTGAAAAAATTGATAAATTATCGAAAAATTTTAAAAATTTGATAAATTGTTTCCAAAAAAATTTTAAAAATAGCAAAAAATTTCATAAAATTCTCCTAAAAGAATTCAAAATTTCTAGTAAAGATTGAAAAATTTTTTATGAAAAAAAGGAAAGAATACTTGACGGAAATTTTACATTTTCGAATTTTCTGTCAACATCTGTCAATTATTTAATTAATAAAATATATGTTTGAAAGCTACGAAAATATTTCATCGCAATATTTTTAAAATTTCAAGTGTAACTCAAAAAATTCACTCCCTGCTCCCTTCAAAAAAAAATCCAACTTGACTGTAATTTAATGTACTTCTGATTACATAATTGGCAAAACTTGCAAAATTCCTCTTAAATCTGACAAAATTCGAAAAATTCAATTTTTTTATCTATATCTGCAAAATTTAAAAAATTGAATTTCGTAATTTTTTGGTTCAAATTGAAAAATTCCACCGAAGTCCCAGCAATTTTTTCAGCTTACACCATTGAATCAAGAAACAGGGAAGGATTTTTCACAAAGAAAAGAACCCCCCCCCCCCCAGTACAAAGTTTGATAGAAAATAAAATTTATTAAGAGTTAAACAAAAGCTAAAATTTCATCATTTCTGTTAGGAGGCGTTTGTTGAAATTCAGTGAAATTCTTCGAAAAAACTGTGAAAATCCGATGATAAACAATGAATTTTGTTAATTTTTCCTGCGCTGCAATTCTGTATTTTCAGTGACTTTTTACTGATCCAAAAAAAGAGAGTAAAAGATTTAAAACCGTGATTTTTTTGACCCACCTGCATTCCAAATCTGAATCAGAAAAATCTAGGGAAATTCTACTTTTTTAAATTAGCTGAAATTGCTGATTTTTCAATTAAAATTTTTTGTAAAAAATTATGAATAATTGGATAAAAAATACCGAACAAAAGCTGATTTTTAGTAAAAACTAATTTCACTATTTTAGGTAAGTAGTTCAAAAACGCAAAATTCTATCAACTGATTCACATTATTCAGAGAGTGAATTTTAAATTTTCCAAGGGAAAAGGACAGTCTGTCAAAAAAAAATTGTATCCGAGCTTATTTTCTATTCAGCGCCTTTTGCATTTCACAAAGACCTCTGAGAGTTGATAATTTAGGAAATTATTAAAAATTAATTCACTTACGAATCGAAGACAAAACTACTCGAGTGAGAAATAATTTTACAGCAACTTACCTGTGAACAGAAAAACAAACATTTCAAATTACATAAATTGTCATGTTGAAATCAGATTACCTAGTCAAGTAATTAATTAAAATGTGATTAAATCAGTACGTATTATCGACCACAAAAATATTTGAAAATTGAAAGTTCACAAAAATGTAGCATTAAATTTCCAAACCTCCTTTCTCAATCAATTTAGACACCGGTAAAATTCATTTCTTTGATAGGAAGAATCACGAATTTGGCCAGATTCGATCATCATCGTAAAGTGTTCAAAATGTCAAAATTTCGGGCAAAACTTCATCATTTTCATCGATTTTTCAAAATATTTGAGGATTTTTTCACTGCCTCATCAATTTTTTTTTTAGAAAATTATACCGAATATCGAGGGAAAAAATCATTTTCATCATTTTTTAAAATATTGGAGGATTTTTTCACCACCTCATCAATTTTTTTTCAGAAAATTATACCGAATATCGAGGGAAAAAATCAAAACAAAAATATAAGAATTTCTTCTCGAAATTGACCAATTTCGCTTTTTCATATTTCACAAAATGCTACCAGTTCTCAAAAAAGATAAAAATCGTCGAAAAACCTTTCCCGAAGAAAATACGTTCCTCGATCTGGGTACGAAATTTACGACTTCCGAATCCGAATTCCGAAATTTCGCAACCTTTGCGGTGTTCTCTGACCCGGGCCATTTTCTTGCCCGAGTGTATTTTTAAATACTGTCAGAGCAGCCAGAGCAACCTGTAGATACGATCTCGTTTATGATTACACGCCACCCAGCTCCGAATTTCTTCCCTCTATGCAACGTACTTCATCAAACAGTCCAGACATTTAGATTACAATGCGTAATACTTGAAAGTACACAAGTTCTGAAAATCTCCCCATATATTAACGCTTCAACGATTCAATACACGTAATAGTGGCATACTACCAACTCCAATAAACTCGTGAGTTAGTAGTATACCCAGACGTGGCGACCTTCTCTGCGAAATTATCTACGAGGCAGATCTGCAAAAGGGATATTAGCATCTGCATTCGGTTCCTTTATGAACTCCAGCCACCGTCCTTCTAATCGCGGAAACGAAATGGCACGCGACAAGTCGATATGCCATAGAGTGTTATTGGAACAGCGAAAAAAAAATTCAACAAGTTATAAGCTCGTGCCCATCGGCAAGAGAAGCAAGAGCCGGTGGGTTAAACGGCCGTGATGAAATTGAAGTTAATGGGTATCCGTCGATGCAGTTCTAAACGGATTACCGGCCGAGAAACCCCTGTGACCGGAGCGTCGTCGCGTCCTGGGCTACGTTACGTACGTAAATAATTAATGTAAAATTCGATTCGTCATTAACACGAGGCTGCGTCGATGACGACACAAGAGGGAAATTCCAACACCCGGATAGGATTTCCGAGTCGAATCCCAGCAATAAATCGTGATCGTTAGACGAGCACTCGCGGACAATTTGGGTCCAGACCCTACGAAGGCGTTGGGTTAAAGGAATCGGAGGTTCCTCCGTAGTCTATTTTTAATCACCATTAAAATTATTTGCCTAAAAAAAGCAACGATCCCTTTTGTACTGGTAAATTCTCGTAGCTCTGCGATTCGTCTGTAGCACCCTACGTATGTTCGACTATATACACATACTATATATTATAATGGGCATGCGACGAAGCATTAAATTAGTCCAAGGGTGCTGAGGATATTCGATTTTTCCACATACCTCCTCGATCCTCCCTCGGTGTTATTTTTTACGCCTCGTACGAGCCGAATATTTTGAAATTATCTCGTAATCTGGATACTGCCGGAGGGTGAGAAAGCATCGCGAATACGAGAGACACCGCACCGTAGGAGTTTTTGGGAAAAGTGTCGTTAATCAAACGGAGCTGTAGGAGGAAGAGATGCCGCACGACGCTACGTTCATAATGTCGTAAAGTTTTAATGACGACAGAGAGTATACTTTTGTGTTCATTTTTTCGCCTTCGTCTACGCTGCTGGCGTGCTTTTTTTTTCGAGTATATATAAAAGTTTTATTGCTGCTTTGGCAAAAATGCCGGTGTTGAAATTATGATTTTTGATACGTCGTCGTCGCGACGGTATGGTGTTTTCACGTTGCCGAGTCGAAAAGCTATTAAAACAGATGAAAAGGAAATCGTAATAAATTGTCCACGCGAGTATACGATGCCGATGCGAGAGATTTTGATTCCCTGAGCCAAGCTGAAGTATATGGACTTTTTTTTGTTCGTTTTCCAACGTACTGTTTGGTAATCCAACGACAAGGTGTCGAGTAAATCGCAAAAATGATGAAAATTCGTATTGACAATTTTCGGGCTGAAATTTCTCGAGCGCTATTTCCACGACAAAAAAGTGTAGGTACTTGAAATCGATAAATTTTGTTTGAATTCTTGGAAAATTTTACAGTTCGATTCAATAAAAAATGAATATCTAATCGAATAAGGGGGGGAGGGTGTGTGATTGAAAAGAACTTAGAAATTTTTGAGAAATATCACCTATTTCATTACGAGAAATTGATTAGTGAACCTGAGCCTGACCAATCGACAGGTGGACGAACAATTTTTAGCAGAAAACACGATCAAAAGCTTAAATTCCATCATTTTTCAGTCACATCTGAAACTAAGTAAAAAAAAAACAGAATTTTTTCTACATTTTGCCAAAATTCAAATTGGGAACCGATCGAGAAATCAGTGATTTTCCGCAGAAATATTGGTGAAAAATTATCAATTCTCGAAATAAAATGACTAAAATTGGGTGCACTCTTGATTTTGACATGAATATGCCTCAGGCCCAGGAGTTTGATTCTGAAAAGTTTGCCATTTGTGCCTCTAAATTTGTAACATACAAAAATGTGCAAGACAATAATTCATTTTTATTTTTTAAAAAAATAAGTACATCAAAAAAGAAAAAAAAGTTTTAATGAATTCCATTGAAAAATAATGAAAAGAATTTTGAAAATCGAAGAAAGATTGAACTAGGTACTCATAAAATTTAATTTGAAAAAAAAAATGAAAGATGATTGAGTAAGATTATTTTGAAGAGAATTTGGAATTTTGAAAAAAGTGATAAGTTTTTTCAGGGTTGTTAATCAGATAATGGATATTTTGAAAAATATCCACAATCTAAAGTTTTCACCCCCCCCCCTCAAAATCCGTCAATTTTTTAATGGATTTTCTCACCATTTTCATGCCAGTTTTCTGGCTCTGAATCCACCAAAAAAAGAAAACGACATTTTTATTCTTCGATTTAAAAAATCCAAGGAAAAAAGGTAGGTGAGTATTAAAAATGGTTTTTTTTTTCAGTGAAATCATTCAAATTAATAATCCTTATTGTTAGACATTTCGGTTGAAGAATCAAGAAAAAAAACTGTATAAGTAAATTACTTTCAAAGTGTGCAAGTACCAACGAAATTTCCGAATCAACATGTGGAACTTTTGCAGGGTTTTCGGTGAAATTTTTTTTTTCAACATGGATTTTTTTTTCATCCTTTCAAATTATTCCCTCTCCCCCCTTCCCTCCCCCGTAAAATATAATTGACGGTTTTTGTTAATTTTTTTCAATTCCGTGAAAAAAAATGTCACCAGTAGATGCAACAAAAATGAACAAGATAAAAGTACAGGTCTTTTGAGAGTCAAATACATTGGAAGACTTTTTAGTGCTTTCTTCGTCTTGGTACATTTTTGTCAATTACAAAAGAACTTCCAGACATGTTGAATATATCAAGACTCTTGTTATTCAAAATATCAATAAAATCGACGGGAAGATGATTTTTCAAAAGTTTTTCAACAACTTCACCAAAATCGTCAAATCATCAAACTCCTAGGATTTGAGACTGATCGAAAAATTGTTCATCGCAAGTCATTACAAAAGAGTTGGAAAAATCAGATCATCATTTAGCCACTTCTTGCACCCTCATCAAAATTTCTACTTTCCATTTCCACTTATTTTCAAGAGCGAGCAATTTCTGAAAGTCATAAACCAGGTGTCTACTGATACTGAGTATAAAAATTGAAAATTCAGGTTATTTTCTTGTCATTTTTCTGCTTTTAAATCGCCTAAAAAAAAGAGTTCATTTTTTGGACCTCAATTTTTAAAAATTCAAGGAAAGGGAAGACATTGAAAATATTCTTACTTTTTGGAGTAAAATTATGGAAATTCTTGGTATTTTCGAGTTTTACTGCTACTAGGATCCATTTTTTTCTGTTTTCTATGTGTTTATTTTTTTTTTGGGGGGGGGGGGGATTTTTACCATCAGACACCATAAATTTTCGAACTTTTTCTAGGATTTTCAGACTATCGTCTCCATGAAACAGTCTAGACACTTCAAACAAGAATTTGAATTTCGCCCAATCCAGTCTCGTTCCTAAAACGAAACGTCGACATACGAACACAATCCGACTACAACTTCGGTATGGGTGCACTTGGGAGACTCATTTTCATTTACACGAGCTCGCATCCCATAAAAGCGTCGCGAAAAGGTATACGTATGGAAAACTTTCACGCACTCATTAATATTTGTTTAACTGGCTTTTTGCGGTCTACGATGTAGCTCGGTTTCTCTGCTCTACCTTTCATTGTAGGTGGTCAATGGAGAATTGAGCATATGGCCGACGACGACATGGGCGGCTAATTGAGATTTATAACGACCGCGTGCGTAATTCGCGCGAGCCTCGGCGTGATCGTCGCGGCAGCAGCAAAGCAGCTGATTCGGTAGTCTCAATTTCACGTGTGAGCCCTTGGCACTCTTCTTCCGCATCGGATGCTTTCTTTCGAAGCAATAAAGGGGTATTTCGAATCAATTAGGATAAAATTGCGGGCATTTATGGTGTGCTCGGCAACTGCACCAAGTTGTGAGAAGCGACCGCGAGAAAATTTATTAAAAATCTATAAATCACCGTTATTTGTCGGTATAAACGTACAATTTAGAGGCGTATTGATTTATGAATGAAAACCTACATGCGGAGGTATCGTAGGTAGCAGCGTGAAACTGGCCGATGGCCCGTCTAAAACCGCGCGTTCATAAATAAAAATACGCCGCGGACCGCGTCCAAAGAATGCATTAGCGATATTTAATTTTTTTATTTAGAAAAAATCCGAAGAGCGCGCTTTTTTAAATGAAATAACTCAACTTATTATTATCGTCTTTTTTCGTCTAGTCATTTTGAAATCTTAATTACATGGTAGATTTTGTATTTATGCTAAAAAAAAACCTATAAAGATGAAAAACTGGTTTCTTCCTGCGATGCTGATGTAAGGAAAAAACCGAACAGCGGAATAGGTAGGTGTGAAATCTACGTTCGTATGCGTATTTCGTACGTGAACGAATAAGAAGTAACACGTCCAATAGGGTTTACTTCTCCCTTGACATTTTCGATGTGTTTAAAAGCGATTCGAAATTATTGGGGAGTATACTATCGGGCACGAATGTTGGTCACGTCATCCCTTAAAGACTGCTGACAATTTCAAGTACATACCGCACCCGTCCCCCGATCCCAATACGACTCTGCTACGTGTGGTAATTGAATAACGTGTCTAGAAATATACGGAAGACTTCAATTAGAGTATCCGCACCATGAACGACAGCGACAGGTTTTTCATTGTTAGATTATTATAGTGGCAAGTACGTAGTGTGTAAAATAAATGTCTACGGTAGATACACGTACCTTTATAGGTAATAGGTATCGAAATGGGTCAATTTTTATGTACAGTTATGGTCGTCTCTATTATTTGTAGTTGATAAACGTTCGAAACCATTATGTAATTATTTATACGTCTTCTTTTTTCCGATTTCGTCGAATTTTTTCTACGATAGGTGTACTAAAATACCTAGAGTCGACCAAACGATTGGTCAGACATAGTAATTATTATGCAATTTCAAAAGTGAGTCGTCAGTTTTCCTATATGGTAGTTTGACGTGTTGCAAGAATTTTTGTATTGAATTTTTTACGTTTTCAAATGTTTCAATATGATCACAACCGGATATTATGATGCTGAGGAAAAGAAAAAATCACCACCAATTGAATATTATTTCTTTTTGAGGAGTTGAAAATGAGGAGTAATTTTAATTAATTATTCCCTGATTATCATTTATACTCTTATTGAATAAATTTAAGAAGTAATTACCACGAATTACCAAAGTTCACCTACAGCGCGATCTCCTTCAATTTTCAAAGTTAACGAAGTGATTAGTATTAATTTCAAGAACTTGAACAGTATTCACCATTGATTACTGAAATTTGTTAAACTATAGTTGTAATTACCGAAATTCAAATGGAATTACCAAATATTACTAAAATTGACAAAATTATTAGGTACCAAAAATTATTCAAATTCAAATGAAAAGTAAATGCAACGAAATTTATCAAATTATTACGCCGAATTACCAGAATTCAGACGATATCACCGTAAATTACCAGGATTTATCCGGTAATTACCCTAAATTATCGAGATTTACCAGGTAATAACCGTAAATTACCCGGATTTACCCGGTAATTACTGTAAATTACCGAGATTTACCAGATAATAACCGTGAATTACTCGGATTTATTCTGTAATTACCGTAAATTACCAGAATTTATCCGATAATTACCGTAAATTACCCAGATTTACCCTGTAATAACCGTAAATTACCAGTATTTATCCAGTAATTACCGAGATTTACTATGTAGCAACCATAAATTACAAATTACTAGGATTTACCCGATAATTACCGTATATTACCGAAATATACCAGGTAATAACCGTAAATTACCAGGATTTACCCGGTAATAACCGTAAATTACCAGGATTTACCCGGTATTAACCATAAATTAACAGAATTTACCCGGTATTTACCGTAAATTACCAGGATTTACCCGGTATTTACCGTAAATTACCAGGATTTACTCGGTATTAACCGTAAATTACCAGGAGTTACCCTGTATTTACCGTAAATTACCAGGATTTACCCGGTATTTACTGTAAATTATCAGGATTTAACCCTGTATTTACCGTAAATTACCAAGATTTACCCGGTATTTACCGTAAATTAACCAGGATTTACTAGGAAATTACCAGAATTTACCAGGTAATCACGAAAAATCACCAGAATTCACTTTCTACCTGATGAAATTTTTTTAGATCTGAGCATATCAAAAACATATCCAATTTTTCGGTCATAATTATAGTAATTCGCTAGAGTCGTCAATATTATTGACGTACTTAATTGTTGAAAAATTACCAAAATTCTGGTTAAATATCATAAATAATCGAAAAATTGTCTCAACGTGAGTGAACTGTAATAATTTAACATAATTTACCTTCCAAATCACTCAAACTGACTATGTAATTACACATCATCAAAATTTACGAAGGAATTACCAAAATTACCGTAATTTACAGAAAAATTACCCGAAATCATGAAATTTACGAGATAACTACACATATCAGTAAATAATCACAGACATGGTTGACAGTTGACACTATTTTTCAAGATTCATTTTCAGATTTCTTCATTGTCTTCTAAATTAATTTTTCCAATCCATTCAAGTTTATAGAAAAAAAGACTTACGAAGGTTGGTAGAGAAGGGATCGTTCAATTGTGTTCAAATTTAGAATGCTGCGTTTCATTTTTTTTTTTTCACTACCTGCATCAAATCAGTAAGTAAACAATTTTGGTGAAAATTTCACGATCTACCCTTCTCGAAATTACATTCTGATAAAATTTTGTAATTCATAATTGTTTTTTTTTTACAAAATTCGAAAAATGAACAGAAAATTTTTAAATATTTTCCATTTCGAGTGATAATACTGAAATTATTTCAAAATTAACTATTTTTTAAAAAGTGAAAAAAATCTCAAAATTAAAATCGAGAAAATTTCAATTTACAATAAAATATTTATACATTCATGTAGCTAATTTGATTACGACTCCTGAAACAACTAATCGTGTATTTCCCCCACCAAAATCATTTTCAACCGGTATAAAATACGACTTTACAAAATTACACCCAACATTTACCAATCGAAAAAATGATATAGAACGGTAAACGCACCAAAATACCGAAAATTTTCGCCATCTATCAAACCAGGCATTAAAAAAAAGGGAGGCAAGAACAAAGTGAAAAAACACACGAAAAGACGCTAAAAATCTATTCGCAAACTCCACGTAACCATTTTTTCACATCGATTCTCTCTCAAAGAAGTTGGAAATTGTTTTATCGTGTAGTTTAAAACGCTTCTCTTTTTTTCCTCTAAATAGTTAGTTGTAATCTTATAAAATGGTCCAACGAGGGGTACACTTATCTGAAAATAATTACGAAACTTTTAAACCGTAATCGTTCGGATTCTCTTTTCGAGCTTACGTATCTCCTCTTCTCGACCCGAACAAAAGACAAATCTCCGACAAAACGATAAAATCAACGTGTAAAATTCAATCGTCGAAAAAATAACTCGAGTACCTACGCTTCTGTAACATTTTTGTCGAGTA
This sequence comes from Pseudococcus jackbeardsleyi, assembly GCA_038380155.1. Lineage (NCBI taxonomy): Eukaryota > Metazoa > Arthropoda > Insecta > Hemiptera > Pseudococcidae > Pseudococcus > Pseudococcus jackbeardsleyi. Next base: position 9,016,316 of record CM076240.1, read on the forward strand.
CTCGACCGTGTTTTTCCTCGCTTTTATTTTTTTTTTCTACCTCTCGATACACGCGAGGAATTAAATCCGTTTCGCGAAGCGTCATCGAATGACCATGTTTATGGCGCTGAAATATGGCTCTGTTCGCGTCCCGTATTACGACAATTTCTCGATAGCTTTACAGTTTAACGAAAGTATATAGCGGTCTGGTATACGACGTAAAGTTTAATACCGTCCGGAGGGGCGGAGGGGGAAAGGTTTTTGAAAACTTGATGTAGGTACTCGTGTACTTAGCACACTGTGCCATGCTTAGTTCACTTGTCGAAGGCGCGGCTTTTAGTAAAACTTACGTGTAAAAGTTCACTTTATGGAGTCTCGTCGACGACGCAGATTTATAAAGATTTCACTTTAAGGAGTGTAGGTGAAGGAGGGACTAGGTTGATAAATTTATATCGAGGTACCTGCTGCTGGTTGATGTTTCGCAGTACCTACGATGCATTTAGCATTTAGTACCTAAGTGAATCGATAAAGTTTCTTTGTGATGGATGCAATAAAGAGCATAATATTGCGTATAACTCGATTGAAATCGAAAGAGAAAGAATTTACGTGAAGCTAGGCAACTCGGAGCTCGCAGAGAAGCTGACTCGAGAGAATATTGCTTTTAAGTAGAAGACAATTACCGGTAACACGATTTACGGGTTCGAAAGGCGAGCTTGAAATTTTAATATTGAAACATCCGGACTTGGTTCCATTTTACGCTGTCATTTATACGTATTATTAGCTTATACGTCGGTATACGTACGTTTCGTGTCCATTAAATATTTTACATTTTAGTCGACGTCTTGTAATGTATTATATGAACCACGTTCATACATATAAAACGCTTTTAAACTAGTTCAACAATGGAACGATTTCATTACACGAGGTGAATTTTCTTGTTCGACGTCGCAAAGGAAGACAGAGACAGATAGAGGAAGCGGAGAAGGCTCGAAAAGCAACAAGCACTGCTTATATGCGGCAATCGATCTAAGCGAGCTTTAATTAAACCTCGGTTCGAGCAAAAAGCTCTATCTCTGGCGTATTAAAAACACAGCGCAGAGTTACTCTTGGCGAAATTCATTTAGTAGCGTAATTAAAATTCAATTATATGGCGAATTTCTTGTATATAGAACACACGTGACGTCCTTCAAAGGGATACCGGAATCGTTCGCTTTGTATAATATAGCGAGAACGAGAAGTGATAAGGCTCGAAAAGCATGGTAAGCTGGATAAGTGTACAGAAATTTCAAAACAACGCTACGTGCGATCGCCAGAATACTTCGGGTACCAAATTCGTGCTCGAAATAATTAAAATACCGACACCTCGTTGCGGATGGATGGGAAGGGCGGTGGGGTTGCGGATGGTCTGCGTAGCGATATCAAATCTCGAGTATTATATGTACGTGTTATCTTAATTAACGATTGTATCGGGCGTCTCGTACCAGATGACCGGGTAGTCTGCATGTATTCGAATGGTTTGCCATGTCCGAGGATACCCTTTGTATAATTAATTTGGAATTTGGCTGGGATGGGAGGGTAACGTGAAATAGTTGCGATGTTGAGAGAACTACAGAGAGGAAAGATGCGAGTTCTTCGAAAATTTAGATATCTCTGACCAGAAATGAAAAAATTGTCGCAACGAGTCTGTGCATATTCGCGGAATAATCCAATTTTGTTTAATTTTCTCAACTTTTAGAAGCAGAGCTTCTCAAAAGGGTATCCAGAATACAGAAATTCAAGATTCAATTTCAATTTTCTCAACATGGTGTCGACTAGATCCAGAGTCACTATAAAGAAATCCTCAAGTTGTGAAAGTCTGAGACCAGCTAAGGACAAGAAAATCCTTTTTTAAAAAGTCCTTGAATTGGTTCTTTTTTGGAAGATGAGTGGAAATTTTGGAAATGTGAAATTATGAAAAATCATACAATTTTCTGATTGATTTGAAAGCTTGATGAGGCGATTAAATAAAATTTTCGTCACTGGAATTTGGAATTTTTGTGATGTGGATTGAAACACAACACCATTAATGACCAAAATTCAATTAATTTATTACGTTTAATGAAAAAAATTCCAAATGAAAATCAGAAAACTTGAAAATTCAATCCTTGAATCACAAAAATCCCCTCTTTTTTTTTCATTTGCGCTAAAAAAATTTCCGAATTTGGCTACACTGACTGGATCTGAAAATTAAAAAATCTCGTTATCTATTTTCAGGACCTCCCTCCCAATTTTCATGATAATTTTTTGGTTTTAAATTCAGTCAAAATTTGATTCCCTTCCTTATGTACACTCGTTTTATAATAATAAATTTCAAGTATACCTATGTACCTACTTTTAAACAATAAATTTTAGAAATCAACAAACAGGATTTCAGTAGCACATTTCAAATGAATTTTGCAGAATTCCTCTCCCTCCCTCTCACTTTGATTTCTGGATATTTTTTGGATTTAAATTTACTTTTTCCAATCATATCTTTAAATTTTTGTAATTAAACAAGTTTTTAACGACGCTATTTTTTTTTTCTTTCAAGCATTCTATATAGTTTTATTTTAAAAAATACTCATATTTTTACTCAATTTCAGCATTTCCTTTTCCTTTTTCAAGTTTTGTGTTTCAGTTTTAGCTGGTTTCATTTTTTTTTTTTTTCAGATTAAGCAATTAAGCATTATATATTTTCAGTTTTCTCACATTTTTCTTATGTACCTATCAAGTTTTGCATTTCGATTTAAACTATTTTAGTTTTCTTTGGTTACGGTTTTTCTACGAATTTTTTCAATTCAACTTTCTGTTTAGGTTTTTACATAAATTTTTCAGCTTCAATTTTTGCAGAATTTTTTTCAGTGCTTCTTTCATTTCAGGGATTTTACAAATTTTCACAAGTCAACTTTCAAGTTTCAATTTTACTTTCGATTTCAGCATGTTAACCTTCAGTTTCAACTTCATGCATTTCTTTCCAATTTTTTGTCACTCTTTTCTCAAGTTTCAGTTTCAGTTTTTCAATTTGTTTATGAATATGGTTTCAGAAAAACCAAGACCAAAATTTTTTGAAATAAAAATTTCAATATCAAAAAAATCCTCAAGTAAGTGACTATAAAAAAAATTATTCGACATCAATGAAGAAAAGGTCAAATTTTCAAAAAAAAAAAAGAAAAAAGAAATGGTAATACAAAGTAGAATACTTCAATGATGTTTATTTTAAAGCAAATAAAACGGAGGTCTTGTCCAAATGAAAAAAGAAAGAAATTTTTATAAAAATTGAAATTGAGCCCCCTTCCCATTTAAAGGTAATCCTTAGATTAGAGAATTCAAAGAGAAATTGTTGAGAATTCTCTTTTTTCGTAGTGAAATAAATTATTAAAAACCTTAACATTTTCCTTTTTTTCTTTCCGACTACTTTTGAAGAAACCAATCTCACTTTTAATGACACAGAACCTCTCTTCGAAAGTTTAGATTCTCTCACAGCCTTGCCATTTAATTATGTACCGCATGAAAAGGGCCATGTATTTTTTTTTTTTGCAAATAAGGGTGAATTTGCACCATTTTCTGTTTTTTCTCTCGTGAGAGAACACCTTGTTTAACCAATTCTCAAAATACTTCAAAAATTATTCAAAATTTTGTAAAAAAAAAAATGCTAAAATTTATTTAAAAGATGAATGAGTACTTTTTCCAAAAAAAAAAAAAAAATCGAAAGGTATTTCCTCCACAGAAGATAATTGGATGACAATTCGTAGGAGGCAAAAATTGCAAATCAAATTGCACGTGTGAGGTCCTATCAACAAACCAAACTTTTTTGTTTATTTTGGTAAAAAAAAAAAAATACTCCGATTCGAGAGTATCCGGTATATTTACATATTGGCGACGATCCGACGGTATAATATCTTTATATCAAACAATGCTCATGTATAATGGGTTGAGGCCGATTCGAGACGATTTGAGCAATGTATCAAAGGTATACGAACACGCCGATGTGCTGGAGACTTTGGGATAGAGGCCTGGCAACATTTAATATGTTCGGAAAGAAGAAATATAACTTCAATAAAACAGACATGAGTACCATTTACGTTGAACTTGATTAATGTTTGACACTAAAGTGTTTTATATACGAATGCTCGCCTATGTTTAATTTTATTTTACATATTAGACCTTCTCGCTCGTCGCGATGTTTCTGCCTCTATGCTTTTCCACGAACCTTGTTCCAGGGTTCCGCGTTTATATTCACGAATCAAAAGACAAGAAGAAGTAATAAACTGTTCAAATATATAAAATAACGCCTCCCACGAAACACGAACACGAAACGTCGTTAAATGTTGTGAACCTGTCCACACGAATGAGTTAGAAATAGTATTCCAGTTAACAAGGATTTGGATTGTTTGATGATCTTAAGTCAAAATGAATCCGCGGGTAGGTATCGTAAAAACTGGATTTTTTTTCAATTTCTTGGTTGAAAATCGACTTATTTTTACCAAAAAATGCAACAAAAGTTACTTACTTTATTTTCATTCACAATTTTTTTTAAAAAGAAATTCAAACTATCTAAATCGAATCAGTCAAATTCGTTAAAATTCTGTCTTTTTGAATTGAATAAGTACTAATACATATAATGAGAGTAAGTATTTTTCATTAAAAATCAGTGAATTTTCTAAGATTTTCATACCAAAAATGACTAGTTTTTCTGTCAATTTGTTACTCAGAAAAAATGTATGGCTGGATAAGGGGTGAATTTGGTCTTAAGTGCTTCTGAACTCCGAAACACTTCAAGTGATGTACATATATTGACTAAAAAAAAAATTCGCACAAAATTTTGCATTTTTTGAATTATTTTTAAGAATTTTTAATTTCAACGAAAGAAAAGGAAATTTTGCAAAAAAAAAAAAACACAGAAGCGAAGAACGAACATCATGGAAAATTACTTTTAAAAAATGTTTTTTTCATGTAGAATTTTGCTGTTTATTTCAGTTTGGTCAATTTTTTGATCAAAGGGCCGAAAATTGCGGAAAAAAAGTCTTTTTTAAGAATGTTTTCATCAAATTTCGTAAACCTCGATAATATTTCAATACCAGTTTAAACTTTTTCTCACTTTAAACTGGTTCTGCAATACTCGATCGCTAATAAGTTCCATTTAAAGAAAATTTTTTTCAAATTCTTACTTTGAACAGCTTTTATTATAAAAATTAACAATCATTTCATGTTTTTAAATAATTCTCGAAACATTCAAAATCGATTTATTGCCAAATTTCGAACAATTTTCATGATGCATAAGAGGAAAAAATAAAACAAAGAACAGGAGAAGAAATTGTCGAGTTTCATTGATGCAAAAGTTGTTTATGTAATTTTTCTTACAAACAACCTTTGGATTTTGATAATGATTTAAATCATTTTCAGGTAATTTTTCAAGCCAGTTACGTCAAAACGTGACCTTGAAACACTTTTCAAAATGTGAAAACATATCTTACAAAAATTATAATTATGCGAATTAAAATTTTCAATGTCAAAATCTGTTTTCAAGTAAAAAAAAAAAGAGAAAAGACGAAAAAAAGCGAAAAATTTTAAACAATGGATTAAAGTTTTCAGTTTTTTTTTTTTAAATAAAAAATTTCAAAAAATCCAATCAACTCTTGGTTGTTTTTGATACTCCAATGAGCACATGCTTCATCACTTGAAGCTTATTTTCCCCCAAACTTTCAAATTCTTCCACAAAATCACACACACGACACTCGGACATCTCACACCACACCATTCTAAACCTGCGAGTACTCCGTACATACATTATTCATCGAGCAACTTCTTAATGAATGCTAATGAGCGCCATGCTATACGCATATGAAACGCTGGAAAATTAACCAGCGCGTAGCGCTTCTCGCGTTTGGATAAAAAGAGGTGAAAAAGCAAAGGGTCTTCGGTAACACCATACCGAAGCTCTTCCCCTTACGCGAATCGAAAAATTACTATGCAAATTAAATTGCTACACGGTTATCAACACCACCAGCAGCATATACATCAAAGGATTGACGACTGACGTGTGCGCTTATCACGAAGCCAATCTAATTACCAAAGTATTAGATACCTAAACATTTTCTTTTCCCTTGGTAGGGTTTCTTGAAAACTCCAAGCAGAACTTGGATGCATTCGCGTGACGTAACGTATAATCGCATAACATGATACAGCTCAATTGAGATGCCCAAGCTGGATCATCCTTAGATGGGAAAAATTTCTTCAATATGCCACAAGCGACGAATAAATTATTACGTTAAGTTGGCCACGACGAAGACGATTGATTAAATAAACACGTCTACCTACAAGACCGCAGAGAAGAAATGTGATCGATGGACTTGCGGAGGGAAAAATCAACAAGTACCAGAGTACATTGTAATTAAGACGTGTAAACTCGAGATACGATACAGGTACGGTATAAAAAATCCAGCCGTCAAGGTATACTGGAATTGTCTAACGTGAGCATCAAGTATATAAAAGTGTAGGCTGCCTTTGGCTTCGACCCATAGAAGCAGCATCAGCATCAGCCTCGTATACCTACGTCTGCTCGGGAAATGGGAGAAAAAAATGTGAAAAAAGAAATACCTACGTAAAATTTAACACCTTGCAACTCGTACACAGCTATACGAGCAGATAAACACGAGACAAGAGGAATGGCGAGGGAAAGCAATGCGAACGAACCTCCGCCACCCTCGACGTCGACGACGAATTTATGAACGAAAATAAACATAACACGGTGAAGCTGACAGGTGTGTGAGAATGAAAGACGAATGACAAATGCGGAAATTTCACCTCGACGTTGTATTTTTAGACGGCATCGCGAACCGACGAACGAAGGGTTACCTAAAATTTAATACTGGAAATTAATCGAGTTCTTCGCAAGACGTGGAAAACTTCTGGGGGTCGGTAGCATTCGTTATTTGGATGTAATTTAGTAGGTCAGAAAACTATCCGAGAGTAATACCTATCGGCATCGGATACAAATTGGATTTATTTTCGGCTATTTTTATTTATTTATACAGCAAGAAAAATCTCCGGCGAGCTGATTGCGTTTACGTGAGCGTGAGGCGGTGAGACTGGTAACGGTAGCGGGATCGCAATTACCCCAGACGCGATGTGATTTCTTTCCGAAGCTTTCTCGTCGAACGGAAATCCAACTCCAGATGCTGAGACATATCAATCACCGAGCCTAGTCTAATTACCAAAATCTCACAATAATGTAACGAGTTCACCTCTTGTAAGGCCGGAGGTGATTGCGGACCGACATTCGTCGTCTTGTTTTCTCATTTCTAAATCACTCGAAGGGAAAAAAACTTGTGTAGATTACTGGTGGAAGATGTGTTTTTATTGGATGATTTTTTTTTTGAGAGGAACGTCATTTAATGCAGCACTAACATTTATTTAGCAAGCTTCGAGAAACAGAAGTCCAAATTTTGAATTCAAGGGCCTACAAATTCATTAATTTATTGAAAAAATTAATTAAAAAGTTTCTATACAACTTTCATTTTAAAATTGAGAGGAATGGTTGAATTTTCACAAAAAAATAATATTTTAAAAGATTTTCTGTTGAAAATTATCATTTTTTTGAAAATGTTGTGCCAAACCATCAATATTCAAAAAAATTGTTCGGATTTTTTTAAAAGAGATTTGAGAAAAATTAAAAAATTGATAAAATTGTTCAAAATAAGAAACAGCAAAAAACAGCAATAAAACTGTGTAAAAATTTTGATAAATGGATAAAAATCATGTAGTTTGATTGATTTCAGAGTCAGAAGTCAGAATTTTGACAATCTCAAAATATTGATTTCAGAATATTTATTCGAGGTCAAAATTCAAAATTTAGTTCAGATCAAAAGTCATAATATTACATCAGATGAAATCTAAATAAGTAGGTAGGTATTAATTTCAAAGTCAGAAGTGCATATGTGAAAGTAAGTAATTAAAATTATATTGATATTATATATCAAGCCAAAGGTCAAAATTTTGATTCAAAGTCAAAAATCAAAAATCTTTTTGAGGTCAAAAGTCGAAAATTTATTCGAGGTCAAAAGTCAAAAAATTGATTTGAGGTCAAAAGTCGAAAATTTATTCGAGATCAAAAGTCTAAATATTTTTTTCAAAATCAAAGAGAAGATCTAAAAATGTTATTTGAGGTCAAACGTCTAAATTTATTTTAGATCAAACATATGACATCTGATCAGGTTTATAAGTATTCAGTTCAAAATCAGAAGTAAATGCCTGTATTGATGTTAAGCCAATTCTGGAATATTTAATTCTAGGTCAAAAGTCAAAATTCATTTTCAGGTCAGAAGTCAAAATGTTACATCAGATTAAGCCATAATATTAATTTCAAAGTCAAAAGTCAAAATTTTTAAATACTGATTTATGCATAAAAAGTAATTAAAATTATACAGATGTCTGGTCAAAAATCAAAATATTGATTCAAAGTCAAAAGGTTGAAGGAAAGATTTCAAAACATTTATTGAGGTCAAAAGTCTAAAATTTCAGATCAAACATAAGTATCACATCTGATCAAGTCTAAATAATCATTTCAAAGTTCAAAGTAAATAATTATTTTATACTAATTATGTAAATAATTGATGTCAAGCCAACATTCGAAATATTGATATCAAATCAAAAGTCAGAATACTGATTCCAGAATGTTGAATTCTTGATCAAAAGTCGAAATTGATTTTCAGGTCAGAAATCATAATGTCATATCGATCAAGTTTCAAAATATTGATAATATTCTGAATTCGGACTTGAAATAAACGTTCATTTGAAATTTTAACCCGAAATCAAGCTCACAAATCAATTTTGAATTGAAGTCAAAATATTGATTTTAATCAAAGAATCAGAATACTGATTTCAAATCAAAAAAATCAGAATTTATATGAATGTTGAAATCAATGTTTTACAATCGAATCAATTCAAACACTGATTTTAGGTCAAAAGTCAGAATACAAATTTGAGATCAAACATATGCATTTTCTTTTTAGATCAAACAACAGTATCTTGATTTGGATTTCGTTCAAAAAACTGAACTGCTACCTCAGTCAAAAGCTTAAATTCTGACATCAGAGTTGGCCTTCAGTTTCAATAAAATTTTGATCTGAAATTATTCGAATTCTGACATTAAAAGCAAAGTCAAAATTCTGATTCCAGTATTCAAAAGTCTGAAATTTAATACAGTCGAATATCTTAATTTTGATCTTATCGAAGTTAAAAATTTGATTCTGAAGTGAAAAATGAAAATTTTAATTTTTGTGAGTTATAATTTCAAGACTGGAAATTCAGAATGATGTTTTCTGACCTTTGATTAAAAAGAATACTTTTTCAAAAGAAATACAGATAATCTTTTCTGAATTTTAAACCATATTAAGAACCCCCCTCTCTCTCTCACTCTCTCTAGCAAACTCTACTTCTGTACTTCTTCAGACTTTACAGACCAATGAACGTCAAAGACCTCACATCACCATACTCAAAGCCTCGACCGCGATCTCATCAACACTTTACAAAAGAGACTCGTTCGCTTTGACATCAATACATCACTATCAATCCAACAAACCATCAAGTTCTTCGTATACATAAACGTTACGTCCACCGGTAAGAAGGAAAAATAGCAAACCATAAATCTTACTTAAACAATAAATAACCAAACGGGTATATCTTGTAAACGTACTCAAACGTAAATCAACTCTTTTTTTTTTAATTTGAACACCACCGAGTCGCGCCACTTCGGACACGAGAAAAATAGAAGTGAAAAAAAAGTACAGTACATCCAAAGGTACTCAACAAGTTGATTGTGCCTTTTCGAGTTGTTGGTTTGATTAATGATCGAGCGCAGTACATCTTTAATCGGGTACACACGAGGACGAGAAACTTTCCATTAAGGAAATTACTATACCACCACAAAAAAACCTGACTCGCAGAGGAAAAAATTCACTAAATTAAAATTAATTGCGTATTGATGAGAAAAAATGGTATAGTAAATCCGAACGACGTACAAGTTTCGGTTTAATTAACGCGTACGCCAAAAGGTCGAAAACGTCACAGAAGGTCTTTTTTATTAACGCAGGAAACGAGATATACGTCAACGGCTCGACAATCTGGAACATGTGTATGAACTATGAGTACACACAGCAGAACATCAGCCGCAGACAAAAGTGTGCCGCCCCTGCAAACGCATAACAGCACTTTTTTTCATTTCACTACTCTCTTACTCGTGTCCGGATTTAATTATTCGCTAAAATAAATACCGCCGCAAGGTAAATATTTAGTTTGATGTTGAACAAACAATTCGCCTTTCGAGTTGGTCTGCGTCCAAAAAAACAAAATCACCGACGAATTTGTCACCTCGCGGGATATGGTCATTTCATCGGAGTAATTCGTCAACCCAAAGTAGTCTTTTTTTTGTTCGTCGCCAATTTTCTCACAGGATGGATCGGCGACCACGAATTTATGGGAACCTTTAGCAATGAACTTGGGTCGTTATTATGTTCATTAAAGTGGATTGTTTTTTTTGGCTCGCCGGTCGTTTGTATTTTCACTTTTAAAAAACTGTTCATCATTTTGATTATTTTTCGCAGATTCGTTTTGTTTTTTTCGAGTGAGAGATTTCATTTCATCGAATTGACAGGTGTCATTTATCGACGAGCACAAAACAATATGTATTTGGTTTTGATTTTTTTGATTTGAAAAAATTTCCAACTTTTTTATTTTCGCACTAAAATTGGAAAAATTTTCTTAAAATTATACAAAAATCATTTTATTATTATAAATTACATCAGTCGATTTTTTTTGTTTTTTCAGGCATCAAAAATCAATAATTTGTATCCGTAATGTTCAGATTTTGGCAGTGGCGTAGCACAGGGATCCATATAGTCCACGAGGTCGAGATTTAAAAAAAAATTATTGTTGCGTGAAAAAATGTCTTTTTTGGATACTATAAAAATCAAATTTTTCATCACAATCGAATGAATCATCTGAGGCGACTGTCGCAAAAAAAGACTCCCTTTTACTCCCTCCTTCCCCTCCTTCGTACCCACCAAACAAAAATTCCTGATGTAATTCAACTGCTAGGATTTGTTATCATTGTTGGTTGTCGAAGGCAAAATAAATGGAGTCGTTTGTTCCAAAACTGTATTTTTATTAATTATTTTTTCCAAGGAATAGGAATCTGCAAAAAAAATTGGACTCTTGATTCCACCGGATTCCCAAAGTCAAAGAAGAAAATATTAGACTGCTGACTCCACCTAGATTCCGGAGTTACTTTCAGACCTCGACTCCCAACTCTCTAATAACTTCGAAATCAAATTCACATCCTGATTCCTGACTACTGCTGGACTCCGGAGTCCAATTTCGACCTTGACTATTGACTCAGTCTTGGCTCCGAAGTCAATATGGAGTCAATTTGACTCCGAGTCCGGAGTCATCTCCTATCTTTCCTGCAAATTGCAAAAGAACTTTTTCAATACTTGTGCAGCCTTAAATACTGAAAATTATTTCAATTTTAAATTTAATGTTATTAGAGTAAGAGGGAATTTTATGGGAAAGGAGGGAGACTGAATTCGAAATTTCTCAAAAAATGGTGGAAATTCTGATCCCTTCTCTTTGGTTATGAAAAATTTCTGGCTACGCCACTAAATTGTCGTGCTCTTTTGAAAACCTACCAAGTTTTTGGAGAAATAGCTCAATTTTAAAATTCATACAAGTTCTGAAAACTTTCTCAATTTCTAAAAAATTTCTCAAATTTTGAAAAATTCTTCCATTTTTGAAAATTTATCCCGGTTTTAGAAATTTTCTTTAAATTTTAAAACTTTGTTTTATTTTTAGAAAATGAATCGAGCTTTGAAAATTACCTAGTTTTTTGAAATACTGTCTAAATTTTGGAAAACTGTTTAATTTTTACAAAATCGTAATTTCTCAATACAAAATTTAGAAAAACCGTTCCACACAAAAAATTGTTTAATAATTTCGAGAAAAATAACTTGATTTTTAAAAAGATTGTTCGATTTTAGAGAAATTATCCAAGTTTTAGAAAATCCCCCAGAAGAAATATTGTTCAATTTTTAGAGTTCTGTACAAATACCTGGCTCTGAATTGAAAATTTGCTCATCTGTTCAAATCGTCTGAGTCGACCTGGCTAAAAATTGTTACAATTAAAAGAGTGATTTCCAAATCCACCCCACGAAAATTAAATACCTGAATCTCAATAACGGATCAAATTCGAAAATCACAAATGCTCGAAAAATCTTCGGAAACCAATAGCACATTTAGGGGCGTCAGAGGGTCCGTACAATACCCCCCCCCCCCATTCTCGAGAAATCAAAAATTTACATGCAAAAATACCTTTTGACGGCATTAAAAAACAAATTTTCTTAAAGCTGATAACATCCCTGTAACTGTCACCCCTTGAAACATATTAATGAAAATGTTTCAAATTCTGAATTTACTACGTTCGTATAGTGTATTTTTTTTTTTGGAGAGGAGGTGATGGTGAAGGGTGAACTAAAAATTTCTTGAAAAAGTTTGAAAGTTCAAAACCTCTCCTCCAGAGAAATTTCTGGCAAAGCCACGTTCGAAAACAGACCACTCTTTGAAACTTTTATAATCCGAGATGTCCTCTTCAAATATGAATTGGTCAAATATGGTAAAATTCTGCCTTTTAAAATCAGTAAAATTTAATTTTTCCCACCTTTTTCAATCAAAAATTGATAATTTCGAACTGAAAAATTGGTGAAAAGTACCTATAACTGGTTTTCAGCGAAATTCATTTTACGGATTCTAAAAGTCAAAATTTTGACAAATTTGACTGATTTAATTTCTTGGGTCAAGTCAGGTCAATTTACTGAAAGTACGTGATTTTTGACCGAAAATCGATTTAAAAAATCACAAATTAGAAGTAAAAATTAATTTTACTGGTTCGAAAAAACAAAATTTCACTAGATTCAACTCATATTTAGAAAGGTTTCAACTTCAGGGTTCAAATTAGCTTCTGCCTTAATACCCAAAAAGTCAAGCCGAACGAATCAAATGAGACATCTTCAATCCACCATGTGACGAAACTTCAACCCTATCCACACATCACTTCCAACACTCAACTGTTGCATCGGTGACATTTTTAACAAGCTGAATGACGGACCACGAAGGGGAAAAAACCACGCCACGGTTTTTACGAGTTCAATTAACGCACACTTGTCACTCCAACTACGTGTAGTTGTATCGAACCGTAGAAAATTCGGGAACCGTGAAGTATAACCAGGCATCCTCCGCATTACGTAGCAATTAACCTTAGACGCGATGATTTTTAATATTTTTCCAAACACAAATTTCGTCAACGATGCGACGGTCTAATGAGGAAATCATTTCACGCGGCGGCTCTCCCATCAGCTATCGTACAAGAGCTTTTTTATAATACGTTTTCAAGAGCCAATAGACCCTGAATTGGACGCAACTGCGATGGAATTGGAGGACCGAGGAGGCACGAGTGGGAATCTCGCGTCGATACATCTTAATCTGGATGACATGAATAATTACAAAGTTGTCAAAACATTCCATAAATAATCTGTTAAACGCTTTCATCTATTCGACTCGAGGATTATTAATTAAAAGTGTTCGAAGATAATGTTGTCGCGTCGTCTGGATCGACTCATCGAATCATTCTATCGTCTCAGCGTTATAAAACGATCTACACCCAAAGACGAATCTCAATCTTGATGCGAGGCTACACCAAGCTCGACTTGGAAACCCCAGGGGGGGTGTCAGGGAGGGGAATCAGCTGTAAATTAAAAATGACAACTTAGGTGTAAAGATCGCTCTAGACGGTGGTAATAATTCTCTAAATCACGAGAAAATAAACTCCGTACATGGAAGAAGTACCCAGCCATCTACGTACTCGACAATATACGAATATGTACCTCCTTCGTTCGACGACGTATTTACCACACGAGTACACGACGCTGTATAATCCAGTTTAAAGGAACCGTAAATCAATTATCTCCTTCGTTCATGTCTGATTAGAACCCTTGGTTTGGAGGTACTGCACACAATGAATATGCCACGAACATAAGTTTCCATGCTCACTCCTGCGATGTACTGGTTGTCACAAAGAAAAGGAAATTATAATTGGACTACAGTCGCGAGCGGCGGTGGTTGTGATATTGGTGAATGTATTTACGACGTAAATGTAAGTAATATGCGCTACGTACACGGCTGTGTGCGAGAGGTTGGTGTCGTCTATCGCGAGTAAACTGTGAATGGAAGTCTCTCGACATTATTATTATTATGGGTATTCGTGTGTCCCACTTGTCGGTCGTTTAGTTGCGGTTTTTCCTGTTTATATATTTATATTCCATGTTCCTTCCTTCTTTTTCCCTTTTATTTTTTTACATGTTTGGGCCACCCTGTCTTCCGATAGCTCGACTTTCCACAGTGAGGAAATCACCGGTCGCGGTGACTACTTTTATAACCGTAAAAGGGCGGACGAATGAAATTAATTTGGGAAAAACATTTCCCGTGTATTGGAATTGGTTCAAATGTGGAATTTGAAAAGTTGAAATGTGAACGTTGACCTGAGAATGAATTTTTTTCCTTTTCGTATCTGACCGCAGTCGAAGAGGCGGTAGCTGTACGAATTGAAAATTCTATTTCGACCTCGAAACAACGCAGTTGGAACGCTTTTTGACAAATTAATCGATATTTTTACTACTTTACGTAATGGGGTCTCAAATTTTGAAATTTGAACTGAACTTTTATTAAAGAAAAATGTTCAAATTTGAAGTAATCATTGGTGTTCATATTTTTGTTAAATCAGATCAGAGCAGATGATCATGAATTCATCAACGGAGAAAATTTTTGCAAAAAGGTTTGAAAAGCTCCTATTTTTTTGAACTTCAGTTCTGCAAAAAAGACAAAAGTTCTCAATTTCAGCATCCAAAACTTACAGATATTTTTTAAAATCGTGAAAATTTGTGATTTTCAGATTTGTTTTATAAAAGTTTGTTTTTCAAAAAGAATCCATGGCTCGAGTAAAATTTTCAAAATTCTGTATTTTGAAATTGAATTCCCTAATTTTAGAAAAAGAAATTCAATAAATGATCTTAAAAATCCTTGGGGAAATCTCATGAAATTTTTCTACGAAAATTGTAGGGCAGGTAGTAAAAAAATTATAATTATCCAAACATCGTGGAAAATATTTTTAAAAAATGATTTTTGGTCAAAAAATGTCAAAGATATTAAAAAATTTTCAAAAGTTGATACCGGTAAACATTTTTAAACTACGAAAAAATTGACATAAATTAACGAAATTTAAAAAATTCATTTACAAACATTTCAAAGTGGTATAATATTTTTATCTACCTAATTTTAAAAAATTCAACACACTGTCAGGCATTTTAGTCGATTTTTTCCAATTCATTGGAATATTTTTACCTTATTTCCAATTTTATTTTTCACATTTTCATCAGTTTTTTCAAATTTGTACTAATTTTTGAACTGTTTTGAAACCGTATAAAATATTTTAACAATTTTTATGAAAATTTCAAAGACAATTTCTGCAATTTTCATGAAAAATATGTAAGTACAAGTACATTAGATACCTACTTGTCTGTAAAATATTATGATATAAAATTATTATCATTTCACATCATTTTGAACATTTTTCTTTGAATTCGGATACATTTTGTGCAAATTTTATGAATTTTAATAATTATTCAGCCAACATTTTTGAATTGGTTTTTATTTCACAAAATTATCAACTGCAACAAAATTTTTATCAAATTTTTGACATTTTAACAATTTTTATTGTACACTTTTACGAAAATTATCGATAATTTTCAAAAATTTTCAAAGATTTTAAAATAAATTTTCACCGACTTTTTTTTGAAGCTTCGAAAAAAATTATGACACTTGTTTTAACGATTTGGCTAAAATTTTCATCAATTTTTACGAACGTACCTTATCGTTTTTTTTTTCAAATACTTATTTCTTGAAAAACTTTTTAAGCAAATTTTTTTCCGCCCTCGTGAAAGTATAGAAATTGAATTGATTTAACTTTACAGTCAGTATTTCAAACAATAATTTTTGAAAAATGTTCATCAATTTTTCTCTAATTTTAGACAATACTTATAACAACAATTTTTCTAATTTTCTCAAATTTTTACAACAAACTACATCACAATTTAGCCAACGGTTCACATTATACGTATTATCTTAACCTTTCGTAACAAATTTTAAAAAATCTTCAGCATAAATTCTCAGCAAATTTATCTGTGACCATGCATCACGAAAATTTAAACCATTTTCTGATAAAATAATGCATTTTTCCAACTTCGCCAATGAAAACCCTAACCCAGAAAAACATTACTCACCCTATAAACTCGCCGAGCAATCCACCGCTTCTAAATTCATCCTCAGTCATCGCGTACAAACGACCACATCTAGAAAATTTATGAATTCCAGGTCAATTCGAACCCTTTCCCGCATCTTTCAAAAGCTCTTCCAAGTATCTACTCGCACTGAAATAACCAACCAACATACTCAAAATAAATTAACCTACAATCGCTCACCCCGCCCCGATAATTCTCACCGAAACCCTCCCCAACTAACCACACGTCAACAAACAATGTAAAATTGTATCCGTACAGTCAACAAAAAATAAAAAAGACGAAAAATTCATTAACAGCATCTCCCGCTGTTCGTGATTTTCGTTCCATTTTTACCAAGTGAGCATTTTGATTACACGAAGCGAAGCACAGCGATGGCGATGTAAATAATGGTCATCTACATTAGTTTATCATCTTCATTAAGAATCGTAAAATATTAAATGGAGATTTAACGAAGTGAAACTGCCTTTTAGTACAGCGCAGCCACTAACTGCCGATTGCGACGGTACAGGAAGGTTTAGATATGCGGCGAGGTACCGGAAGCTTTTTACGTTCGACTCGGCGACGTCGATGAACGAAAATGAAAAAAATTACTTAGTATACGTAGGTACGACCAACGATCGCTAATAATTTCCAAGAGGAAGCCAGCAACGATCAGATTTTCTAGGTATCAACCCCAAAAAAAGATGGCCAACGAAAAAAAAGAGGTCATTTCATGAGCTATCTTTCTTCTTTTCTTTTCAAATGCTTTTTACATTCCAATATTTTATATCCTTCTGTAGGGCAGTAGGGCTATTCATAGATACTAAAACGGGACCAAAATGAAGTCGGTTCTTCTGATTTCGCTCAAAAAATTTTTACGAGTTCCTTTTGGTAGTTATTTATTTACAAAACCATGATCATTTTTTCTCTAACCCTCAAGAGGGTGAGGGGGGTCAAAAATTTTTTGCAGTTACGATTTTCAGCAAAATTTCTCAACTTATTTGAAGGTTCATATCTCGAGATAGGCTGTACTTGGAGGAAAACTGTTTGTAGGTTCTGAAAGAGAATTGATAGGAGATTCAAAATCGATCATCAAATTTTGAAAAGTTCAATGTTGAACTTTGGTGGTGAAAGCTCAACTTTTACGATAAGAACAAAATATGAAAGCTACCATATAAAAATCTGAAAAAATTACAGTGAGTAGCCTTTTTTACCCTCTTTTCAACCAACAAATTTTCAAGATGGAATCCTCAGACCCCTGAGGGGTACAAAGGTCCATAATTTTGACCAAAATTCCAAAAAACTGAAAAAGTAGAGTAGCACATCGATTTCTTCTAATTCGAAGGCGCTAATTTCGAATATGTACTTGGTTTTTTTATCCGACCCTTCTAAACCCCTTATTAGCCCCCTTAAGGGGGGGCAAAATTTGAAAAAATGAAAAATAACGTGTAACATGTCGTTTGTTAGGTATTCAAGGGCACTGAGATCGAATATTTGCTTTTTTTGGATTTGGCCCTTCTGCCCCCTCCCCACCCCTACTGGCCCTTCGGGGGGAGGGCAAAATTCAAAAAAATGAAAAATAACGTGTGACCTGTCGTTTGTTAAGTATTTGAGATTACTGACTTCAAATATTCGCTTATTTTTTGAATTTGACCCTTCAGTGCTGCCCTCCCAGCCACCAAATCTTGAGAAAAAGTATGTTAAAAAATTAAAATGGCATGTGACATATCAACTGTCACTAATTTCAGGGCGTAGAATTCGAATATCGACTTACTTTTTGATTTGAGCCCCTTCCTCTTGCTCTGACTGAAAGATATGTACGATTAATTCAGGAGGGAGTCGATTAGAGCACGAGGAAGGGCTGCATTCTTTTTGGAGAACAAACGATCGAGTCTGAATCGGTTGTATAAATACCATCCCAGGCCGGATTCCGTCGAAGGATAGTACTGGAATCAATAGACAAACCTCCAGAGGGTAAGATTTACAAAAATGGGTAAAAAAAAGTAGGCACATAGCCTTCGCAAACGTTCCTCGCAGGCTTTCTCTTCTCGCCAGGTCAAAACCACAATCAAAACAATACTACGGTTCCAGGACGATGAAACAAAGGGGTTGAAAAAAAAAGATCATCCGAGATTGCGGCATTATTCGACTAGATCGATATCCTTTTTCGACTGGAAGATTCACTAGGACGACGCACCCTTTTGAAAAGAGACTGACGACGAAGAAGTTGGTCTTAAGGAAAACGGCAGAGCACAGAGAACTCGGCTGTGTCGTCCTTGTCGCAAACAAATGTATCGGAAACCGTAAATTTCGTCGCTAACGCGGGCGCCGCGACAAAAACTTTTCATTTTAATTCGTAACACGCGGAAGAACGCCTAAGTATACGAAGGATGGAACCCTTTTCGCGTACGTATAAAAGTTAGCCTCGTATAACTTCTCCTGCGCCAAAATATATGTACCAAGGTAGTGCGACCGAAACACCACGTAACCAATTTTTAAAACAACTCGGGATTCTACTGCAATTGCACCTCGACGAGAGGGGAAAATGTGACGAGGAAAATTACAACTCGACGCCCAAGCCGCAGTAAGAAGGCGAAGGTGTTCTTCGTATGTAAAAATATCTACGAAGGTTCACTGTTCGACTCCAAAACGAACACCAGCTAGAAAGAGATGGTAAAAATTCACTATAGCCAATTCGCACCGCGTACCAGTGATTTATCGATGTTTACATAACACACGCTATAAATCATGATTGATGACAGGCCCAGCCCGAGCTTGGTATCGCGTTTAAAGGTGAAGCCGAGCCAAATCTATGAGAATTTTTCGGCTCATTCGACCGCCCCCTCCCGCCAGAAACAATTAAACCAGCGGTTATTCTTCGGCTACGTTTGTAATTTAAAAATGACACGACCGAATCGATATCAAGTAGTACAGAAAAAGAAATAACATTTGGCTTGCCATGGCCCACCACACAAGATTGATCACATATGGCTCTATTGCCAAAAAGTTACCTTATATTTTTCATCTATACGTGCGAATACATTCGTAATGGTCATTAAAAACAATGCAAATGTTGGTGGAAATTTGAAAAAGAAATAAGTTTACTAAAGGTTAATCACATCTCTGACATTTGTAGGCCTGCAGTGGTATGTCAACAGTCGTCATTTTTTCCCATCGAAATCGTATACAATGTAAACATAAAAATAAACGATATGCAGTAAAAATTAGACTATTGTGTTGACGAGGATGGAATCGTGTGTAGATCAAATGAATGTTTCCCAACGTCAAGATATGCAATTACACGCGTATGTAGGTAAACAGTACCTATTTTATCGTAAATGAAGTCCTACTCCTACTTGAACTACACATTAGCATTTTACGCTCGAATAATGTCGACAATGGAGTTCTCCTCCCCTCTGCTTTTCCCCTTCATCGGTCGTATTAGTCTAATCAACCGAATTCTACAGGTACTCTGGGGCCTGTAATTTCTCGTTGGAGGGTATCCCTGATCACAGAGCTTTTTAAATTAATACGCGTACGTCTGGTATTCGTGAAGAGCCTTCGATTTGGGATGGAATTCGATCCAGAAAGAAAAAAAATAAAAAACCGCATTACTACAAAAAAAAATCCAAAAAAATAGTGAAATTTATCACGAAATTTGATGAAATTTATGAAAAATTATCCAAAAAAATAATGAAATTCATCACGAAATTTGATAAGATAAAATTGCATAGAAATTTAATTTTACCAATTTCGCAATAAATATTATTTTTTCAGTATGTTAAAATTAATTAAATACATATACATGCATACTCAATTATTGTTAGAGCGAATAAAGAGTTATTCAGGTGCACCCAGCGGAGGGAAGAGGTGTAGAATATGCCCAGAAAAGGTTTTTCATTCACTTGAAATGAATTCGAAGCAAGAAAATTGAAAAATTGCGTAAAATTTACATTCATTACCTACTCAAAAATACGATTTTGTTATTATTTCAAAAAAAAACCTATCTTTGATGATTCAAAATCAGAATAAATAGAAATAATAGTAACCAAAAAGTGACCTCAAAATCACGTGGATAAGTCACCATAATTTTCATTTCAACTTTCAAAGAGAATTTTTACATTTTTAGTTCGAAAAAAAGACATAAAATTTCATGAAAATCATTAGCAATGATTTAAAGAACAAGATTTTTGAAAATTTGAAGACTTATCGAGAAAATGAACGAAGACTGTTTTTGAGAAATTTTTCCATGATCTCTCTCAATAATAAAACTGATCAATTTTTTGAAAATTTATTCAATAACTCTAGTAATTTCAAAGATAGATATGAGCTGGAGAGGGAGAAAGACAAAGGTAAGCCAATGACTATTATTGTAGGAGCGAAATTTCGAATTGAAATGGAATTTTATCCATTTTTTTCAATACTCGAAACGAAATTTCAACAAAAAAGTTACGTTCGGAAAATTTTCGACTTGAATTCAGTTTTTCCATTCTTGAGGAAGGCTTTTACCATCAGGTTCAAAAAAGATCTAAAATCGAAGGCCTTTTTTTTCGCTTCGAACACAGTTGATGTCATTGATAAATAATAATTTATAATGATAGTTAGGTATTATAATTTTTAGAAAAATCGAAATCACATGAAAAATTTCCAATTTAGTCAAAATGGCAGCATTACTGAAAAGAATTACATACCTATTTTGGAAAACAAAAATATTGCCATAATTTTTAAGGGATTTCCTTCGAAAGAAAACTTACTGATTTTTTTCCAATCCAATAAGTAATAAAACAAAACCTATTTATGACATTATGACTTATGACCCATCCATACATCAAATTTTCTCAGAGGGACGATTTATGAGAGTTTTCATTTTTTAAAAAGTCCTTTAATGACTTCATAGGAAAAAAATTACCAAAAGTCACGTTCATGGTCAAATTTGAAAAAAAAAACATTTTTTCGATATTTTTCCATTCCTTATCTTCCCCTCACCTCCCCTATCCACTTCTCCCCTCCATCCTTTCTCAATTTCCATGCGATTTCTCGAAACTGCATAATGAATTTCGAAAAAACATGTTTCAAAAATAATTGTTATAAAATGAAAAATTCATATTCACTCGACCGAAAAATTCATATTTCTGGTATAGAAGTATAGAACCCAGTTTCAAAAAAAAAAAAAATGAAAGATTTTTCTCGGGAAAATAAATCATTGAACCTAATTTTACAAATTCACCAAATCCCCTCATCAAAAAGCGATACTAAAAGTATTAAAAATGAAAATAAATTTTTGATTTTGATCTTGAGAAATAGATATCAACTTCCAATTCATCTAAAATTGAAAACCCGACAAATTCACCAAATCTCACAAATCTGTCTCCCTCCCTTATTTTTCAACTCTTGTTGTTCACCTGCCTGAGAAATACGTAAATACTTTTTGCAAACCTCATCAACACATGTTTCAGGAAACATCTGAAATTGTCATCTCACAACCAAAAAAAAAAATGGAAAAAAATCAATTCAAACAAACATTACATAAAAAATACGAAATAATTTGCATATAAAATTGACGTCGACCTGGATACAGACAAGATCGTGGAAAAATGAAATAAAAATTCTATTTTTGTCATTCGTTAATATTATGCACAAATCTTGTTTCCCTAATATGTCACAAATCACTCCTTTTATGGTTTGAAATCGAAAGTATTACAGACGAGGGGGATAAAGGCACCCTGCTGTTATCAAAATAACGTTTCTATCGCCAAAAATCCCACACTCATTTCCTCAAACTTTATTCAACCCAGTTACCTTCTTCAAAAACAACGTTAAAACTTTCCACACAACCAAGATTCGAAATCAAACACCTCGAAAATAACTTAATTTCGGAATATTTCAAACCTACCAAAAAAACCGCTCATGGAAGGCACCACCTAGAAATTATCGTTATCGGAAATACCAATAAAAACTACCTATTAATTATAGGCCGTCGGGTGTCGAAATTTCAAAATCCAGCCAAACACCTTCGAGCTGGGGCTGAAATTAAGCAAATTGCGTACCGGTAATATCGAGGCGTACGAACCCAAAGAGGTCATTCCATATCGTCATCCGCTTTCGAATAGATTGCGGGCACGCAACAACAAAATTAACGCCGTAAAGCTAATGCACAAATGTAATTTCAACGCAGGCGTTATCTTAAAATGCGCCCGATAAGTGATCCTTTTCTTCAGAACGTTTTCAAAACTCGAGTAAAAAAAAGGTCGGTAAGAGGGAAAAAACCTAAATCCGGAAAAATAAACCCAACTTAGGTCCGCGTCCATCGAGTAAATATAGTTACGAGAATAGAAAAATAAATAAGTAAAAATTAACGAGAAACACGTAGCTATTTCGAAGAAAGAAAAAAAAGTATAAATAAAAATAACTCCAGTTCATTATTCCACTTAGACGAAGAAATCGAAGGAAAAAAAAAAGGTAAAACAAAAAATCGAACCGACCACCCTAAAACTCATCACTCGAACCCTTTCTCAACCCGAATTCTCCTATTTAAAGAAACTTCGGTATAGAAAGTACGGAAAAAAAAACCTAGATAAAAACATAGTCCGTTGAGGTTTCAACCCTGCTGGTGACAATTGTCCTTAGTCGACTCGAACTACATAACCGAGCTAGATTTACACAAACATAGGTTCCGTTCCAACTACAATTCCATTGATAGTTAACAAAACGCTTAATCTGTCACGTTTCGAAGTTTTTTTTTCACTTTCCAACACCGTTGGCGTAAACTTATCGAAGCCGTGGAGCAGCTGAGCAGATTAGAAGAGGCACAGCGGGGAAGTGATGATGAGCCAAGTAAAAACTAATATTTGCTTAGGACCAAGTACGATGGTTTGTCTATTTTGCTGTGATTAGTTGTTTATCGTGAAATACACATCTAAATATGTAAACTATAAACGTTCTAGGTGCTCGTACTACGTAAATTTCTGGAGGGAGAAAAAAAACACCTTTTTGGTGATTGGTTGATTGGCAAAAACACTCCGTCGAATTATTCAACGATTTATGCCTCGTAACGAGCTCGCATCCTAGAGTTTTAATTACGATAAAAATTGTTGGCGACCTTTGAACCGTACCAAGCTCGAGGTGGTCTTTCGGAAAGCTTCGAATTACCTTTACGTAATTTTTATTTTAGACAAAACTGAACGAAATTTACAACATGGGATCATTCGAATGCCATCGAATTGTAATTTATTTTTATTTTATACGGTCGCGAGTTTCGGGTATCTCTTTAGGTAAAGGTCAACTCTATCATTTTTTGTGGTAGGTGGGTATTTTATAGACACTCCTTTGTCATAGGGCGCTCAGCAGGTACGAATGTACGTTACGTCATGGTGACAAGATACGAGTATGGGCAACGTTTTTGTCTCATTATCGATGTACTTCCGGTTGTAAATGTGGTCTGCGAAGGTGTACAGGACTCTGCTGACTGAGCACGGAGGACTTGGGATACGGTGAGTGATGTGGTTTTATTATACGGACGATTTATTATTCATGTGTGAGGAAAGAGATGAAGAGAGGATATGGACGTGTGGCTTAAAAGCATGAGAATTTGGGTGGCTTTGGAAAGGGATCGGGGCAGATTACAGATCTATACGAATGGAATATTTAAAACGGTAGGAAAATCATTATACGAAGAATTAAAACCGCAAGTTACAAGGATTAGAGCAACATTGTACAGATTTTTTTTTCGGAATGGGCAAAAAAAACATCAAGAAGATCGCGACGATTTGATAAGCAGATCGAGTGAAATTATTACGAATGTAAATTAAATTAATCTGAACGACTCAATCAGCAGTAAAATGAACGTGTCTGGTGGCAGAATTAATTACGATAGTGAAAAAATTTTTTGACGAAATTTATGTTAAAATTATTCGCATGTCTATTTAAAATATGCTAAATTATAACGAAAACAAATATTAATACGTTCAATTTATTATAATCGGGAATAAATTATTACATCAATTTTTTCAAGGGAGATGCGAAGTAACATTATTTCACTTCTAAAAAATCTATGAATTTCATAATTGCGCTGAATTTTTTCTTCGAACAATTTAATGATGTTTTTATCTTTGAAATTGATAAAAAGTAGAAAAATTCGTTTGAATAATCAAACACAGTTGATTATAGTTGGATGGAAATTGATTCAGTTTCTTAAGAATTCAAAAAAATATTTTGTTAGGTGAATTATACAAATTCATTCAAAAATTACAATATTTTATTTTTTGCAAGAACTTTAAAATTTGATTTTTGGAAAATCATTCCACTGGTTCCTATAAAATTTTTAGGAAAGGTTGAAAAATATTAAAAGTAGAGGTCCTATGGTGAAAAATGAAAATTGAACTGAAATCTCTCAGGTAATTTGAGCTTCAGAGTTGCTCAAAATTTTTGAAATTTCAAGGAGGAATTCTAAGCTTTATGAATATTTTTTCGCATCAGCCCCCCTCCCCCCAAAAATCCACTTATATTGGAAATTTTTTTGTTTCTGATCAGGATCCAAAGATTAGAAACAAAAAATCTGAGCAATTCTGCAGGACTGTTTTTCATCTTGCTCTCCCCTTTATCCTTCCATTGACTATTATTCTAGAATTTCTGTCAATTCGTTCAAATGGATGCTAAAGAAATTAAACTTGGAAATGAAAACGGAGAAAATTTGCTGACAAAAATTGAAAATTCTTAAAAGTAACTCTTCGATTTTCTAAAAATCGATGTAAGAAATTATCCAGGGGCATGGGTGATTTTATTTCAACTTTTTTTTGGTGACATTCGGATTATCTTTCAAGTTTCTCAGCCGATTTTGGTCAAATTTTCATGGTGAGAGCCCTCCTCACAACTATCCTCGACTTTTCCCAAAAATGGCATAGAAATTGATCGCTTGATTAAAAATGAACGCGTTTTTTGCTTTAAAGCAAAAATCTTAGAACATGGATATGTTAATAAGAATAAGATGCATTAATTGTTTTTTCAGTTGGAGCGTTAGTAGGAGAGTACATAAAGGCATTTTCTCAAGTTACTGTGTTAACTCTGTTGCACAGATAAAGAGACCCTTTTTGGTTACCAAGAAGGTGGTGGAACACACTCAAATTTTTGATTCAACATAATGTCATTATGTCTAACTATCTTACTAATGTTTTCAAGTCTTGATTCAAAAACATCACACTAAAAACTTACTTAAACTACTTGATACAACATAATATCATTATGTGCTAATCTGAATTCTAAAATCATTTTTTTCAACTTTCTTCAAGGCTGGCATAATGACTTTTAAAATTCATGATTATTACATTTCTTGGCTTTTAAATTACTCAACTTTTTAATTTCTCTACTTTTTGATTGCTCAAATTCTCAACTTTTTTGATTTCTTGGGTTTTTGATTTCTCAATTTTTTTCTTTTCAATTATACCAGGTTTTTGATTCATCAACTTTTCAATTCATTGACTTTCTGATTTATCAAATCAACATTCCAATTTATCGAATTGACTTTCTGATTTATTGAATTGACTTTCCCATTTATCGAATCGATTTTCCGATTTATCGAATCGACTTCCCAATTTATCGAATCAACTCCAATTTATCAAAATGACTCTCTGTTTCATCGAATCAACTTTCCAATTCATCAAAGCGACTTTCCAATATATCGAATCAACTTTCTGAATTATCAAATCAACTTTCCGATTTATCAAATCAACTTTCCTATTTATCGAATCAACTCCAATTCATCAAAATGACTCTCTGTTTTATCAAATTAACTTCTTAATTTATTAAATCGACTTTCCGATTTATTGAGGACTTTTCAACCAACTTTTCGATCGACAACTGAAATAATTTTTTCTAAGTTTCTTTGAGTCTAACATAATGTCATATATCCTAATCAAAAAACGTTAAGTTACATTACACCTTCAAAATTTTACCCCTCAGCCCTAAAGACATATCCATGTTAAAATGTCATTATGTTTCAATCTGAAAATGTAACATAACCACCGGCATTCCAACATAATATCATTATGTTATTATCTAAAATGAAATTTTTCCAAGTTTCTTCAAGTCTAACATAATATCATTATGTCGTCTTTATCTAAAATGAAATCATTATGTCGTCTTTATCTAAAATGAAATTTTTCTAAGTTTTTTCAAGTCTAACATATTGTCATTATGTCTAGTTTTAACAACATCACATAACTACCACCCACAAGAGTTATGTTACAAAACCGGTGTTTATTGTGAAACTCTAACATAATATCATTATATCTTCATCGAAAATGAATTTTTTCTAAGTTTTTTCAAGTCTAACATAATGCCATTATGTCTTGATAGCGTTTCGTTACACCTCCAGCGTTTCGTTACACCTCCAGCGTTTCGTAACGCTTTCAAAATTTTACCCCCCAGCCCTAAGACATATCCATGTCAAAAAAAAAAAAAAAACAGATTTGAAAGTATCAGCCAAAAAATCAAATAATTGTAATTTTTAGATAAGTTTTAACATTTTTAACTTTCATCCAATAATTAATCCAAAAAAAGTTCAATTTTTGAAAAATTATCAATTTTGAGAAAATCTGAAACTCCCAATCACTTATTTACGAAAAAACTAAGGATTGTTTTCTCTAAAGTCTAGAAAATTCATATTTTTTGAAAATAAAATTTTTGTAGGAGCTCTTGATTCAAAAGATGTGTTCCATTTTGAGCATATTCAGAATTTATGATTTCGTATCTACCTATTTTAAAACATGAATTTGTCATTCATTATTGTCTTGTGTGATTTTCTAGTTCGCGAAGGTTGATTCAAACTCAAAAATTACAGAATCTCGGGGAAAAAATGGCCATATTCTAAGCAGGGGAAAATGGATGAATAAAAAAATGCAGAATTTGTATTTAGGAGGTCAATAAAATCGGTTTCAACTTTTTTCACACTTATTTCATGGAAAAACTTCGGAATTGATTTTTCCCCTGGTTTTAGATTATTGATTGAAAAAATTTGGGCAACAAATTTCAAAAATTGGAAAAAGGTTTTCCAACACAAACTAAATGAAGATACATTTCAAAGACGAGATGAAAGAAAATAAGAACAAATAAAATATTAGGTTTTGAATAAGTACAAACACAACCAAAATTTTTACCCTCCCCCCCCCCCCCAAGTAAAAATTCACAGAATCTGAAATTCTAAACTTTGTCAAGAAAAAATCAATTAAAAATTTCCTTCAATTTTATTTTCGAGAAAAATGTAAACTCAATTTTTCTAAAAAACGGATCTAAAATTGAAAATCAATTTTATTTTTGACAGTTGCTCAACAAAAAAGACAAAAATTCTCAATCAATTTTAAAAAATAACAAATTTAGGAAGCATTTAAATTTTTAAAACGAATAAATATCCTCCAAACTTGGGAATCTTCAATTACAAAATTTTAGCGAAATTGGATTCCGCGATTCAAATAAATAGAGATCAAATATTTCAATTTCTTTTCTCTAACACCTCTGAGCTAATCCAAAAACACTTCAATGTCTTAAAAAAACCTTCAGAAATTGATCGATCAAACTCTATTTTGTATTTCATAAGTTCAACAGCAACGAAAATTTCCTCTCTGTCGTCTTCTGATAATACCCCAGCTATTCTTTTTCCCTCGGTAATTGGCCAAGAAAAAGGGACCGAGTCAATTTTCAATTTACTCTCCTTATTAAAAATTTTAATTCAGCGGATTTCCCCCAATCTGCGACACGTACCTAGGATTTACTTGGAAACAAAAAAGCTTTTTTACGTCTAATTTAGCTCTACCCATATTTCGGTTGGGGTAGCGATCCACCGACATCTCGGAGGAGAAAAGCACGTCACGTGAATTCCAACACCTTTTATTATTTTTCCAAACCCATGAAGGGTGACTTTTAACATTTGTAAATCCGCGAATTAAAATTACCATGCAAATTCCTATCGTCGCTTTAAAACGTGGAGTTTTTTCGACCATCCGGATACCTGGTCGGTATTCAAGAAGACCCTAACGAGAAGTCCAAATAACATCGAGGAAGTAGTGAAATTCGACACATAGAAAATAAGCCATCATTGTGAATTCCATTTTAAAGGCTCTGTGTGGAAATACAAACAGCCGAGGTTCGTTTCTGAGCTGTTTGGAGAAGGATTAATCGCGCCGAATAATCGTTTCGATTAATACCCTGCTCTTTTCTCGCCATCGAAATTCTCCAGCAACTAAAATAAACACCGTAAGAATCGTCCGCCGAAGGGATACGCGAATTTCGATGGCCCTAAATACGTACAATAGATGAACAAAAAAATATAAACTACGTTTTTTAACACTTGGAAATAAAACGAGCAGGGGAAAAATCGGTCGTAGTGAAGTATCCAATCGTCGATGTCACGAGAACGACAATGACGAGAATTTCGCGTCGATATCGACATTTCACATGTTATTTTCCGACGTTATATCGCCATCGAGTTTTTACGACCAGGGCTGGGCACGAATCTGGGTTCGAGATAAACGAAATAGTCGAGAAAATAGATGGAAATCGAGTCAAGATTGAAGAAGGGAGTGAAAAGGCGAAAACACGAACCGTAGTAAAATTGTGAGAAATTTTTTCGACCATGCGAGTACCTAAGAAATATCCGCATCGTTCCTCCCTATAAAAATCTCTCCGGCGAATAAATGAAAAAAAATACGCGAGACGAACGCGGAAAATAATTACATTTTGGAAATTCGACGTACGTAGAACGTCGTGAACACTCGAGCGAGCGAAAATTCATTATAAAATTTTTATTTCGTTCGGACATGGTCGTCGGAGAAATTTTCCCGAAATGAATTTGTCTCTGGGTGTGTTTTACGCTTCTTTACCATCTTTCGCGCGCTTTTCAAAATCGTTTCTCATTCTCGACATGATAAATTATTCCTTTATGACATCTTCAAATGACGGGAAAATTTCAATTTCGCTTTTTGTTCTGGCTCGCGTTTATGGAAACTGCTAGAGGGAGGGAAAAAAAGGCAAGACCAAGCCGCACGGTGTCGAAAGGAAAAGATATTATTAAATTTTCTCGTGTTTTTGTTTTATTCGTTTTTCTTCTCCGCTCATTCGTGTTAATTTTCGAATTTGTCGTCGTTTTTTTTTCCTCCTCGCCCCGAATTAGGTATTCATTTTATAGTTTTTTCTCTTTTTTTCTTTTTTTAATATTTCGTATTATTTTCGCGAACTGTAATTAGCGTATCTTTTCTTGGGTAGCTTACTTTTTTTTTTGCTTGGAATTTGAATTCGGTATTAATTCATCGGCGACGAGTCCATTTTTTTCCCTATTTTTTCGGTAATTTTCACGTTTTAGCGTTTTTTTCGCCAACGTTTTTCAAGATAAACTCGATGTTTTGAATATTTTTCGAAATTAATTTTAGAAAAGAAACGTTTAAATTTGAAATAAGTATACGAAGTAGGTATTTTTCAATTCGATGAAATTATCTTCTCTAAAATCGCGACGGATTTGCAATTTTTTCAATTTACGAGGATTTGGAAACAAAAAAACAAAATCAATATAATTCTACATTTTTTTGATTTTCCTCTGGGATTTACTCGTGGGATATGTTGGAAAATTTCAAAGAAAAGCAAAATTGATTTCACATTTTTTTTTTCAAAATAATAAAACTAACAAGGTACAGGTTGAATTTGAAAAATAAATTTTCATTTTATGAGAGCTCTAAATTGAAAATTTCTGCCATTTTCTTTTTATTCAACGCATATACGTCTGGAATTTTCAAATAGGAGATGACAAAACATAATGGAGAGAAGACTACGATCGAAAAATGAGAAATATTTTACAAAAAAACAAATGAAAGTCAAAATTTTTCAAAAAATTGAACTTTTATCCCCCCAAGAAAGTTGAATTCAATTTCTCTCTACAAAGACATAGGTAATTCGTTCGTGCAAAATTCGACTTAAAATGGTGACTGATAAAATTACTTGATCCTGAGAAATTATGAAACTTCTCAAACAAGGATGAAAAAAAATTGAAGAAAATTGAATAAGAAAATACTCGAATAAAAAGTATGAGTACTGTTTTCAAACTCTAAAAGTAAAAAAGTTCTTCTTTATTAATTAAAAAATGTGGGGGAGGGGGAGGAAATGTCAACGATACGAAAATGAGAAAAAATATAAAAGGAATTTAATGTTCCGTATTCTGAGAAAAAATTAACGTTTTTAAAAGGACATGATGAGAATTTCTTTTTCAA
This sequence comes from Pseudococcus jackbeardsleyi, assembly GCA_038380155.1. NCBI lineage: Eukaryota > Metazoa > Arthropoda > Insecta > Hemiptera > Pseudococcidae > Pseudococcus > Pseudococcus jackbeardsleyi. The sequence goes on from CM076240.1 coordinate 9,046,938, forward strand.
CCATGCGAACAGTCTGCATTTTTAGAAATAAAATGGTCCATGAAAACATTCATTCAAAAATTACTGCAAAATAAGATCCTCATTCGGATGTACAAAATTTGATCAGAAATTTCAAATTCAAAAAAAAGTCACTTATTGACCAATTTTGAACCGTGGAAACAAAATCTGCCATTAGTTTATGTCCCACAATGAGAGATTTAATCTTGAAAATGGCGAATTTTCAGAAAAGAAGTAACCAAATGGAAAAACTTGTCGCTGAATAGTGTTCAGCTAATCAAATTACTCCTAAACACACACTTTTTTCAACAATTTTTCAAAATTAGAACATTTTTTGCGACAACTGTTCTTTTCTGCTGATTTATTTTCGATGAATGATTGAAAAAATCCAGACAAGATGCATGAAAAATTGTAATCAAAAAATGGAACAAAAAATAAATTTAAAAACAACAAAAACCCATCTTCCAAGAAAAAAAATCCACCCCCAAAATGTTCGGACAGATATTTTTTTCTTGATCCAATAGAAATAAATATCAAAACAAACCAAGTCCAAAAATCATCACTTTACTGTTCTCGTTCTGGTGAAAAATAAAAATACCCCTGAATACTTTTCAATATGAATAATTTCAAAATGATAGGTAAATTAATTTTTCAATTTTTAGAACGTGAAACAGTCACTGTTTTTTGATTCTCCAGTAAAATTTGGTTAAATGACTGAACGAGTTTTAGAAAACGATTCTATGTTCTCAATTCATCCTCTCCGTCTAATATAACTTTTTTTTTGTTTTTTATTTCAAATAAATTATAGGTTTTTAAGGCTACCCAAACCTTAATTGAAAATTTCTCTATATCTCAATGAAAACACATCCTGTTCGCAAAAAAAATATAAATGAATCGACAACACTTATTAAATTGATATTGCGACAGAGAATCGACGATAACGTTGATTATTTTCGATTCCATACAAACACTCGAAAGAATTCTTTTCGTCGAAATTGTTCAAAAATTGGAAGTAATTTTTATCGAAATACGAATTCATCGAGTTTCTCAGGTACTTAATTCGAAAAAAAATCAATAATTTATTTCTCAATCGAAAAATTTTCTAGAGATACCTATCTACAAATGCGAAGGAAATAAATCAAGAAGATAGAGATAACAATTTTTCCTAAATAATGGACCGACACGATGATTATGTGGAAATCGTGACTCGTCGACTCATTTGTAAATAAATTTCAATTTAATAAAATTCATTCTTCCTACTTTGGCAAAGACATTCATTGAAAAAATACTTCAACTACGAGGCAATTATTTCAAAAACACGAAATTTTAAAACCTTTCGGGAATTTTATTCAAATTGAAGCATTAAAAAATTTAAATATTTTAAAATTGCGATAAAATGTTTCTCAAATGGAAATTCAGATCGATTTTAAAGAATATTGTAGGTATTAAAAATTTTCTCTACATTCGATATTTCAAAAAATATATTCTACACATCAACATCTTAAAAGAAAAAAAAAAAATTAAAAATCGAGAAATTCAAATTCAACATTCTTCTAACCGAAAAAATATTCGATTTACTCATTTCAAATCAATTATTAAAAAAACTATGGAGAAAAATCATCGCTACGATTTTTTTCCAAGAAATCACGCAAGACTAGTTTGCAAAAAATACACGAATTTCCAAGAAATAAGACAACAGAAAACGATTATTTCAATTATTTCAACGAACTCGAAACAACTTCAAATCTCCAATTACATATTTTTTCCTCAAAATTCGACGTATTCTTATCAGCATGAAAACTACATCAAAAAATCCGTCCTAATTTCGGTTAGATAATTTCCATCCACGACGATCTCATTTCGCATGCAACTTCCGAAAAAAAAACACTGAACAAAAACATCGAAGAAAGAACCTCATCAAGAATAATCTACACCTTAATAATCCACCCTTTTACAACAACCACCCTTTCTAATATCCTCATTCCAACACCTCTCATTTACCTCAAGCATAAAAAAAAATCAAAACCACGTTAATGGAAACGTTGAAAATATGGAAAAAAAAGGAAGAAACACCATGCTAACGCTAGAATCTCTATAATAATTAAACACGACGAAGGTGGTTGGAAAATAGGAGGGAAAATTAAAACGAAATAAACTCGGGCCCGAGGCAACTCTTTAGACTTCGAATTTCGCTCCTTAGCTCGTTGAATTTTACGCGACTTCTCAACACTTTCTCATGGCGGAAAAGAGAATTTAGCCCAGCGTCACACGTACGAGTAAAAAGGCCGGTATTTTTTTCCTCACAAAATGGAACATCGAGCTGAGTAAATTAAAACCGCAACTTTTCCACGACCCAGAAGCGTAGAATCGAATTACACGATACGAAGACATCGTACAATTCCCATAATACAATTGGAACCTCGAACGACAGACGAAGACCAATAATAAGGAAAACCTGGGCTAAAACCGCACCGAGTATCATTTGGCCGGATAAAAATTATGAAATTTCCCAAGTTACTTACAGTCTTTCCACATTTGTCGGTAGATTTTGCGGCATCGACATAAATCCTTTTTGGGAGCAATCGACCGTCAGCGAGGTGCACGTGCATCCTTTGGGGCATTTCGATAACGTGGTGGTCTCGCCGACGATTAGGTTGACAATCGGGTGCCCGTTTACTTTACCAGGTGCAAGAATATCGTTGTTGGCCGAGACTCCTCCGGCCACCAGTAAGGCTGCGATTAAAATCAGTATCATTTTGGAATCGGATCGAATGCCAGATCAGCAAAAAAATCTGCTACGACGCGAAATACAGAAGAAAAAACCCAGCGATAATTCACATTTCGAGATATTTTGTTACGAAAACTCGTAGAATAACAATCAGATCACATTTGCTCGACGTGAGCCAAATAAAGGGTAAAAAAAAAGCACCGAATAAAAAATCACATCACTCTATTATTTCGTTACAATCTCGTATTTCGAAAAAATATTGAAAAAAAAAAACGAAAACAAATTATAAAAAATTACGTAAACCTCGATACATTGACTAAGCCGCCGGCACGCGCTACTTTCCGCAACAAAATCACATCAACGACTACCAACAACCTTATAGACGATGAAATAAAGCTAACAAGTTCCGACACACCGTTCATCGTCGCGCTTTTTTCCTCGCTGCCTCTTTGGACCGCCAGAGTGCGTCTATGTCCGTACTGCAATTCAACCCTTTGAAAAAAAAGTCAGTCAACCCTGGAACTGAAATACCTTCATGATGTCACTACTCATACCGCTGAATGTCGTTTTGAATTTTTTTCAAGTCCAGAATTTTTACGTCATTTTTAAACAGGTCAGAATTTTTAGAAGAAGTTTTCCAAATTTTTTCCGTAATTTTTCAAACTTTTGATTTTTTTCCTCCGAATTTTCTCAACTGAATTTTTTTCTGATGTTATTTTTCCGCGGCCAAATTTTTTTCTGACGTAATTTTTCCACGCCCAATTTTTTTTCTCGTATTTTTTTCAACTGCAATTTTTCAGACGCAATTTTTTCCACTGTAATTTTTCACGAAAATTTTTTTGTTCCATCGTTGAACTTACATGTTTTTTTTTTAAAAGAATGATTTCTGTTTAATTGACGTCATAAAAAAATAATTTTTTCAAAACTTCCCCATCTGAAATTTTTTTGAAGAATTTCTCCACGTCTAAATTTTTTCTCGGTATTTTTTCAACTCAATTTTTTCCCCTCAAAATTTTTTATGGCGTCGATCAAACAGAAATCATTGTTTTCAAAAAAGGTGCAAGTTCAACAATGAACAAATTCGTCAGGAAAAATTTCAGCGGAGAACAATAATGTCAGAAAAATTTCAGGTGAGAACATTATGAGAAAAAAAAAATGATCGTAAAAGAACAACAGGGTTGACTGTCTTGTCAAGTACACCGGTGAACGGAAAAGAAATACTATTTTTAAAATAGTAAAAAAATTCAAAGAACGTGGAAAGAAACACCCAAGATTCGGCTTTTCTCTTCTCATTATTTTCGTCAACTTTTCCAACCCGAAAAAGGAAAAAAACGAGTTGGAATAAAGTTGTCGAGAGAAAGCGTACTTCGGCGAAGATTTTTATCGTACTAGAATGAGAGAGAGTGGAGAAAAAAATTGTGTAAACCGAAAATTATTATTCGTGAAAAGGAAGTCATAAAGGTGAAAATAAGTTGAAAGGTGTTACCGTAGCGAGTTAACACCCGGGGTGTGATTTTAATGGCATGATAAGGACGACGACTATGGTGGTTTTTTTTTCCTGCTCCTTTATCGTGCCTTACACCTCAGTCCTCGTGCTCTTCGTGCGTACATTAGGAGGCGATTGCTCCATGATGTAAGTGCACATTGTACTCGATGGTTGGGTACTTTGTTTGAAATTAGGCCTCTTTTTATAGTTTTCGTTCTAATTTTTTTTCAAAGGGTAAGTAATGGAGAATTGGATGGGTAAATTTGCCCTAATAGTGCTAAAATTCCAAATTAACCGATGGAATTTAGTTCTTGAGGCCTGAAAATTTAATAAGTAAGGAAAACTTCAACTTTCCATGGTGCTTCTTAACCTTTCTAAAAAGCAAAACTTTTTTTTTTCCAAAACTTTTTCTGATGATTTATATTTTTTTGAGATTTTGACAATTTCTCAAAATGACCGTAAACAATTTTTAGAGGAAAAACAACAAACCAAATAATATTACAGATGAAGACAAAACAAACCAAAAAAATTTCACCAAAAAAAATTTAAAAAATAAAAATGGAACCATTTTTTTAAAAACACCAAAGAAGCTAAACCATGAAAGTATCTACCAAAAAATTGAACAACTAATTTTAGAAAAAAAAAGAACAAAATTTTCACAAACAACAGGAAAACTTTCGAAATAAGTTTACAAAAATGAAATCGTTTATATGTACGAGAAACCCCTGAACAATTGAAATGTGCAATTTTGAAAAAAAAGAACAAACAACCCAAATCATTCACAGAAAAAAATTATACTTGGGAGCAATTATTTGGAAAAACAGGCCAACCAAAAACAAAAACAATTTTCAGAAACAACCAAAATTACCAAAGAATGTTTGGAAAAACATAAAAATATGTACTAGAAACCTCTGTAACAGAAAAACAATTTTTAGAAAAAAGAATAACCAAGAATATCTAAAAAAAAACAACAAAGAAACAAACTATTCATATCTTAGAAAATCAGAAAGGAAAAAAATATAAAAATTGAACCTTTTGAGGATAACTCAAACAAACCAAATAATCGGAAACAGAACTAAAATTATTTTCTATAAAAAAAAAAAAAAAATGAAAACTATTCCAGAAAAAAATAAGAGATTAAAACGAACACGTATCTAAAATATTGTCATGAAACAAACCATACCATTTATTTAAAAAAAATAATGCAAACCTAAATATTTTCAAAACCAGAAAAAAATTTCAATTGAAAAAAACAAAAATTTTTGGAAAAATACACAGGTAGAAACCGAACTCCTTTTCAGAAGAAACTAAACAAACCAGAAACGCAGAAACATTCACTTGAATTGATAAAATTAAATTGACCCATTTTCATAAAAAAGCAAAATAAAAACGAAAAAAATTTTAGAAACAAAAATAACACCCTGTTATTTAGAATGACATGAAATCAAATTATTAAAAAAAAAACATGACAGCTTATCTTTTGGCAAGATAAAAAATTACGACAAACCAAAGTCAAGCCATTTTTAGACACCAAGAAGGCCGAAAATTTTCAAAAAAATAAACATAAAATAATACTGCACACTATTGTTGAAACTCGGATGAAACCTCTCACTAACACTTTTGTCAGAATATCAGAATGGTTGCATACCTAGAAAAAAATTACGGCATTGTAACACCGGTGCAGTCCATTGGAGGCCAGTTATTTTAATGTATTTTTTTGCGATGTTTTGAATGAAAACTCCAGAATAAAGAGTATTAAGTATTTTCGGATTCAGTTGGTTGTTGAGTTATGGAATTAAATGTGAAAGTTAAAAATCTTGACGGTTTTTAGTTTAGTTTCGATTTTGAATCAGTTCAAGTACTCATGGAAAAAAAATTACTAATTCAATATTGAAAATTCTCTAATTGAATCAGTATAGTTTCTCATTGATTTCAGTAGTAATTCAATTCTGAGTGGTATTTTATAAGTTAATTTTCACTGATTCAATTTATGCAAGTAAAAGCTGGATTTTCATTCAAAATCCATTCCAATATCACTTCGTTTCTCTAAGGTAGTGGATTGTTTGAAATAATCGTTTGAAAAAAAAAAGTATAAAAATAACGCGTCAATAGATTTTTCACCAAAAAACCAAAAAAGGTTCCACGGGGATATTTGTGGGGTATTAAAATTCATGTTTTTGACCCTCTAGGGTTCACTAACTTTGGGTTGGAAATTGTGAATACATAATTTGAATTTTGGTACAAGCTATTGTTCCTGAATGATTTAAATATGTCATCTCGACAAAATAAAATGTCGAAAAAAATATATTGAACAACAATTTTTCAAACTAACAAATTTACCTACACATGATAAACGTTGATGGTTCATTTGTAATCGTGTGTAGTCATTTGTATCTAACAAGAGCCAAAAGAAAATAAGATTTCTAGCCACCTGATTGGTTCATCGCTGCGTAGATATCAAAGAGCTCTTCTTATGGCAGATGAAATAATTCATCTACGCTTTTTCGAAAAAGAAATCTGTTTTTGAATGAAAAAATTTGCAAAAGAAAATACCTTTTTTGAAAAAGTTGAGAAATTTTTATATCTGGGGCGAAAAAATTGAGCAAATTGTATTGAAAAACAAACTTTTTGCAACAAGACACTAAAATATCGCATTATCCGCTTTACAAAATAGAACGAACAATTTTCAAAAAAATCACGATAAAGCATAAATAGCAGGGATGATACCTGAAATTATTTCGGTTTTTGGTTTTCAGTTATGGTACAATAAAATAGATACCAAACCTTTTTTTAGAAACCGGAAAAATTTTCAAACAAATAATCATCAACACTCCAGTCGTCTGAAATAAGCAAAAACTAAAAAGATCCTAAATCAAAATGTGTAGGTACCATTGTGAAGTTTTTTTTTTTCATTTTGGGCACTTCTAAAGGACTTTTCTCAAATTTTTCTTCGAGGAATTTTTAGTTACGTAATTTCAACAAAAAAATCCAGAAACAAAATTTTTTCAAAAATTTAGGAAAGAGAAAGTTCAAAAGCAAAACATGGGTAAAATGTATTAAAAAAGTAAAAATTGTGGAAACCTGCTGAACTATAGTCTATACATTGTACATTATTTGAAATACACCTACAAACATATACATTTTTAGCCAAAATACGCACATCACCTCAAATCTAGAATCTAGAAAAAAAAATTCATTTCATATCATTTTTGTTTCTCTTTCTAATTTCTAATGTTCTAAATGTAAATATCAGTGTTGCCACTGATGCGATTCAAATAACGTAAACGTTGGCCAATGTAAATTACTAACAAACGTTAAACTGTTGAATGTTATTAACGTTATCAATTTGATAAGTATCAATGAATGAATGAAAGGCGGGAAGAAAGCAAGCTCTTCATTTCGCAATCGAAAATTTCAATTTCATCACTTATTTGAAGATAATAAAATTTACGAACCTGTGACTGGAAGGTTTTGATACAGCATCGTTCAATTATCAGCATCCCGCATCCAAATACTCAGCATTTGCCCGAATACCTGCAACATTTTTTTCAGTGAGGTAAATGGTAATTCTTTAAAATTTCTTTATAAATCACAATTCGTTCTACTGGTTACAAAATTAAACTACGGTTACCATATCAACTACTTTATAAGGGAATAAAAACAAAGTTTCTGAAACAATTAACCATCATTTGCTCTAACAGATTCACCAAAAACACTCGAAATGATGAAACATCGGGCAAAAGTTACCACTATGTTTTCATCGTTGCTTCATCGGTCGCGACTTTATTCTAACAACTGTCCAGCAAACACACAAGTAAGTGGATTAAAAAAACCGTACTTTTTTCAAATAACTACATACCACCAAATGAACAAAATTTGTTCAATTTTTTACTATTTCTGTACAGGGATTATCTAGTGATCAAGCTAGTGATTTTGCTTATATCAGAAAACAGAGCCCGGCATTCATAGACAAAACTTATGTGATAGAGGATATCATCGGGGCTCATCGTGTGATACTGACAGCACCTCGTCACTTTGGTAAAAGCTTGAATATATCCATGCTAAAATATTTCTTTGAAATTGAAGTGAATAAGGAAACCGCCGAACCAATCACCCAATTCAACATATGCGAAGAGCCAGTTACGGATACCGAAAATTATAAACTATTCGAGAATCTCGCAGTAAATCGTCTACATCCCAAAATTATGAAATATTGGTTTGGTAGACATCCCGTCATCCATATGGATTTTTCACTCAGAAACAGCATCAATTCGTACGAAGATGCTGTCAAGCATTGCAAAAATGTTGTTCGAGAGGCTATTAAACAACATTCTTATTTACTTAAAAGACGTAAAAAATGTAAGCATGGTCTGTATAGTGACGATTCATTCATAAGAAAGTATTGTGATGATGGAGAGTTCCAAAAGCTACTACAATCGAATGCCGAAATATGGGAACTGGATATTTCCAAATTGATTCGCTTATTATATGAGCACTTTGGTAGAAAATGCATTTTTTTAGTGGACGAATACGATGCAGTATTCAGAGCATCTCTAGCGAGTACCGATAAAAGTACTTTTCACTGCTGTATAGGCCCATGCGAAAGGTTGATTGACTTTGCTATACACACATCGTATAATTCTGATAAAATAGCTGCCGTAGTTTTAAGTGGAGTTTCGCCAATGGCAATCTATTATTCAAGAGATTTAGACCGTCTTAATATGTACAGATTTCTGCAATTCGAACACCATAAACGTAAGAAATTATTCGATTTTCACGGATTTACCCAGCAAGAATTCGACTTTTTAATGGATAAACACAACATACCGGCGGATATGAGGCAACAAGCCACTGAATACTACGGTGGCTACTGCTTGATGAAGAATAGAGATGAAAAATTCTACAATCCATATTCCATTGCTCGTTTCCTCCAAACAAAAATTATTCAAGGGTATTGGTCCAATTCGGAGTTTTTTGAAAAATATCAATTTTTAATGAATTTTTACGGCGAAAATTTGATAATCAGGCAGTTAATTTTTGAACAAACTTTCCAAGTTACCCTGGAACGGCGAGTAATGGACGGTTACCTTATTGAAAAATTGCATGATAAAACATCCTATAAAACTGCTTACCTGATAGCATGCCTGTATGAACAAGGCTACCTACAAACAGTTGAGTGCTACAAAAGAGAACATTCTTCGGATTGTGATTTGGTAGTGAAAATTGCTAACAAAGAGGTCAAAATGGCATTAATAGAAGACTTGAAGAAGTATTACAGAACCTGCGGTAAATTCGACGGGGAATCGATGATAGCTTGTGCCGAGCTTTTCGATAATATCGATTTCGGTAATCATAATCCAGATCTACGTAAAATATATACGTTGTTGAAAAAATATTTGTTCTTCGCAATGAATGAAGGAAATATCGAAGTTGACAGGTACGATAGCGAAAGTGAAGTCATTAAATGGCATTTACGCCAGTTACTGTATAACTTGGCGAGTATTACGAAATATAAAACAATAATTGATCCATGGATATCTTATGGTTCTAAGGAAGCTGAGATGAAACCCGATATAAAAATGTGTTCGAATGAAGGCTGCATCATGATTAAAGCTAAATACGATACTACAGCTCAAAAGGTATTGAATCAATTAATCAGACATTCCGGACATTCGTGTAGTGATGAAACCATCAATTACGTATTGATTGGCTTAAATTTAAGCAAAGATAAACGTTTGAGCATGAGCGCGAAAATAGGTGATGAGTTTTTTACATATGGCGGCGAAAATTGTTTCAGCGTTGCCTACCGAAAACTTCGAAAAATGTTCACAACAACTAAGTCGTTTTTCGTCAAAAATCCTTAAAAAAAACTTTAACCTTTTTTTTTTACAAATGACTCATTGATAACGTTGAAAACGTAAAAATTGAAGTATTTTTAGAAGAATTACAGTATCTAATTTTTATATTTTTACAAAGAAAGATGGCGGAGATTCAAAGTGTCATTTGAGATTGGAAAAACGTATTATTTAAATTTTGTAAAATTTTTCCTTTTTTGGTTCAGAATTTGGTAAAAAGTTTAAAAATGAGAATCTTGAAAAAAAAAACCTCAGAAAATAGGGATTTTGACTTAGACCTAACAAATGCGTGTTTTCATCTCATTTTTTAGATTTCTCTCGAAAATCCTTGAAAATTCCTAAAATCACATACCCTCAAGCAAATCATTAACAATTTTTCACGGGCCTCAAAAATCTTTAACGATAAGGAACGATCATATTTTCAAGGTTGGCAACGCTGAATCGTTTGTAAAATCGAAAAATCCAACGAAATCAAATTCTATAAGGTAACATACCAGTTTTGGATCAGGCTACCAATTACGGATCATTTTTTTGAGGCGCTCTACGTCGTTCCGAAATGGTCACCAAGGATTGATACCAACATAATCGTGTAGTCTGAAGTCTTACCTTTCAGAAAATAGGTAAACTTTGCATTTTTTGTGTTATCAAACCGCTTGTAGATTCATTTGAAAAAAGTGAGTCACATTTTTAGTTGAAATTTCGTATTTTTTGCAATGGCGATTGTTAAAAAGTGTAAGTAGTGTTATTGATATTTAGTTTTTGATGCGGTTGCTGATTATTTCATGTTCAGGGAAGTACTATCGACACATTTTTCGCGTGATCAACCCGTTTTGCGAATTTTGAGTGTCATTTGCCAAGCATCGAAGAAAATGTAAATTGGCACCAAAAAAGTTGGATTTCTTCACCAAAATTGTCTGTTCCGAGATTTTCGTCGTGTTTTTATATATTGGGCGATTAACATTATTAAATCCGCGCAATGAAATTCCAAAGTGAAAGTGATCCGTAATTGGTTTGATCCATAATTGGTAGAAAAATTTTCAATTTTCAATTGCGGATCAAAAATTTTCCTACCAATTACGGATCGATCCACAATTGGTAGTTTTTCAACTTCGGTTTTTTAACAATTTTTTGATGAAAATCTTTGAAGGCCATCTTTGTAAAGTTAAAAATACAGTCAGAGTGAAAAAAAATTGCATAACTTAAATTTTATTTGATGATCCGTAATTGGTAGAACCCCCTAAAAAGGCGTATTTTTTCTGGGTCCCTTCAAGCCTGCTTGAAATCGTTTTTTTCGAAATTCAACCGCGCTAGTTTGTAGAAGAGAGGTCAACGTTTATTTAAAAAAAAAAATCACCAAAATTGGTTCATAAATAACGTCAGGGCATGAATTTAAGAAAAAGTGATCCAAAACTGGTATGTTACCTTATACTTATCAAATAAATATGGTACCTACTATTTTAGACTATAATTTTACTCTGATATATTCGTTCTCTGTAAACTGTTATTACGTTCTTACAAGTAAATAAAATGAAATAATTATTTGTAATTGTTCGATTGAGTACTTGGATCACGTTCATTCAATCTATGTAGAATTGTGGTTTTTTTTTCAAATTTGAAAAAACTCAATTATGAAGAATTTTTTTCATGATCCAAAGTCGCAATATGTTGGTCTCTCTAGAACCTTTACCAATTCAGAAAACGACTTTTTTCTCCCTGATGACATTTTTTCGGGTTCAATGGATCCACGAAAAGTACGAGAAACTTTATTTATCAACGATTTATAAAATTTACATTAGAAATTTGGTACGGAGAGCTTGAGGAGGGGATCAAATCACAAAATTGGATAGAAATTCAAATTTTGTGTTAAAAACGTCAGGAAAACCAGAAAATTATATTTGTTCGCAGAAGAAACTCGTTCTTAAATCGAAAAATTTGACAAAAAATGGCCGTTTTGTTGAGAATTTGGAAAATTTAGCCCTTTCAGAGAGGAGGTATGAACGACAATTTAATTCGTTCAACGACAGTAATTTCAAACGACAAAATGCGTTGTCGTCACGACTAGATTTGTTGATGAATCACGACAATTTCCTCCCCGTCAGAAATGAGTGTTTGAACGACAAATGAAAATTTTGAACGACAAATGAAAATTTTGAACGACAATACAGGTAAAATTCATTTTGCTCAATTTTGCCAACTTTGAATTCAAAATTTTCCAACTTATAACTGAAATTAATTTGAAATTACCTTATTCTATGAAATATGGAAACCTTATGTGCTTTTTTCGAACTTTTGCCTTAAATAGTTTATACTTATTGTGATATTGCTCATGCCCGAGCGAAGCAAGGGCGAAGAGCTTTGAAAAGTTGGAAATTTACTTGATGCCCCCAAACAAATATTTAAAAAAAAAATTTTTAGTGCTTTGAAAATCCTTCTCGGATGTGATTGGGGAGATGCAAATGATACTTTGCACCCCAGTTAGAATTTTTTTGGGGGTGCAATGCATCGCTTTGATCCGTTTAATCGATTAAAGCTCAATTTTTCAAAATTCGTCACTTAGTACTTCTAATTTGAATTCATATTTTTTGCGAAAAATTATGTGGAAAAGAAATAGGTACCTCAGTAGATTTCAACTCGAATTTATAAATCACGAAAAATTATGCTCTAATCAATCTAACAGGTATAGGTGAATCCAGAAATTTATTTAGAGAGGGGCTGAGAATTTGAGGGAAAAAATGTGGGAGGGGTTAAATTTTAAATTATTGGTCATTTTTCTGCAATGATGTTTCAATTTTTTCATTTAGAAATGTGCACTAGATTGTAAAAAAAAAATTGTCGTCAAAAATACTGCTTTGTCGTGAGTGCCGCTCAAGTTGTTGTCGTTTGAGGTCATTATACTGCCGTGCGATTTTTTATTTGTCCTTAATCGTGTTTTTCTTATGTACAATATATTTTTCAGTCGTTCAAGTAATTTTTCTGTCGTGTATTTTTCATGGCCGTTGGGTTTCAATTTTCTGTCGTTCAAACCTCCTATTTTTGTCGTGGATTCCCCTTCTTTTGTCGTAACGATAAATCATACCCCAAAAAAAATCCAGAAATAAAATTTTTTCAAAAATTTAGAAAAGAGAAAGTTCAAAAGCAAAACATGGGTAAAATGTATTAAAAAAGTAAAAAATTGTGGAAACCTGCTGAACTATACATTGTACATTATTTGAAATACACCTATAAAAATATACATTTTTAGCCAAAATACGCACATCACCTCAAATCTAGAATCTAGAATTATCATTTTTGTTTCTCTTTCTAATTTCTAATGTTCTAAATGTAAATATCAGTGTTGCTACTGATGCGATTCAAATAACGTAAACGTTGGCCAATGTAAATTGCTAACAAACGTTAAACTGTCGAATGTTAACGTTATCAATTTGATAAGTATCAATGATACAATGAACGTATGAATGAAACGCGGGAAGAAAGCAAGCTCTTCATTTCGCATTCGAAAATTTCAATTTCATCACTTATTTGAAGATAATAAAATTTACGAACCTGAGACTGGAAGGTTTTGATACAGCATCGTTCAATTATCAGCATCCTGCATCCAAATACTCATCGTTTTCCCGAATACCTGCAACATTTTTTTCAGTGAGGTAATTCTTTAAAATTTCTTTATAAATCACAATTCGTATATTTTTCTACTGGTTACAAAATTAAACTACGGTTACCGTATCAACTAGGCAACTACTGTATAAGGGAATAAAAACGAAAGTTTCTGAAACAATTAAACATCATTTGCTCTAACAGATTCACCGAAAACACTCAAAATGATGAAACATCGGGCAAAAGTTACCAATATGTTTTCATCGTTGCTTCATCGGTCGCGACTTTATTCTAACAACTGTCCAGCAAACACACAAGTAAGTGGATAAAAAAAACGTACTTTTTTCAAATAACTACGTACCACCAAATGAACAAAATTTGATTAATTTTTTACTATTTCCGTTCAGGGATTATCTAGTGATCAAGCTAGTGATTTCGCTTATATCAGAAAACAGAGCCCAGCATTCATAGACAAAACTTATGTGATAGAGGATATCATCGGGGCTCATCGTACGATACTAACAGCACCTCGTCACTTCGGTAAAAGCTTGAATATATCCATGCTAAAATATTTCTTTGAAATTGAAGTGAATAAGGAAACCGCCGAACCAATCACCCAATTCAACATATGCGAAGAGCCAGTTACGGATACCGAAAATTATAAACTATTCGAGAATCTCGCAGTAAATCGTCTACATCCCAAAATTATGAAATATTGGTTTGGTAGACATCCCGTCATCCATATGGATTTTTCACTCAGAAAAAGCATCAATTCGTACGAAGATGCTGTCAAGCATTGCAAAAATGTTGTTCGAGAGGCTATTAAACAACATTCTTATTTACTTAAAAGACGTAAAAAATGTAAGTATGGTCGGTATAGTGACGATTCATTCATAAGAAAGTATTGTGATGATGGAGAGTTCCAAAAGCTACTACAATCGAATGACGAAATAAGGGATCGGGATATTTCCGAATTGATTCGCTTATTATATGAGCACTTTGGTACAGAATGCATTTTTTTAGTGGACGAATACGATGCAGTATTCAGAGCATCTCTAGCGAGTACCGATGAAAGTACTTTTCATCAATGTATACGCCTATGCGAAAGGTTGATTGACTTTGCTATACACGATTTGTATAATTCTGATGAAATAGCTGCCGTAGTTTTAAGTGGAGTTTCGCCAATGGCAATCTATTATTCAAGAGATTTAGACCGTCTTAATATGTACAGATTTCTGCAATTCGAACACCATAAACGTAAGAAATTATTCGATTTTCACGGATTTACCCAGCAAGAATTCGACTTTTTAATGGATAAACACAACATACCGGCGGATATGAGGCAACAAGCCACTGAATACTACGGCGGCTACTGCTTGATGAAGAATAGAGATGAAAAATTCTACAACCCATATTCTATTGCTCGTTTCCTCCAAACAAAAATTATTCAAGGGTATTGGTCCAATTCGGAGTTTTTTGAAAAATATCAATTTTTAATGAATTTTTACAACGAAAATTTGATAATCAGGCAGTTAGTTTTTGAACAAACTTTCGACGTTACCCTGGAACGGCGAGTAATGTGTGATGACCTCATTGAAAAATTGCATGATAAAACATCCTATTATAAAACTTCTTACCTGATAGCATGCTTGTATGAACAAGGCTACCTACAAACAGTCGAGTGCTACGAAAGAAAACATTCTTGGGATTGTGATTTGGTAGTGAAAATTGCTAACAAAGAGGTCAAAATGGCATTAATAGAAGACTTGAAGAAGTATTACAGAACCTGCGGTAAATTCGACGGGGAATCGATGATAGCTTGTGCCGAGCTTTTTGATGATATCGATTTTGGTAAACATAATCCAGATCTACGTAAAATATATACGTTGTTGGAAAAATATTTGTTCTTCGCAATGAATGAAGAAAATATCGAAGTTGGCTGGTACGAAAGCGAAAGTGAAGCCATAAAACGGCATTTACGCCAGTTACTGTATAACTTGGCGAGTATTACGAAATATAAAATAACAATAATTGATCCATGGATATCTTATGGTTCTAAGGAAGCTGAGATGAAACCCGATATAAAAATGTGTTCGAATGAAGGCTGCATCATGATTAAAGCTAAATACGATAGTACAGCTCAAAAGGTATTGAATCAATTAATCAGACATTCGTGTAGTGATGAAACCATCAATTACGTATTGATTGGCCTTAATTTAAGCAAAGATAAACGTTTGAGCATGAGCGCGAAAATAGGTGATGAGTTTTTTACATATGGCAGCGAAAATTGTTTCAGCGTTGCCTACCGAAAACTTCGAAAAATGTTCACAACAACTAAGTCGTTTTTCGTCAAAAATCCTTAAAAAAAACTTTAACCTTTTTTTTTTACAAATGACGTCATTGATAACGTTGAAAACGTAAAAATTGAAGTATTTTTAGAAGAATTACAGTGTCTAATTTTTATACTTCGTTTTCAGATAATTTTACATATTTTTGCAAAGAAAGATGGCGGAGATTTAAAGTGTCATTTGAGATTGGAAAAACGTATTATTTAAATTTTGTAAAAATTTTCCTTTTTTGGTTCAGAATTGGGTAAAAAGTTTAAAAATGAGAATCTTGAAAAAAAAAAACTCAGAAAATAGGGATTTTGACTTTGACCTAACAAATGCGTGTTTTTATCTCATTTTTCAGATTTCTCTCGAAAATCCTTGAAAATTCCGAAAATCACATACCCTAAAGCAAATCCTTAACAATTTTTCACGGGCCTTAAAAATCTTTAACGATAAGAAACTATCTTCAAGGCTGGCAACGCTGAATCGTTTGTAAAATCGAAAAATCCAACGAAATCAAATTCTATATACTTATCAAATAAATATGGTACTATTTTAGACTATAATTTTACTCTGATATATTCGTTCTCTGTAAACTGTTATTACGTTCTTAAATAAAATGAAATTATTATTTGTAATTGTTCGATTGAGTACTTGGATCAGGTTCATTCAATCTATGTAGAATTGTGGTGTTTTTTTTTCAAAGGCTCTGGTGTGGTAAGGGGGTCATTTGGCCTCTGGTCCAACTTTGGAAAAATTCTTGCGCCATTCGATTTGCCATGGTAAAAGATGATTTTAGAGCGCATGAGCGAATTTTTACCTCACCCCTGGGGGGCTGGGGGGCCAAAATACGCGATTTTCAAGCCAAAAACTCTTAAAAATTCTATCTCCGCGAGTTTTCAACCGATTTTTTCCAAACTTGGCACAAAGGTAGTGGTACTAGAGGGGAATGCCCTGAAATTTTTTCAGATTTTTTTGACCACTTTAATGACCTTGAATTCGACTTTGAAGATTTCAAATCGCCCTGGGGGCACAGCTGGGGGCTGTCTGAAAAATTTTTTCAATTAAAATTTTTCAATGTATTTTACATTTCTGAGAATTTTTTCAGATTTTTTCAGGTGGTGGAAAGTGGTCAAAAGCTCAAAAAACCGCCGTAATTCATCATTTTTATTGCTTAAAATCAACGTTTTTCTTCAAGTTTTCATTTTTAATAGTTTCCTGGCAAAAATATTATTATTCTATTCACTCTCCGTGTCCCATTTTGACCTTTGTTTGTTCGTTTCTCATGACTGTTATCAGTTATGTTCAGAGCAGAAATGAATATCTATGAAAAAAAGCCTCATCCGAGGATTTTTGGCGTAATTGACTCACAAATAATGTGACAAAAGTAATCCTACCTGTTTTTGAAGTTTGCCTGATTCCCCTGAGATTATTGGCCTTCCTCCCCGCTCAGTGGAGGTTTTGCTTATTATTTGAGGAGATGGTATTCCATGATTTTACGTCATAGACGGAATAAAACGACTATATTCCCTCTCGCGGCTCTCGCTGCTCTCGCTAATCGCTCAAGTACTTAAATTCGCGTTTTTTCCCTCTATGACGTACGTGTACCTATAATATCGTATTCAACTCGGGTGATGAATTATTTTTGATATAGGCGCTCCAAGGGGGGCTCAGGGGGCTCGAGCCCCCCCTTAAGCCCGGAAATAATGATTTGCTTCAAAAATGAGAAAAAAGTCAATTTTTTTGCTCTTCAAAGCATATTATTTTTTTCAAAAAGTTTTCGCCCTCGCTTCGCTCGAGCAGTATTTTAGTAAGTGCTTTTATTTCAAAACTTGACAATTTTTGATTGATTTTTCAGTCAAAAATCACCAAATTCTCAATAAATTCTCTGTTTATCAGAAAAAATTGATGATTTTTGATTGAAATATCAATGAAAAATGACTCAATTTGAAATTTGACTTCCTCCCCATTTTTTCTCAAATTCTCAGCCCCTCCCTTAATCAATTTCTGGGTGCGCCTATGATTTTCGACAATTTTGAATTATTTCCCTCGTTTCACTAGGGCAAAATCTCAAAATTTTCAAAAATCACTTCATCCCCCTTGTTGCACAATAGTTTTAAAAAAAATAATAATAAAAGAGAGAAGGAAAAAAGAGGTCTGGGTTCAATTTAGAAAAGTTGAATGTATGTACCAATAGTCAAATAGTATATTGTGCAACAAGGGGGATGAAGAGATTTTTGAAAATTATGAGATCGCGAGAGGGAATATAGTCGTTTTATTCCGTCTATGACGTAAAATCATGGAATACCATCTCCTCAAATAATAAGCAAAACCTCCACTGAGCGGGGAGGAAGGCCAATAATCTCAGGGGAATCAGGCAAACTTCAAAAACAGGTAGGATTACTTTTGTCACATTATTTGTGAGTCAATTACGCCAAAAATCCTCGGATGAGGCTTTTTTTTCATAGATATTCATTTCTGCTCTGAACATAACTGATAACAGTCATGAGAAACGAACAAACAAAGGTCAAAATGGGACACGGAGAGTGAATAGAATAATAATATTTTTGCCAGGAAACTATTAAAAATGAAAACTTGAAGAAAAACGTTGATTTTAAGCAATAAAAATGATGAATTACGGCGGTTTTTTGAGCTTTTGACCACTTTCCACCACCTGGAAAAATCTGAAAAAATTCTCAGAAATGTAAAATACATTGAAAAATTTTAATTAAAAAAAATTTTTCAGACAGCCCCCCAGCTGTGCCCCCCAGGGCGATTTGAAATCTTCAAAGTCGAATTCAAGGTCATTAAAGTGGTCAAAAAAATCTGAAAAAATTTCAGGGCATTCCCCTCTAGTACAACTACCTTTGTGCCAAGTTTGGAAAAAATCGGTTGAAAACTCGCGGAGATAGAATTTTTAAGAGTTTTTGGCTTGAAAATCGCGTATTTTGGCCCCCCAGCCTCCCAGGGGTGAGGTAAAAATTCGCTCATGCGCTCTAAAATCATCTTTTACCATGGCAAATCGAATGGCGCAAGAATTTTTCCAAAGTTGGACCAGAGGCCAAATGACCCCCTTACCACACCAGAGCCTTTGAAAAAACTCAATCATGAAGAATTTTTTTCAAGATCCAAAGTCGCAATATGTTGGTCTCTCTAGAACCTTTACCAATTCAGAAAACGACTTTTTTCTCCCGGATGACATTTTTTCGGGTTCAATGGATCCACGAAAAGTACGAGAAACTTTATTTATCAACGATTTATAAAATTTACATTAGAAATTTGGTACGGAGAGCTTGAGGAGGGGATCAAATCACAAAATTGGATAGAAATTCAAATTTTGTGTTAAAAACGACAGGAAAACCAGAAAATTATATTTGTTCGCAGAAGAAACTCGTTCTTAAATCGAAAAATTTGGCAAAAAATGGCCGTTTTGTTGAGAATTTGGAAAATTTAGCCCTTTCAGGTAAAAGAATTGAAAAAATTGTATAAGAAATCGAAATCTTTGCAATAAAAAATTCGAAAAACTCGACTAAAGTATCTGCTACATAAATTAAACACTTGAACAGAACAAACCTTCAAACAACCATATCAAGGTAAATTTTTCAGAAACCGACAAAAATTTTCAAAAAAATAACAACAAAACCATCAACTTTAAAAATGAAATTAACTTGATTTTCGAGATCATCTCCTCTTGTAAAATAAAGGAAATGAAAAATTTGGGAAGACGCGGGTAGTCGAAAATCGAAAAATAATTTTTTCTCCGGGGTGGGAACTAGGAAGTCATCCCAAAATTTCTGAGATGCTATTTTTCAAGTCGCTGACTTTCAAAAACAGATTTTCATTTTTTTATTAATTAACCTAATGTCAGAAATTAAGCACCTGACCTAAAAACATTAGAAATTCAATTTAATATCTGGAAGCCAACATGTTACTTTTAAAAACAAAATTTTCTATTTTCGAAATTAACTTTCGATCGGAAAGTCAGAAGATGAATTTGTGAAAACTTACAAATTTTTATAATTGAAGCGTCCTTTTAAAAACAACCATAGTCCAAGGTTTGTATCTGGGAAAGAGACATAAGTGTACTGAAAAAAGGTAATAACTGGGTCCTTTTTCTCATATACAAATTTTGGACTGTGGTTGTTTTTTAAACGGACGCTGGTGATTTAGATGATTTTTCTATTTTTTTCAAATTTCCCTTCAAAATACCGAGTTTTATAATTTTTACAAAGTTATGATGGAATATTAAATTTTATGAAAAATCGAAACCAACAAATGAACTTTTATGGAAATTTTGTTGTTTTTTGCTACACTCATTTGATGATTTCATTGATTCCCGTGAATTTTGAATTTTGAAAATCGATGACTTTTTTTTTTGCTTGTCAAACTGTTTACCCGGCAAATTTCCCTCGATCCGTCCCTCATAGGCCTTGAAAAAGAAATTGGTGATTTTGGTGATTTTTGAAAACTTTGAATTGGGAATTTTTGGAATTCTCATCTGGCAACACTGATCGTCAGCCATGGAAAAAAAACTGGAAGAAAAGTATCATTGAATCAAGATCTACAAATCTTCATCTTACATTCGAATATTTCATGAATTACTTGGATATTGCCGAGATTGGTTAAAATTACAAATTTAAAACTTGAAACCTGAAGATTTCGATACAGTTTAATAGTCAGCATCCAGCATCTAATTTTTAATCACCTGCCAGGATAACCGCAGAATTTTTTTCAGTGAGGTAATTCTTTACATATATTCATTATAAATCACAATTCGTATAATATTTTTATACCGATCGCATAATTGAATTACGGTTACCGAATACTATTTAAAAAAATAATAACTTTTCTGAAACATTTAAACATAGGTATGTATTGCCCTTGATTCTCCAGAAACACTCAAAATGATAAAATGTCAAGCGAATGGTACCAATATTTGTTCATCATTGGTACATCGATCGTATTCTAACAACTGTCCAGTATACACACAAGTGAGTGGATAAAAAAACATACTTTTTTTAAATAACTACATACCACCGAGTGAACAAAATTTGATTATTTTTTCACTATTTCTGTTCAGGGATCATCCAGTGATCATGCTAGTGATTTTGCTTACATTAGTAAACGAAGTCCAGCATTCGTAGACAAAACTTATGTGATAGAGGATATCATCGAGACTCGTCGTATGATACTGACAGCACCTCCTCATTTCGGTAAAAGCTTGAATATATCTATGCTAAAATATTTCTTTGAAATTGAAGTGAATAAGGAAACCGCCGAACCAATCACCCAATTCAACATATGCAAAGATCCAGTTAAGGATACCTATAATTATAAACTATTCGAGAATCTAGCGGTACATCGTCTGCATCCCGAAATCATGGAAAATTGGTTCGGCAGACATCCCGTCATCCATATGGATTTTTCCCTCAAAACAAGCATCAATTCCTACCAAGACGCGGTCAATCATTGCAGAAATGTTGTTCGAGAGACTTTCAAACAACATTCTTATCTACTCAATAGCACAAAATGTAAGTTTTACAACGATGACGATTCATTCATGAGAAAGTATTGTGATGATGTAGAGTTCCAAAAAATACAAGAATCGAATAAAATAGGATGGTCCGCAGATTTTTCCTTGCTGATATTGTATTTATTCGAGCACTTTGGTAGAAAATGCATTTTTTTAGTGGACGAATACGATGCAATATTCAGGGCATCTCTAGCGAATACCGATGAAGATACTTTTAACAGTTGTAGGCGTCTATACACAAGTTTGATTGATGATACAATACTCTGCTTTAACAATCGTGAAAATGTAGAGGCTGTTGTTCTAAGTGGAATTTCGCCAATGGCAATCGTTGGTAGAAGTCATTCAGACCGTCTTCAAAAGTGCGAATTTCTCCAATTCGATATCTTGTATCGACTACATCGACAGCTACGTAAGAAATTATTCGATTTTCACGGATTTACTCGGCAAGAATTCGACTTTTTAATGGATAAACACAACATACCGGCGGATATGAGGCAACAAGCCACTGAATACTACGGCGGCTACTGCTCGATGGCGAACATAGATGAAAAATTCTACAACCCATATTCTATTGCTCGTTTCCTTCAAACAAAAATTATTCAAGGGTACTGGTCCAATTTGGAGTTTTTTGAAAAGTATCAATTTTTATTGAATTCTGAATACACAGACTTGAACATCAAATCGTTAATTTTTGAACAGGTGGTAATAATCACTCCCAAAAGGAATTTCTGTATTCACAGATTGTATAATAAATTTCCCGAACAACCCGATTACCTAATGGAATGTCTATATGAACAAGGCTACCTACAAATTTTCGGGGGTTATGGGAGTCGTTATTTTGGGAATTTAAGATTGGAAGTTAAAGTTGCTAATAAAGAAATCAAAATGATTTTAATAGAAGAGTTGAAGAAATATTACAGAACCTGCGGTAAATTCGACTGGGACTCGATGAAAGCTTGCGCTGAGCTTTTCGATGATATCGATTTCGGTAATTGTAATCGGGATCTATGTAAAATATACCCGTTGTTGGAAAAATATTGCAATGGGTACTTCAAAATGAATGAAGAAAATATCGAAGTTGGCAGGTACGAAAGCGAAAGTCAAGTCATTGAAGAGCATTTACGCCGGTTACTTTACAACGTAGCGAGTCTTACAAAGTATAAAACAACAATGTTTAATGATCTAAACACTATGAAAATGAATATAGAAGTACCTCCGTTCGCACCAGATTTAAAAATGCGTTCGAATCACGGCTGCATCATGATTAAAGCTGAATGCGATACTACAGCTCAAAAGGTATTGAATCAATTGATTCAATGGATTCAACATATTGGTGGAGATGAAACTGTCAAATATGTATTAATTGGCTTGAATTTGAGCGGAGATAAACATTTGAGCATGAGTGCAAAAATAGGCAACGATTTCTTTACGTATGGCAGCGATAATCGTATATGTAAAATCGAGAAATCTATGGAAATAGAATTCTATATCGAATAAATATTCTATTTCAGACAATAATTTTACTGTTAATTCATTTGTTCTCTGTGAAATGTATTGCGTTCTTAAATAAAATAAAATTATTTGTATGGTACATAATTTTCGCCATGTCGATTGATTAATTGCATCAGGTTAATTCAATCTAGAATTCCGTTTTTTTTTCTTAAAGAAAAAAACTCAATTACATAAAATGTTTTCGGGTTCCGAAGTCGCAATATGTTGGTCTTCCTTGAACCCCAACCATTTCATAAAATTTTACCTTTTTTCTCTGAAATGAAATTTTTTCAGGGTCAATGGATCCACAAAGGTACGACGTACGAGAAACTTTGTTTACTGTCGATGTATACAATTTACACTTGAGATTTGCGGGGAGATGGAGGAGGGGACTTGAAATTGTTCAAAAAAATATTTTTAAAAAGTGGCTAAAATGATATACCGGGTGCTCGATTAATTCTGGACTCTCCAGCACTTTTTGGTGTTACAAATCGTAAGTCGGTAATACTTTGTTTAAATTGTCCAATCATAAACAAAATAAACAAATACAAAGTATTGCCAATTCACGATTTTTACCACAAAAAGTACAGGGGAGTCCAGAATTAATCGAGCACCCGGTACCACCTGTAGGTATGCTTAAAAATACGTATAAGTAAACGGTTACCTAACTTTCTAATTTTTTCTCAAGAGTTTTTCTTCTCTCTGAAGAAGTGGATTAAGATTTTGCTTTTTAAAACAACTTTTCAGAACGAAATAACCAACGGAAAATTGGAAAAATGGACCTCAGATTCATGTTTGGAAAGTTAAATTATTCCCTTGATAAATAGGTAAGTACACAAATATTAAAGGTATTGAAAATAGCCAAATGTTGAAAACTAACGTCACGTTGCGTCGGATTAATAATCTGCGTATCAAAATATCCATACCTATCAACATTTTTATGTTTTTTCCGATTAAATTTCCAAAATCAATTTTTTTTCAGAATTTTTTGATCAATTACTTATTTATTAACAATTAAATTTAAAAAAGCATAATTTTAGGCTCTACATATGTGAAGCACCATTATGGAGAGGAAAAAACACAATTTTTAGAGAATAATCAGAATAATACATATATGTAACAAAAACTTGAAAAATAGGACCATTTCAGTTCCAAGCGGAGCGAGGAGAAAAATTTTTAGAAGACCTCGAATTCAAAGTGCAATAAAACAATGTTTCAAATTGATAAATTTCCGTAAAAATTGGTCACGCATTTAAAAAATTTGATTTTGAAACTTCGAAAATGATTTTTAAAAAGGAAAATTTCAAGTACCTAATAAAATTGGCAGAAAAAAATCACTTTTGAAGCATTTGGTTCATTTTAAAATCATGAAAGGATTAATCGAATAACGCCGAGCGTAGCGAGGCCGAAATTTTTGAAAAATTCTGATTTAGAGAGTAAGTAAGCCATTAAAAATTACCAAAAGACCCAATTTGATAAAATTTCCAAAATTTTGCTGGAATTTCCAACTAGAAATTGGCTGAGCGAATTAATTCTTCCATTCCCTCATCGCGCCCCCTTGCGTATAGGTATAACGATGGGATTTGGCCCGAGCGAAGCGAGGGCGAATTTTTTTGAGAATTTATTATATAGAAACCACAAAAAAGAAACGCATTTTCAAATGATTTCTCCTTCTAAATTTTCAAAAAATCCTAGTGAAATCAAAAAAAATTCTACAATTTTTCTAAATTATTCAAAATATGGATACAAAATATTCATTTTTTCAAAAAAAAAAATGTTGAAAATTCCAATCGCGATTGCTGTGAAGTCTCCCAAAAGAATCCATTTTTCGCTTCAAAATATTCAATTGTCTGAAATGGAGGGAAGGTTTGTAATTTAAAAATGATTAATTTGAATTTATGGGCCCGAAAATGTGTTCAAAAAACAGAAATTTAAAAAGGAATTGTAATTTGGGAAAAATTCGCGACTTTTGTGCCAATTTCGCGACTTTTTCGCGACTTTCACGACTTTCGCAACCGGTAGACACCCTCTTTACGATCTAATTATTGGTAAATTCAAAACTATTTGTCGCAAAATGAAGAGTTGAGTCAAAAAAAATTTGAAATAGATGACTCAACGAACCTTTTTTCAAAGAAAAGAAATTTTTGGTATGAGCTTGAACTAAAAAAAATTGTACTTCGATACAGCAAGTTGTGCAAAAATATGCGGAAAAAAATTGCAAAATATGCAAAATGATATTTCATGAATTGCAATGATATCGTTAGAAATATGCACATCATCTCAATCATAAGAAATTTTTTTAAAAAAGCGATTAAAAATTTGAAGTTTTTCCGCGTTCTCAATATCAGTGCTGCCATAAATGAAATTCCAACATCGCAAACGTTGACCAACGTAAGATGCTAACAAGGGCTAAACTGATGAATGTTATCAATCTGATTCTTATCAAGTCGACTTGTCAAGTCAAAAGTTTATGGTAGTCACTAGTCAACGCGGGAAGAAAATGATTATTCTCTTCATCTCACATACGAAAATTTTATAATATTTGGAGATGATAAAAAATTAAAAATTACCAACTTCAGCCCCAAAGGATTCGATTCGATACATCGTTCAATCAAAAGCATTCAGCAATAGCATTCAAACATTCGAGATTTGCCAGGATAACAGATTTGTATTTTTCAGCAAGGTAATTTTTTACAAATCCTTTATAAAAATAACCACTGCGGTTATTTTCAAACTGATCATATGATTAATTTACCATTACCGAACAATTAAAGATATAGGAATTTTGTCCTTATACTTAGATTCACCAAAAACGCCCGAAATGAAAAAACATCAGGCAGAAGACACTAATATTTGTTCATCGTTGTTTCATCGATCGTATACCAACAATTGTCCAGCATTTATGTCGGTGAGAGAAAAAAAAACTAGGTTTTTTTTTCATGAATTATGATTAAGTGAACAAAATTTAATCAATTTTGTATTATTTCTGTTCAGAGCTCATCCAATGATTATTCCAGTGATTTCGCTTATATTAGTAAACAAAACCCAGCATTCGTAGACAAAACATATGTGATAAAGGATGTCATCGAGACTCGTCGTATGATACTGACAGCACCTCCTCATTTCGGTAAAAGTGTGAATATATCCATGTTAAAGTATTTCTTTAAAATTGAAGTGAATAAAGAAACTGCCGAACCAATTACCCAATTCGACATACATAGCGAGCCAGTTACGGATACTTATAATTATAAACTATTCGACAATCTAGCAGTACATCGTCTGCATCCAGAAATCATGGAAAATTGCTTCGGTAGACATCCCGTCATCCAAATGGATTTTTCACTCAAAACAAGCATCAAGTCGTACCAAGAAGCGGTCAGACATTGCCAAAATGTTGTTCGGAAGGCTTTTAAACAACACTCTTATCTACTTCAAAGCACGAAATGGAGGTTTAATGAAGATTCTATTATAAGAAGGTATTGCGATAATGTAGAGTTCCAGAAGCTGCAACAATCGAATACGTGGATTTGGGATATTTCCGACTTGATTAGGTATTTATATGAGCACTTTGGTAGAAAATGCATTTTTTTAGTAGACGAATACGATGCCGTATTCAGAGCATCTTTAGCGAGTACCGACGGAGATACTTTTCAAAAATGTAGAGGTTTATACGCGAGTTTAATTGATTCCCCCATACACGATTCCTATGATTCTAATAAAATAGCTGCCGTTGTTTTAAGTGGAATTTCGCCAATGGCAATTTATGGTACCAGAGATTTAGACCGTCTTCAAATGTGCGAATTTCTCCAACACAATGGATATCAACGTAAGAAATTATTCGATTTTCACGGATTTACTCGGCAAGAATTCGACTTTTTAATGGATAAACACCACATACCGGTGGATATGAGGCAACAAGCCACTGAATACTACGGCGGCTACTGCTCGATGAAGAATAGAGACGAAAAATACTACAATCCATATTCTGTTGCTCATTTCCTTCAAACAAAAGTAATCCAGGAATATTGGTCTAATTCGGAGTTTTTCGAAAAGTATCAATTTTTATTGGATATTGAAAGCGTGGACTTGATCATCAAGCAGTTAATTTTTGAAAGAACTTTCAAAGCTACTCTAGAACGGCAAAAAATGGATGGTTACCTTATTGAAACATTGCATGATAAAACATCCTGTAATTCCTATCATACTGCTTACTTGATAGCATGCCTGTATGAACAAGGCTACTTACAAACAGTCGAGTATTATAAAACAGATTTTGGACGGAATCGTGATTTGCTAGTTAAAGTTGCTAATAAAGAAGTCAAACTGATTTTAATAGAAGAGTTGAAGAAATATTACAGAAGCTGCGGTAAATTCGACTGGAACTCAATGAAAGCTTGTGCTGAGCTTTTTGATGATATTGATTTCGGTTATAGAAATCCAGATCTACGTAAAATATACTCCTTGTTGGAGAAGTATTACAATGGATTCTTTGCAATGAATGAAAAAAGTATCGACGTTCGCAGTTACGAAAGCGAAGTCATTGAGGGGCATTTGCGCCGGTTACTTTACAATATAGCGAGTCTCACGAAACATAGAACAACGATAATTGATCCAGATAAATACTCTAGGTATGAGAAAACACCTATTGATGAGATTACACCCGATGTAAAAATGTGTTCGAATGAAGGCTGCATTATGATTCAAGCGAAATATGATGCTACAGCCGAAGAGGTGTTAAATCAAATAATTTTACATTCCAGTCAAGGTGAAACTATCAAATACATATTGATTGGCTTAAATTTAAGCAAAGATAAACGTTTGAGCATGAAAGCGAAAATAGGCGATGATATCTTTACATATGGCAGCGAAGATAGTTCGTAAAATCGAGAAATATGACGAAATCAAATTTTAGATCGAATAAGTGTTCTATTTCAGACAATAATTTTACTCTGATTTTTTTTCTTCGTGAACTGTTATAATTATTACGCACCTAAATTGAATAAAATTACCAATCGATCAAGTATTTTGATCAATTTAATACAATCTAGGTTTTTTTCCCCCTAAATGTCAGTTTTCAAGAAAACATAATTACAAAGGATTTTGTCATGTCCAAAGATCGCAGTTTTTTCTTCAATAAAATTTTCCGGGTTTGATAGGTTCACAAAAATTTTAAAACGATTTATAATATTTACACTTAAGATTTGGTAAAGGGAGCTTGAGGAAGGGATAAAATAACTAAATTTGATAGAAATTCGATTTTTATGTCGAGAACATGGCGATGAATATCAATACGGATTCAGTTTTTTCAAAAATATTACAAAAAATTCGCTGGAGTATTGTACATGTTACTGTATGCCTAAACATAAATGGTTAATTTGTTTTCCCCTTTCCGAAAGAGTCAATTAAGATTCCGCTTCTTTTATATGTTCGACTGGACCATTTCTTAAAAAAAACTTTTCAGAATAGAAAAAATATCCGAACGAAAAAATGGACCTCAGAATCGTGTTCAAAAAGCTGAATTATTCCCTTCATAAGTACACAAGATATTAAAAAAAGGAGCCCAATATAGGAAGAGCCAAATACAAGAAATGGAAATAGCTACATTTTAATAATTTACATTTTACATCGCGTTAGGAAGCATTTAGCGTAGGTCAAAATATCCACACAAATTTTATTTTCATGATTTTTCAGATCAATTTTCTGAAACAATTTTTTTCAGTCAAATATTAAAAATTATGAAAAAGCAAATTTAAGCTTTTATGGTAAAAAGAAACTCTGTATCAATATAAGGAGTGTACCTAATTCAACCCGTAGAACACGAATTTGATATTGGTTATTCATCCATAAGTATAGATGTTTTTCTTTCGGTAAATAGTGAAATAAAAACAATTTTCAATCAGTATTAAAATTTTTCACGTGTTAAGTTGGACAACCTTGGTATTGACGTTAATTAAAAAGAAATTTGGTCTAATTTGAAGTAATTTAAGTTGCTGAACCTAAATCAGTAGAAAATTTTTTCGTTTGACAATTTCGTATGCAAAGAAAGTGAAAAATTCAATTTTGAGCCTTATTAGTATGCTGTTAGGTATTTAACTTGAAATTACAAAAATCGCGAAAAAAAGTGATAAGAATTGAAAATTGGACAAGTGGTGTATAACTACGTATTATTTTGGGATATAATTAAGAGAAAGATTTTTCGGCTAAAAATTACCATTTTTACGTGTGAAAAACGTTCTGGAAAATTTTTCGCATTTTTCAAGGTGTTCCACAACTTGAAAAATTCTGAAAAAATATTACTTGTACATACGGACGAGGTTTTTGTACATGAAATATATTTTTTCAGAATTACACCTCTGAAACTTTATGCACGAAAACTCGATCAGAAGTTTTCAAATGCGATTTTTGGCTAGAAAAAAATCATTAAAAAAATTTGTCAAACCACCCACTAATACCTCTCAGTACAGAGTACAACTCGCAAAGATTTGAAAAAATTTGGTTGAAAACTCGCGAAAATAAAAATTGTTAATGGAACGGCTGAAACTGAGAAAAGTATCGTTTTGTCTCATAATTAGGGCTAGGAGAGGGGTAGGGGTTCAAAAATTTTACCATGTGGTTTTCATACCACAACCTCTACAAAGACCCAATTTCATTGGTTAGTTTCGAATTTGGATTCGCTTATCTTGACGGCGCGGCGGGTACTCTTCGAAACTTATCGTCGCAAATCGTAAAGTTGAGCCGAAAAATTTTCGAAATGGATGGCTCAATTATCTTTTATTCTACGAAAATAAATTTTTGGTACTAGTTTATGAATAAGAAAAAAATGAAAAAATACTTCGCATAGAAAAGGGACAACGATAAACGAATAAGTTTAATTTTATAGGGTGAAGTAGCCGAATTTGGACCCCATCTCGGATGTTTATGGTTTGATCTGGCGAAAAAAATCATGCCATACCATTTTTTCACGAGAAACACCGATTTTGTCATCGGAGCTTTCGAAAGTTGAGGTAAGTACGTTGAGATGAAAATTTTTCAAAGGAGTTCCTTTTTGGACACCCCCCCACCCCCTATGTTATGATGAAATTAAGCAAATTTATTAATTTCCATTTTATTTTCTGACTGATGCTGAAACTTTGATAGAAAATTTTACGAAAATTAGCATTGTTTATTAAAAATTCTTTGAAAAATGGTGTTTCTGTCGAGTTATAAATTAATTAAGGTAACATACCAGTTTTGGATCTGGCTACCAATTACGGATCATTTTTTTGAGGCGCTCTACGTCGTTCCGAAATGGTCACCAAGGATTGATACCAACATAATCGTGTAGTCTGAAGTCTTACCTTTCAGAAAATAGGTAAACTTTGCATTTTTTGTGTTATCAAACCGCTTGTAGATTCATTTGAAAAAAGTGAGTCACATTTTTAGTTGAAATTTCGTATTTTTTGCAACGGCGATTGTTAAAAAGTGTAGGTAAGTAGTGTTATTGATATTTAGTTCTTGATGCGGTTGCTGATTATTTCATGTTCAGTGAAGTACTATCGACACATGTTTCGCGTGATCAACCCGTTTTGCGAATTTTGAGTGTCATTTGCCAAGCATCGAAGAAAACGTAAATTGGCACCAAAAAAGTTGGATTTCTTCACCAAAATTGTCTGTTCAGTGTTCCGAGATTTTCGTCGTGTTTTTATATATTGGGTGATTAACATTATTAAATCTGCGCAGTGAAATTCCAAAGTGAAAATGATACGTAATTGGTTTGATCCATAACTGGTAGAAAAATTTTCAATTTTCAATTGCGGATCAAAAATTTTCCTACCAATTACGGATCGATCCACAATTGGTAGTTTTTCAACTTCGATTTTTTAACAATTTTTCGATGAAAATCTTTGAAGGCCATCTTTGTAATGTTAAAAATACAGTCAGAGTGAAAAAAAATTGCATAACTTAAATTTTATTTGATGATCCGTAATTGGTAGAACCCCCCAAAAAGGCGTATTTATTCTGGGTCTTTCAAGCCTGGATAAAAAATACTTGGAATCGTTTTTTTCAAAATTCAACCGCGCTACTTTGTAGAGGAGAGTTCAACGTTTATTTTTTTTTAAAAATTACCAAAATTGGTTCATAAATAACGTCAGGAGTGTCAGGACACGAATTCAAAGAAAAAGTGATCCAAAACTGGTATGTTACCTTATGTATAAGTAAGCAAAAACTCAATTTTGGGGAAAAGGGGTTTTACACCCGTGGATTCTGAGGGGGGGGAGGCAGAACTCGATCATATTGTCCAAATTAAAAGCTTAAAAAATCAAAATAATATACACATACCCAAGACGTTTTCCATGTTATTTAACCAAATTTTCAGGGGGTATAAATTGGACGCTCAAAAATTTGATGTCTCAAAAACTGATTTTTTTGGGGAAAAAAATTCGCCAAAAATAGGGTTTTCAATATTTCGAGCTGTTCTTCCATATAGGTATAGATGCAGTCAAGGCTTCAGCCTACATGCAGACTACATTTGTGAGGTCTGAAGAATTTTAGGCCAATTTCACAGCCCCAAAACAAAAAGAAGCCCAAATAAGACTGCCTTAACTTGACGTTAGTAAAAAATTGTGAATTTTTTTATCCCTCAAAATTTAAAAAACTGAAACCTTCGATCATACAGCTTATATTATAATATAAGCTGTATGATCGAAGACTGAAACAAACTAAAAAATTTTGAGAACTGAAATATTTTCAAGAATAATTTTTTCCTCCGGGTTCGAAACATCAGTGCTGACCTGCTGACATTGATGAAACTCAAATATCGCAAACATAGGGCAATGTAAGCTGCTAACGAGGGTTAAACTGATGATAATGTTACAAACGTTATCAATCTGATGAATCTTAGCTCTCAGCACGGGAAGTCGGGAATAAAGTATGCTCATCAATTCATCATCTCGCATTCGATAATTTCATGAATTATTAACTCTATGAAAATGGTTAAAATGGTCAACTTGAGAGTTGAGATCCGAAGGTTTTGATACATCGTTCAATTATCAGCATCTCAACACTCACCAATTCACACGATAATTGCAAAACATTTTTCAGCGAGGTAATTTTTTACAAATCACCATTCCTACATTTTGATACTGAATTACTGATCACATCAATAATTTTATCCTTACAGATTTGACAAAAACACTCAAAATGAAAAAACATCAGGCAGAACACACTAATATTTGTTCATCGTTGGTACATCGATCATATTCTAACAACTGTCCAGTATACACACAAGTGAGTGGTTTAAAAAAAAGAAAAGTTTTTTCAATCAACTGTATTCCATGAACAAAATTTGATTAATGTTTCATTACTTCTGTTCAGGGATCTACAAATGATCATTCCAGTGATTTTGCTTACATTTGTAAACGGAGCCCAGCATTCGTAGACAAAACTTATGTGATAAAGGATGTAATCGAGACTGATCGTATGATACTGACAGCACCTCCTCATTTCGGTAAAAGTGTGAATATATCCATGTTAAAGCATTTCTTTGAAATTGAAGTGAATGAAGAAACCGCCGAACCAATTACTCAATTCGACATACATAGCGAGCCAGTTACGGATACCTATAATTATAAACTATTTCAGAACCTCGCAGTAAATCGTCTGCATCCAGAAATCATGGAAAATTGGTTCGGTAGACATCCCGTCATCCATATGGATTTTTCACTCAAAACAAGCATCAATTCGTACCAAGAAGCGGTCAATCATTGCCAAAATGTTCTTCGGAAGGCTTATAAACAACACTCTTATCTACTTCAAAGCACAAAATGGAGGTTCAATGAAGATTTTATTATAAGAAGGTATTGCGATAATGTAGAGTTCCAGAAGCTACAACAATCGAATGACGAAATGTGGATTTGGAATATTTCCGACTTGATTGGGTATTTATTTGAGCACTTCGACAGAGAATGCATTTTGCTAGTAGACGAATACGATGCCGTATTCAGAGCATCTTTAGCGAGTACCGACGGAGATACGTTTCAAAAATGTAGAGATTTATACGAGAGTTTGATTGATTACCCCATACACGATGGGTATAATTCTGAAAAAATAGCTGCCGTTGTTTTCAGTGGAATTTCGCCAATGGCAATTTATGGTACCAGAGATTTAGACCGTCTTGAGATGATTGAATTTCTGCAATGTAATTACTTTCAACGCCAGAATTTATTCGATTTTCACGGATTTACCCAGCAAGAATTCGACATTTTAATGGATAAACACCACATACCGGCGGATATGAGGCAACAAGCCACTGAATACTACGGCGGCTACTGCTCGATGAAGAATAGAGACGAAAAAAACTACAATCCATATTCTGTTGCTCGTTTCCTTCAAACAAAAATAATCCAGGAATATTGGTCTAATTCGAAGTTTTTTGAAAAGTATCAATTTTTATTGAATTTTGAAAGCGTAGACTTGATCATCAAGCAGTTAATTTTTGAACGGACTTTCAAAATCATTCTGAAAAGGCAACCAATGAACGGTTACCTTATTAAAGAATTGCATGATAAAACATCCTGTAATTCCTATCATACTACTTACTTGATAGCATGCCTGTATGAACAAGGCTACTTACAAATAGTCGAGTATTATAAAACACATTTTGGATGGAATCGTGATTTGCTAGTTAAAGTTGCTAATAAAGAAGTCAAGCTGACTTTACTAAAAGAGTTGAAGAAATATTACAGAAGCTGCGATGAATTCGATTGGGACTCGATGAAAGCTTGTGCCAAGCTTTTTGATGATATAGACTTCGCAAATAGTAATCCAGATCTACGTAAAATATGCTCGTTGTTGGAAAAATATCACAATGGATTCTTCGCAATGAATGAAAATAGTATCAAAGTTTGCAGATACGAAAGCGAAAGCAAGGTCATTGAAGGACATTTACGCCGGTTACATTACAATATAGCTAGTCTCACGAAACATAGAACAACTATAATTGATCCAGATAAATACTCTAAGTATGAGAAAACACCTATTGATGAGATTACACCCGATATAAAAATGTGTTCGAATGAAGGCTGTATTATGATTCAAGCGAAATATGATGCTACAGCCGAAGAGGTGTTGAATCAAATAATTTTACATTCCAGTCAAGGCGAAACTATCAAATACATATTGATTGGCTTAAATTTAAGCAAAGATAAACGTTTGAGCATGCAAGCGAAAATAGGCGATGATATCTTCACATATGGCAGCGAAGATCGTTCGTAAAATCGAGAAATATGACTGAATCAAATTTTATATCGAATAAATTCCACTTCAGACTTAGTTTTACCCTGATATTTGCTCTTTGTGAACACTTATAATTATCAAGTTTCTAAATTGAATAAAACTGTTTGTAATTTTCACTATTTGATGAAGTAATTTGATCAGTTTAATTTAATCTAGATTTTTTAATCTAAATTTCATAGTTTTCGAGAAAATTCAATTACGAAGGATTTTGTGATGTCCGAAGGTCGCAGAATGATTGTCTAAGATTACTGCTTCAAAAATGAAAATTCACTAATTGAATCAGTAATTTCTCACTGATAGTCAAATTTCACTGAATAACAGTGGCACACTTTTCGCAGTTTAATCAGTCAATTTTCAGTTTTTTGACTGATTCAGATTTAGAGAGTTAAGCAGGAGATAACATAACAAAATTGGATATAAATTCGATTTCTGTGTCGAGAACATTGTGAGATGAATATCCCGCGCCGTTGTTTTCTGGTAGGTAAGGGCGAAACTGAAGAAGAGGAGTTGAAGATGTCATATTTGATTGCAAGGGTTGAAATAAGGATTCAATTTTTTCAAAAATATTACAAAAAAGTCGCTGAAGTATACATATGTTCCTGTATACTTGAAATAAATGGTTAATTTATTTTCCTTCTCTCCGAAGGTGTGAATTAAGATTCCGCTTCATTCAAATGATCGACTTTACCATTTCTTAAAAATAACAACTTTTCAGAATATAAAAAATATCCAAACGAAAAAATGGGTCTCAGTTTCGTGTTCGGAAAGTTGAATTATTCCCTTTAAAAGTACATATATACAAATGTGAAAAATGAGCAGTCAATACAGGAAATGGAAACAGCCAAATTTTAAAAACTTACGTTGCATTAGCATTCAGCGTACCTGTCAAAATATCCATATGAATTTTATTTTCATGATTTTTCAGATCATTTCCGAAATAAATTTTTTATCGTAATTTTTTCAATCATTAAAAATTATGAAATGAAAACAATTCTCTATCAGTTTTAAAATTTTCCACGAGTAAAGTTGGACAACATTAGTATTGCCGTACATTAGAAAGAAAACTCGCTGACTCAAAACTAAATTTCAAAATTTGAATGCTTTGATCCAGCGACGAATTTCCCGTAAGGCGCGTTAGGCGGGCGCCTAAGGCGCAAGAAAAAAGGGCGCAAAATTTGTTGGAAAAGTTGCCTTTCTACACATCAATATTTAAATTTGCCAATCCTTTGAAAAAAATTGCATCTAAAACAAGAAATTGTCCCTAGGTATATTCAAAGTGAAGAAAGGGAGGGAGTAAATGTCCTGCAAAAGGTTAAAAATGTCTCTTCATTATGCTCGAAAATTATAGTCATTTTTTGCTTTCCTAAATTCTGAAAAATTCAAGCAGTGTTTTAAAACTGATAATTTTTTGTAAAAAAGCGAATTTGAAGAATTGAAATTAATTTCTTTGGTGTATGTTTATGAAAAAAGCGAAATTTTGTCTTCCAAAGCCTTATCTCTCATTTTTAAATCAGTGAAAATAATCAAATTTCACTGAAAAACAGCCAAAATTGCAACTTGGGAAGAAATCAAAAAATCCACGGAAACTCACTGGAACATCAGCAAAATTGAAGAAATTTTCTAAAAAAAAAAAAAGGGAGAAATTCTTTGACAGTTCAGAAAAAATTTATTTGAAATGAGTGAATTCTGCTGAATTTTCAAGTGCTACGATTCTGTCAATTTATATTTGAGATTTTTCACTGATTCAAAAAGAAAGTTTTTTTTAAATGGATAACAAAAATTCAAGAGGTAGGAGTTCAATTGTAGAGGTGGAGAGAGAGAGAGAAGTTGAATATTCTTCAAAAAGGCGCAAGAAAAAAATTGTGCCTAAGGAGCAAAATTACGAAATTCGTCGCTGCTTTGATCTTACCAATGAAGTTAAGTAATTGAAGTAATTTGAACTGCTGAACATGATTCTGTAAAAAAAAATTCGTATGACAATAACTTCGTATGCAAAGAAAGTGAGAAATTCCATTTTGAGCCTGGTTAAACTTGAAACTACAAAAATCACGAAAAAAGGGTGAAATGAATTGAAAATTGGACAAGTGGTGTATAAATACGTATTTTGGGATATAATTGAGGAGCTTGGTATCAAAATGAAACATAAGCCTGTGACACTCTACCCATAACAGACCTTATGCGTCAGAAATTTTTCTTCTATTTCTTGTTCTCTAACTGTTGGAGAACAAAATTCGTGAAGAAAATTAGTAAATTTTTTCTGACACATAAGGTCTGTTCTGTTATAGAGTTTCACAGGCTTATGTTTCACTTTGATACACAGCTCCTCAATTACAAGAAAGATGTTTTCGACTAGAAATGGCCATTTTTATATGTGAAAAACGTTCTGAAAATATGGGTTTTCGCATTTATCAAGGTTTTCCATCTCCGCGACCTGAAAAATTCTGAAAAAAATATCACGTTGTACGTAGGGACTAGGTACTTGAAATATACTTTTTTCAGAATTGAACCTCTGAAACTTTATGTAGAAAACACGATTAGAAGTTTTCAAATGCGACTTTGGGCTAGAAAAAAATCGTCAAAAAATTTTGTCAAATCATTCACTACTACCCCTCAGTATAGAGTACAACTCACGAAGATTTGAAAAAATTTGGAAGTAAACTCGCGGAAATGAAAATTTTTAATGGAAAGACTGAGAAAAGTAAATTTTTACAACGTGGTTTTCAGACCATTAGGGCCCAATTCCATCGGTTATTTTCGAATTGAGATTCGCCTATCTTGACCGCGGGTACCCTTTGAAACGTATTGTCGCAAACTGTAATGTTGAGCCGAAAAATTTTCGAAATAGATGACTCAATGATCCTTGTTTCTACGAAAACAAATTTTTGGTACTAGTTTGAACCAGAAAAAACAGTACTTCGAATTAAAAAGAGACAACAATAAACGATTAAGTTTGATTTTAAGATAAAGTAGGTAGACCCTGTTCCTAATTTCAGCCCCTCGGCTATCTCGGATGTTTATGGTTTGATTTGGCGGAAAAAATCATACTACAATTTTTTCACAAGAAACACGCCTGGCATAAGAAAAATCACTCACAAGCCAAAGAAAAAAAAAATAAACACGAAAAACGATTTCGCTCGGATTATTTTTTTCAAAAATTTTAATATTGTTAGTCTTGTAAAAAGTACGTTCAGAATTTTTTTATTGAATAAAGGCTACCTAACGGTATATTCGATTTTTTTAAAATTGTGAATTTTTTTACCCCTCAAAATTTAAAAAACTGAAACTAAAAAATTTTGAGAACTGAAATATTTTCAAGAATAATTTTTTCCGGGTTCGAAACATCAGTGCTGACATTGATGAAACTCAAATATCGCAAACGTAGGGCAATGTAAGCTGCTAACGAGGGTTAAACTGATGATAATGTTACAAACGTTATCAATCTGATGAATCTCAGCGCTCAGCGCGGGAAGTCGAGAAGAAAGTATGCCCATCATCATCATCATCATCATCTCGCATTCGAAAATTTCATGATTTATTAACTCTATGGAAATGGTAAAAATGGCCAACTTGAGAGTTGAGATCCAAAGATATTGATACATCGTTCAATTATCAGCATCCCAACACTCACCAATTCACACGATAATTACAAAACATTTTTCAGCGAGGTAATTTCTTACAAATCACCATTCCTACATTTTGATACTGAATTACTGATCACATCAATAATTTTATCCTTACAGATTCGACAAAAACACTCAAAATGAAAAAACATCAGGCAGAACACACTAATATTTGTTCATCGTTGTTTCATCGATCGTACACCAACAATTGTCCAGCATTTATGTCGGTGAGAGAAAAAAAAATAGTTTTTTTTCATGAACGATAATCAGGTGAACAAAATTTAGTCAATTTTGTATTATTTCTGTTCAGAGCTCTTCCAATGATTACTCCAGTGATTTTGCTTATATTGATAAACGGAGCCCAGCATTCGTAGACAAAACATATGTGATAAAGGATGTCATCGAGACTCGTCGTATGATACTGACAGCACCTCCTCATTTCGGTAAAAGCGTTAATATATCCATGCTAAAGTATTTCTTTGAAATTGAAGTGAATAAAGAAACCGCCGAACCAATTACTCAATTCGACATACATAGCGAGCCAGTTACGGATACCTATAATTATAAACTATTTCAGAATCTCGCAGTACATCGTCTGCATCCAGAAATCATGGAAAATTGGTTCGGTAGACATCCCGTCATCCATATGGATTTTTCACTCAAAACAAGCATCAATTCGTACCAAGAAGCGGTCAATCATTGCCAAAATGTTGTTCGGAAGGCTTTTAAACAACACTCGTATCTACTTGAAAGCACGAAATGTAGGTCGGGTGGAGATATTATCATAAGAAGGTATTGCGATAATGTAGAGTTCCAGAAGCTGCAACAATCGAATGACAATACGTGGATTTGGGATATTTCCGACTTGATTAGGTATTTATATGAGCACTTTGGTAGAAAATGCATTTTTTTAGTAGACGAATACGATGCCGTATTCAGAGCATCTTTAGCGAGTACCGACAGAGATACTTTTCAAAAATGTAGAGGTTTATACGCAAGTTTAATTGATTCCCCCATACACAATTGGTATAATTCTAATAGAATAGCTGCCGTAGTTTTAAGTGGAATTTCGCCAATGGCAATTTATGGTACCAGAGATTTAGACCGTCTTTGGATGTGCGAATTTCTCGAATTCAATAACTATCAACGTAAGAAATTATTCGATTTTCACGGATTTACTCAGCAAGAATTCGACTTTTTAATGGATAAACACCACATACCGGCGGATATGAGGCAACAAGCCACTGAATACTATGGCGGCTACTGCTCGATGAAGAATAGAGACGAAAAATACTACAATCCATATTCTGTTGCTCGTTTCCTTCAAACAAAAGTAATTCAGGAATATTGGTCTCATTCAGAGTTTTTCGAAAAGTATCAATTTTTATTGGATATTGAAAGCGTGGACTTGATCATCAAGCCGTTAATTTTTGAAAGAACTATCGAAGCTACTCTAGAACGGCGACCTCTGGGTATTGATTATGGTTACCGTAATGAAAAATTGCACGATAAAACATACAGAAATAAAGGTTATCTAATAGCAAGTCTATATGAACAAGGCTATCTACAAACAGTCGAGTTTTTTGGAAGAGATTCTTGGGGAAATCGTAATTTACTAGTTAGAATTGCTAATAAAGAAGTCAAAATGATTTTAATAGAAGCGTTGAAGAAATATTACAGAACCTGTGGTAAATTCGACTGGGACTCGATGAAAGCTTGTGCCGAGCTTTTTGATGATATCGATTTCGCTAATAATCCGGATCTACGTGAAATATACCCGTTTTTAGAAAAATATTTCCATGGGTTCTTCGCTATGAATGAAGAGAGTTTCAAAGTTTGCAAATACGAAATCGAAAGCGAAGTCATTGAAGGGCGTTTGCGCTGGTTACTTTACAATATAGCGAGTCTCACGAAACATAGAACAACTATTATTGATCCATTTAAATACTCTAGGTATGAGAAAATACCTATTGATGAAATCACGCCCGATATAAAAATGTGTTCGAATGATGGCTGCATCATGATTCAAGTTAAATATGATACTACAGCTCAAGAAGCGTTGAATCAAATAATTTTACATTCAAGTCGAGATGAAACCATCAAATACTACGTATTGATTGGCCTAAATTTAAGCAAAGATAAACGTTTGAGCATGAAAGCGAAAATAGGCGATGATATCTTTACATATGGCAGCGAAGATGGTTCGTGAAATCGAGAAATATGACGAAATCAAATTTTATAGGTATCGAATAAGTTCTACTTCAGACTTAATTTTACTCTGATATTTGTTTTTTGTGAACACTTATAATTATCAAATTTCTAAATTGAATAAAATTGTTTGTAATTTTCACTATTTGATGGAAGTATTTTGATCAATTTAATTCAATCTAGCTTTTTTTTATCTAAATGACATAGTTTTCGAGAAAACTCAATTGATGTCCGAAGGTCGCAGAATGATGGTCTCCCTAAAAGATTACTGCTTTTAATCAGTCAATTTTCTGTTTTTTGACTGATTCAGATTTATAGAGTTGAGCAGGGGATAAGATAACAAAATTGGATATAAATTCGATTTGTGTGTCGACAGGGTGTCTAACAAACAGGACAAAATCCAAAACAGGACCAAAAGGACCTTCAGCAGCACCCTTAAAAATAGGTACGATAAATTTTGTACCCCCCCCCCCAAAAAAAAACCCTTGCGTATACTCGTTTTAAAGGAAATTTCAAGCGCTTTATTAACTTCTTCTTGGAAATACCCTTCTATCCCATAGAAAATATCAAATTGCAGTAGCATTGCTAGGAATTACTCAGAGAGAATCAGAACTTTCATAAATCGTTGGGAAGTGCTGTGCTATGTTCATTATTTTGGCCTCAAAAACCAAAAATTATAACAAATCCAAGTAGTGGGTGTCGAAATCTTTTTTTGAAGGGTACAAAATGGCCATAAAAAGTTGGATAGGAAAGTTATTTTCCCGTATAATTGCCTCAAAATAATTTGTTGGATTGTAATATTCTCGCGAGGGCGAAAATTTTTCAGAAAAAGTATCCAGAAGTTCAAATTTTCTCATCAAAATTCAATGTTTTTTCATGCTCTTTTTTTGACATCCAAAAAACAAGAAATTTTGTAATGAGCTCCTCTTCTCCCAAAAGTATTTTAAAAATAATTGTAAAGTTACTGAACCCGAGCGAAGCGAGGGTGAAAATTTTTTATAAAAAAATCCAAGTTGAAAATGTATTTAAACACAATGCTTCAACCGGAAAATTCTTGAAAAACTGAAATATTTTGAAAAAATTTGCAACTTTTACAAATTTTTGGTCAATTTTGCGGCTTTTTCGCGACTTTAGCGACTTTTCGCGACCAGTAGACACCTTGCCCAACCCCCCCCCCCCCCCAAAAAAAAAAAATAAACCTATTAAAAAAACATTTTTAAACAAAAATTTGCAATAATAATTGTTAGAAATCAGCGTAAATTTATTTCAAAAATTCAAGCATAAAAATAACCGGATTTTTATTGTTTCGTTTCAAATTCCTGACGATCTCCTCTTTCCAACGAGTACCCACACGATTTTTTTTTTTTAATTTTGGCAGCTAGATCTCAAAATAAATACAAAACAGGACTTTTCTCTAAAAAAGCCTCAAAGCAGGACCAAAAGGACCAAAACATGACCACTCAGCTCAAAGCAGGACCAACAGCACCAACAGAACTTGTTAGACATTCTGGTCGAGAACATTGCGATGAATATCCCGCGCCGTTGTTTTCTGGTAGGTAAGAGCGAAACTGAAGAAGAGGAGTTGAAGATGATTTGATTGCAAGGGTTGAAATACGGATTCAATTTTTTCAAAAATATTACAAAAAAGTCGCTGAAGTGTACATAATTCTGTATGCTTAAAAATAAATGGTTAATTTATTTTCCCCTTCTCCGAAGGTGTGAATTAAGATTCCGCTTCATTCAAATGATCGACTTTGCCATTTCTTAAAAATAACAACTTTTTAGAATAGAAAAAATATCCAAACGAAAAAATGGGTTTCAGTTTCGTGTTCGGAAAGTTGAATTATTCCCTTCATAAGTACATACACAAATGTGAAAAATGAGCAGTCAATACAGGAAATGAAAACAGCCAAATTTTAAAAACTTACGTTGGATTAGCTCAGCGTAGTACCGAATCAAAATATCCATATAAATTTTATTTTCGTGATTTTTCAGACCAAATTCCCGAAATAAATTTTGTATCGTAATTTTTTCAATCATTAAGAATTATGAAATAAAAACAATTCTCTTTCAATTTTAAAATTTTTCACGAGTAAAGTTGGACAACTTTAGTATTGCCATACATTAAAAAGAAAACTCGCCGACTCAAAACTAAATTTCAAAATTTGAATGCTTCGATCTTACAAAATGCGGAGTTAATTGAAGTAATTTGAACTGCTGAACATGAATCTGTAGAAAAAATTTTCGTATGACAATAACTTCGTATGCAAAGAAAGTGAGAAATTCCATTTTGAGCCTGGTTAAACTTGAAACTACAAAAATCACGAAAAAAGGGTGAAATGAATTGAAAATTGGACAAGTGGTGTATAAATACGTATTTTGGGATATATGTAATTGAGGAGCTTGGTATCAAAATGAAACATAAGCCTGTGACACTCTACCCATAACAGACCTTATGCGTCAGAAATTTTTCGTCTATTTCTTGTCCTCCAACTGTTGAAGAAATGAAGAACAAAATTCGTGAAGAAAATCAGTAAATTTTTCCTGGCACGTAAGGTCTGTTCTGTTGTAGAGTGTCACAGGCTTATGTTTCACTTTGATACCAAGCTCCTCGATAACAAGAAAGATTTTTTCGACTGAAATGGCCATTTTTATATGTGAAAAACGTTCTGAAAATATGGGTTTTTGCATTTATCAAGGTTTTTCACGACCTGAAAAATTCTGAAAAAAATATCACATTGTACATAGGGACTAGGTACTTGAAATATATACTTTTTCCAGAATTGAACCTCTGAAACGTTATGTAGAAAACACGTTTAGAAGTTTTTAAACGCGACTTTGGGCTAGAAAAAAATCGTCAAAAAATTTTGTCAAATCATTATAGAGTACAACTCACGAAGATTTAAAAAAATTTGGTAGAAAACTCGCGAAAATGAAAAGTTTTAATGGAAAGACTGAGAAAATAAATTTTTATTACTAGTTTGGGCCAGAAAAAATTGTACTACCTACTTTGAATTAAAAGGAGACAACGATAAACGAATAAGTTTGATTTTAAGATAAAGCAGGTAGCCGAATTTAGACCCTGTACCTAATTTGGGCCCCTC
This sequence comes from Pseudococcus jackbeardsleyi, assembly GCA_038380155.1. Classification (NCBI taxonomy): domain Eukaryota; kingdom Metazoa; phylum Arthropoda; class Insecta; order Hemiptera; family Pseudococcidae; genus Pseudococcus; species Pseudococcus jackbeardsleyi. The sequence goes on from CM076240.1 coordinate 9,090,158, forward strand.
GGATGTTTAAACAAACAAAAACTTCGTTTTGGTAAGAGGGGTTTTACCCTCGTGGATTCGGAGGAGAGCAGGACTCGTTCATATTGTCTAATTTAGAAGCTTGAAAAATCAAAATATACACGTATCTACGAAACAAATTTTCAGGGGGTTCAAATCAGGCCCCCAAAAAATTTGTGTCTCAAAAATTGACCTTTTGGGGGGAAAAATTCGCCAATAATCGATCTTTCAATATTTTGAGTTGTTCTTCCGAATAAGTGTAGTCAAGGCTTCAACCTACACGCTGATTTCAATTTTTGGGGGACCGAGGGATTTCGCTGCCATTCTACAACCCCAAAACAAAAAGGAGTCCAACTAAAGCTGATACCTTACTTTGGAAAAAAATTTGGAATTTTTAAAAATTTTGAGGACAAGAACTGAATTATTTTTGAGAACAACTGCATTCCATAATTTTATACGGGTTCGAAACATCAGTGCTGCCATTGATAAAACTCGAATGTCTTAAACATTGGGCAATGTAAGATGCTAAAAAGGGTTAAACTGATGAGAACTTCATAAACGTTATCAATCTGATAATTCTCAGAGCTGATCCAACACCACCTCTACATAAAGCCAGGACACCTGATAAGAATGCTGAGGTGCCAATTCGAAAGTAGGCCTAATTTTCTATTGTGTCTTATGGAAAAAAGCTCGTTTTTCTTAGTTTTTTGGCAATAACTTGAAAACTTGAGTGGACACATGGGTGTTTGAGACATGAAATTTAATCTACTTTTTCTCCTCTACAACCTCGTTTTTGTTTCAAAATTCTAGCATTAACCAGTCCAGCGGTATCGAAGTTCAAAATTCGAAAAAATCGCTAAAATCGTATTTTCCAAATTTCAAATTGAAATAGCGCAAAATTTTGAGTGAGCACATAGGTGTTTGAGATATGAAAAATGATCTACTTTTCACGCTCTACACGCTGGTTTTTTCCCCGCAACTCTAGCACCTACCAATCGAAAGTTATGAAAGCTCAAAAGTTCGAACTTTCATAACTTTTGATTGGTTGGTGCTAGAGTTGCGCGGAAAAAACCAGCTTGTAGAGCGTGAAAAGTAGATCATTTTCCATATCTCAAACACGTATGAGCTCACTCAAATTTTTCTGTAATTAATGATTAAAGTAAGCAATCGCGAGTAATTTAAATCACCGGACCACTCGCGATGTTGCCAAACGTTACTGTGTCCCGGCTTTATGTAGAGGTGGTGTTGGCTGATCGCGGGAAGAAAATATGCACATCATCTTGTATTCGAAAATTTCGTGAATTAACTCTTTCGAGGTAGAAACGGTCAACTTGAAAGTTGAGATTCGAAGATTTTGATACATCATTCAATTAATTTCAGCATCCTAACACTCACCAATTGCCACGATAATCACAGCATATTTTTCAGTTAGGTAATTTTTTTCAAATCACCACTCCTACATTTTTACGCCTGAATTACTAATCACATCGATAATTTTGTCCATACAGATTCGCCAAAAACACTCGAAATGAAAAAACATCAGGCAGAACACGCTAATATTTGTTCATCGTTGGTACATCGATCATATTCTAACAACTGTCCAGTATACACACAAGTGAGTGGTTAAAAAAAGAAAATTTTTTTCAATCAATTGTATTCCATGAACAAAATTTGATTAATTTTTCATTACTTCTGTTCAGGGATCTACAAATGATCATTCCAGTGATTTTGCTTACATTAGTAAACGGAGCCCAGCATTCGTAGACAAAACTTATGTGATAGAGGATATCATCGAGACTCGTAGTACGATACTGACAGCACCTCCTCATTTCGGTAAAAGCTTGAATATATCCATGCTAAAATATTTCTTTGAAATTGAAGTGAATAAGGAAACCGCCGAACCAATCACTCAATTCGACATATGCGAAGAGCCAGTTACGGATACCTATAATTATAAACTATTCGAGAATCTAGCAGTACATCGTCTGCATCCAGAAATCATGGAAAATTGGTTCGGTAGATATCCCGTCATCCACATGGATTTTTCCCTCAAAACAAGCATCAATTCCTACCAAGACGCGATCAATCATTGCAGAAATGTTGTTCGAGAGACTTTTAAACAACATTCTTATCTACTCAATAGCACAAAATGTAAGTTTTACAACGATGACGATTCATTCTTGAGAAAATATTGTGATGATGTAGAGTTCCAGAAAATACAAAAATCGAATGAAACAAGATGGTCCGGAGATTTTTCCTGGCTGATACGGTATTTATTCAAGCACTTTGGTAGAAAATGCATTTTTTTAGTGGACGAATACGATGCAATATTCAGGGCATCTATAGCGAATACTGATGAAGATACTTTTAACAGTTGTAGACGTCTATATACAAGTTTAATTGATCATACAATACACGTCCATGGTAATGTTGGCAATATAGCGGCTGTTGTTCTAAGTGGAATTTCGCCAATGGCAATCGTTGGTACAAGAGATTTAGACCGTCTTGAAATGTGCGAATTTCTCCAATTCAATAGCTATCAACCTAAGAAATTATTCGATTTTCACGGATTCACCCAGCAAGAATTCAACTTTCTAATGGATAAACACCACATACCGGCGGATATGAGGCAACAAGCCGCTGAATACTACGGCGGCTACTGCTTGATGGAGAATAGAAACGAAAATTTCTACAATCCGTATTCTGTTGCTGGTTTCCTCCAAACAAAAATAATCCAGGAATATTGTTCTAATTCAGAGTTTTTTGAAAAGCATCAATTTTTATTGAATTTTGAACGCGTGGACTTGATCATCAAACCGCTAATTTTTGAACAGGAGATAGAAATCACTCTCGAAAAGGATTTCTTTATTGAAGGATTGCATAAAAAAACTCCCGAACATACCAATTACCTAATGGAATGTCTATATGAACGAGGCTACCTACAAACAATTGACTTTTATGAAAGGAATTATTGGGGGAATTGTAATTTGCTAGTTAAAGTTGCTAATAAAGAAGTCAAAATGACTTTAATAGAAGAGTTGAAGAAATATTACAGAACCTGCGGAAAATTCGACTGGGACTCGATGAAAGCTTGTGCCGAGCTTTTTGATGATATCGATTTCGGTAATTGTAATCCGGATCTATGTAAAATATACTCGTTGTTGGAAAAATATTGCAATGGGTTCTTCAAAATGAATGATGAAAGCATCAAAGCTCGCAGTTACCAAAGCGAAAGTGAGGTCATTGAAGGGCATTTACGCCGGTTACTTTACAACGTAGCGAGTCTTACAAATTATAAAACAACAATGATTGATCGATACAAATATCATATTTGTAGGGAAGCACCTGCGATCACACCAGATTTAAAAATGTGTTCGAATCACGGCTGCATCATGATTAAAGCTAAATGCGATACTACAGCTCAAAAGGTATTGAATCAATTAATTGCATATCCTGGTCGAGACGAAACAGTCAAATACGTATTGATTGGATTGAATTTAAGCAAAGATAAACATTTGAGCATGAGTGCAAAAATAGGCAACGATTTCTTTACGTATGGCAGCGATAATCGTTTGTAAAATCGAGAAATCTATGGAAATAGAATTCTATATCGAATAAATATTCTATTTCAGACAATAATTTTACTGTTAATTCATTTGTTCTCTGTGAAATGTATTGCGTTCTTAAATAAAATAAAATTATTTTTGTACGGTACATAATTTTCGCCAAGTCGATTGATTAATTGCATCAGGTTAATTCAATCTAGAATTCGTTTTTTCCCCTTAAAAAAAACTCAATTACATAAAATGTTTTCGTCGCAATATGTTGGTCCTCCTAGAACCCCAACCAATTCAGAAAATTTTACCATTTTTCTCTGTAATGAAATTTTTTCAGGGTCAAAGGATCCACAAAGGTACGACGCGACGTACGAGAAACTTTGTTTACTATCGATATATACAATTTACACTTGAGATTTGTTGCGGGAAGCTGGAGGAGGGGACTTGAAATTGTTCAAAAAAAAATGTTTAAAAAGTGGCTAAAATGATATACCATGTTCGCATGTTCCTGTAGGTATGCTTAAAAATACGTAGGTGAACGGTTAACTTTCTAATTTTTTCTCGGAGTTTTCCTTCTCTCTGAAGAATGTGGATTAAAATTTTGCTTTTTAAAACAACTTTTCAGAATGAAATAACCAACGGAAAAATGGACCTCAGATTCATGTTTGGAAAGTTAAATTATTTCCTTGATAAATAGGTAAGTACACAAGTATTAAAGGTATTGAAAATAGCCAAATCCATACCTATCAACATTTTCATGATTTTTTCCGATTAAATTTCCAAAATCAATTTTTTTCAGAATTTTCTTAATCAATTACTTATTTATTAACAATTAATTTTAAAAAAGTATTATTTTACGCTTTTATAGGAAAAACTAATCGTCATACACAATTCTAACCTGCTGAACAGAAATCTGACATCATTGGTCATTTTTCCATAAGTAGGTATACTTAGTCGTTTTTCTTTGAAATAAAAACGATTTTCAATAAAATGTCGGAAACAAATGGAATATTGAAAAAATCATGTTTTTTCAAAGCTACGTCTCTTCACAATTTACAAAGTGAAAATAAGGGAGTCATTTTGAGGTGTCAATGACATCAAAATATACACGTACCCAAGACGTTTTCCATGTTAGGTATTCAACAATTTTCAGGAAGTAGGTACAAATTGAGCGCTCAAAAATTTGATGTCTCAAAAACTGATTTTTTGGGGAAAAAATAGGGTTTTCAATATGTCGAGCTGTTCTTCCGTATAGGTATAGGTGCAGTCAAGGCTCCTACATGCAGACTACATTTGTGAGGTCTGAGGAATTTTAAGCCAATTTCACAGCCCCAAAACAAAAAGAAGCCCAAATAAATAAGGCTGCCTTACCTTAACGTTAGTAAAAAATTGTGAATTTTTTAATCCCTCAAAATTTAAAAAACTGAAACTAAAATATTTTGAGAACTGAAATATTTTCAAGAATAATTTTTTTCCGGGTTCGAAACATCAGTGCTGACATTGATGAAGCTCAAATATCGCAAACATAGGGTAATGTAAGCTGCTAACGAGGGTAAACTGATGATAATTACAAACGTTATCATTTGGATGAATCTCAGCGCTCAGCGCGGGAAGTCGAGAAGAAAGTATGCCCATCATCTCGCATTCGAAACTTTTATGAATTATTAACTCTATGGAAATGGTAAAAATGGCCAACATGAGAGGTGAGATCCGAAGGTTTTGATACATCGTTCAATTATCACCAACCCAACAATTGCAAAACATTTTTCAGCCAGGTAATTTTTTACAAATCACCATTCCTACATTTTGATACTGAATTACTGATCACATCAATAATTTTAATCCTTACAGATTCGACAAAAACACTCAAAATGAAAAAACATCAGGCAGAACACACTAATATTTGTTCATTGTTGTTTCATCGATCGTACACCAACAATTGTCCAGCATTTATGTCGGTGAGAGGGGGGAAAAAATAAGTTTTGTTTTTTATGAACTATAATCAAGTGAACAAAATTTAATCAATTTCGTATTATTTCTGTTCAGAGCTCATCCAATGATTATTCCAGTGATTTCGCTTATATTAGTAAAAAGAGCCCAGCATTCGTAGACAAAACTTATGTGATAAAGGATGTCATCGAGGCTGATCGTATGATACTGACAGCACCTCCTCATTTCGGTAAAAGCGTTAATATATCCATGTTGAAGTATTTCTTTGAAATTGAAGTGAATAAAGAAACCGCCGAACCAATTACCCAATTCGACATACATTGCGAGCCAGTTACGGATACTTATAATTATAAACTATTCGAGAATCTCGCAGTACATCGTCTGCATCCAGAAATCATGGAAAATTGGTTCGGTAGACATCCCGTCATCCATATGGATTTTTCACTCAAAACAAGCATCAATTCGTACCAAGAAGCGGTCAATCATTGCCAAAATGTTGTTCGGAAGGCTTTTAAACAACACTCGTATCTACTTGAAAGCACGAAATGTAGGTCGGGTGGAGATATTATCATAAGAAGGTATTGCGATGTTGTAGAGTTCCAGAAGCTGCAACAATCGAATGACAATACGTGGATTTGGGATATTTCCGACTTGATTAGGTATTTATATGAGCACTTTGGTAGAAAATGCATTTTTTTAGTAGACGAATACGATGCAGTATTCAGAGCATCTTTAGCGAGTACCAACGGAAATACTTTTCAAAATTGTAGATGTTTATACGAGAAGTTAATTGATTTACCCATACACAATTCATATAATTTTGGTAAAATAGCAACTGTAGTTTTAAGTGGAATTTCGCCAATGGCAATTATTTATGGTACCAGAGATTTAGACTATCTTTGGATGTGCGAATTTCTCCAATTCAATGGATTTCTACGTGAGAAATTATTCGATTTTCACGGATTTACTCAGCAAGAATTCGACTTTTTAATGGATAAACACCACATACCGGCGGATATGAGGCAACAAGCCACTGAATACTACGGCGGCTACTGCTGGATGAAGAATAGAGACGAAAAATACTACAATCCATATTCTGTTGCTCGTTTCTTTCAAACAAAAGTAATCCAGGAATATTGGTCTCATTCAGAGTTTTTCGAAAAGTATCAATTTTTATTGGATATTGAAAGCGTGGACTTGATCATCAAGCCGTTAATTTTTGAAAGAACTATCGAAGCTACTCTAGAACGGCGACCTCTGGGTATTGATGATGGTTACCTTAATGAAAAATTGCACGATAAAACATACAGAAATAAAGCTTATTTAATAGCAAGTCTATATGAACAAGGCTATCTACAAACAGTCGAGTTTTTTGGAATAGATTCTTGGGGAAATCGTAATTTGCTAGTTAGAATTGCTAATAAAGAAGTCAAAATGATTTTAATAGAAGCGTTGAAGAAATATTACAGAACCTGTGGTAAATTCAACTGGGACTCGATGAAAGCTTGTGCCGAGCTTTTTGATGATATCGATTTCGCTAATAATCCGGATCTACGTGAAATATACCCGTTTTTAGAAAAATATTTCCATGGGTTCTTCGCTATGAATGAAGAGAGTATCAAAGTTTGCAAATACGAAATCGAAAGCGAAGTCATTGAAGGGCGTTTGCGCTGGTTACTTTACAATATAGCGAGTCTCACGAAACATAGAACAACTATTATTGATCCATTTAAATACTCTAGGTATGAGAAAATACCTATTGATGAAATCACACCCGATATAAAAATGTGTTCGAATGATGGCTGCATCATGATTCAAGTTAAATATCATACTACAGCTCAAGAAGCGTTGAATCAAATAATTTTACATTCAAGTCGAGATGAAACCATCAAATACTACGTATTGATTGGCTTAAATTTAAGCAAAGATAAACGTTTGAGCATGAAAGCGAAAATAGGCGATGATATCTTTACATATGGCAGCGAAGATGGTTCGTAAAATCGAGAAATATGACGAAATCAAATTTTATAGGTATCGAATAAGTTCTACTTCAGACTCAGTTTTACACTGATATTTGTTTTTTGTGAACACTTATAATTATCAAATTTCTAAATTGAATAAAATTGTTTGTAATTTTCACTATTTGATGGAAGTATTTTGATCAGTTTAGGCCTAATTCAATCTAGCTTTTCTTTATCTAAATGACATAGTTTTCGAGAAAACTCAATTACGAAGGATTTTGTGATGTCCGAAGGTCGCAAAATGATGGTCTCCCTAAAAGATTACTGATTTTAATCAGTCAATTTTCTGTTTTGTGACTGATTCAGATTTATAGAGTTGAGCAGGGGATAAGATAACAAAATTGGATATAAATTCGATTTCTGTGTCGAGAACATTGCGATGAATATCCCGCGCCGTTGTTTTCTGGTAGGTAAAGGCGAAACTGAAGAAGAGGAGTTGAAGATGATTTGATTGCAAGGGTTGAAATACGGATTCAATTTTTTCAAAAATATTACAAAAAAGTCGCTGAAGTGTACATGATTCTGTATGCTTAAAAATAAATGGTTAATTTATTTTTCCCCTCTCCGAAGGTGTGAATTAAGATGCCGCTTCATTCATATGATCGACTTTGCCATTTCTTAAAAATAACAACTTTTTAGAATAGAAAAAATATCCAAACGAAAAAATGGGTCTCAGTTTCGTGTTCGGAAAGTTGAATTATTCCCTTCATGAGTACATACACAAATGTGAAAAATGAGCAGTCAATACAGGAAATGAAAACAGCCAAATTTTAAAAACTTACGTTGGATTAGCTCAGCGTAGTACCTAATCAAAATATCCATATAAATTTTATTTTCGTGATTTTTCAGACCAAATTCCCGAAATAAATTTTGTATCGTAATTTTTTCAATCATTAAAAATTATGAAATAAAAACAATTCTCTATCAGTTTTAAAATTTTCCACGAGTAAAGTTGGATAACTTTAGTATTGCCGTACATTAAAAAGAAAACTCGCTGACTCAAAACTAAATTTCAAAATTTGAATGCTTCGATCTTACAAAATGGAGTTAATTGAAGTAATTTGAACTGCTGAACATGAATCTGTAGAAAAAATTTTCGTATGACAATAACTTCGTATGCAAAGAAAGTGAGAAATCCAATTTTGAGCCTTGTTAGTATGCTGTAAATACTTATGTAGGTACGTATTGGAACTTGAAATTACAAAAATCACGAAAAAAAGGTGAAATGAATTAAAAATTGGACAAGTGGTGTATAAATAGTACGTATTTTGGGATATAATTGAGGAGCTTGGTATCAAAATGAAACATAAGCCTGTGACACTCTACCCATAACAGATCTTATGCGTCAGAAATTTTTCGTCTATTTCTTGTCCTCCAACTGTTGAAGAACAAAATTCGTAAAGAAACTCAGTAAATTTTTTCTGACACATAGGTAAGATCTGTTCTGTTGTAGAGTGTCACAGGCTTATGTTTCACTTTGATACCAAGCTCCTCGATAACAAGAAAGATTTTTTCGACTAAAATGGCCATTTTTATGTGTGAAAAACGTTCTGAAAATATGGGTTTTCGCATTTATCAAGGTTTTTCACGACCTGAAAAATTCTGAAAAAAATATCACTAGGGTGTTTCATTTTTATATGGGAAAAAATTTTTTTCGATATTTTTGACGTGCCGCCCTCTTAAAATGTTCATTAGACCTAGAAAAGAGGAAATACCAAAAATCAGCCCAAAAAAATGATATTAAGTGGTGGCGCAAGAAAGGTAAAGTTACGAATATGATTTGCCCGATGTTTGCATGAATCGCCGCGACCAACCGTGCGAATTTAGTTATCACACGCGCAATGTTCCGTAAATCTTTGTAATGATATAAAATGAATTTTTCGTTATTCTTTTGAAAACATATTTTATGTTATTTGTTGTTAAACAGTTTTTTGTATTACTTTCAATTTTAACTTGAGAAATTGACCTACCGAATAAAATGTCGAATTTTAGACCTTTTTTTACATTGTGTTATATGGCAAATTTTCAGCTCGTTTGCGCCACCACTTAGAATAATTTTTTCGGGGTAAAATTTTTATGGAAGTCTAACCTCATCAGGAGGAACAAAATGAGAGGGCGGCACGACCAAATTTCGAAAAAAATGTTACTTGAAACACCCTAAATATCACATTGTACATAGGGACTAGGTACTTGAAATATACTTTTTCCAGAATTGAACCTCTGAAACGTTATGTAGAAAACACGTTTAGAAGTTTTTAAATGCGACTTTGGGCTAGAAAAAAATCGTCAAAAAATTTTGTCAAATCATTATAGAGTACAACTCACGAAGATTTAAAAAAATTTGGTAGAAAACCCGCGAAAATGAAAATTTTTAATGGAAGGACTGAGAAAATAAATTTTTGGTACTAGTTTGGACCAGAAAAAATTGAACTACCTACTTTGAATTAAAAGGAGACAACGATAAACGAATAAGTTTGATTTTAAGATAAAGTAGGTAGCCGAATTTAGACCCTGTACCTAGTTTGGGCCCCTCGGATGTTTAAGCAAACAAAAACTTCGTTTTGGTAAGAGGGGTTTTACCCCCGTGGATTCGGAGGAGAGCAGGACTCGTGTATATTACGTGTGTCTGATTTAGAAGCTTGAAAAATCAAAATATACACGTATCTACGACGTTAATTAAACAAATTTTCAGGGGGTTCAAATCAGGCCCCTAAAAAATTTGTCTCAAAAATTGACCTTTTGGGGGAAAAAATCGCCAATAATCGATTTTTCAATTTTTGAGTTGTTCTTCCAAATAAGTGTAGTCAAGACTTCAACCTACACGCTGATTTCAATTTTGGGGGACCGAGGGATTTCGCTGCCATTCTACAACCCCAAAACAAAAAGAAGTCCAATTAAAGCTGATACCTTACTTTGGTAAAAAATTTGGAATTTTTTAAAATTTTGAGGACAAGAACTGAAATATTTTTGAAAACAAATGCATTCCATAATTTTATACTGGTTCGAAAAATCAGTGCTGCCATTGATAAAACTCGAATGTCTCAAAAATTAGGCAATGTAAGATACTCCAAAAGGAGTAACTTCGTAAACGTTATCAATCTGATAATTCTCAGCGCTGAGCGCGGGAAGAAAATATGCTCATCATCTCGTATTCGAAAATTTCGTGAATTAACTCTTTCGAGATAGAAACGGTCAACTTGAAAATTGAGATTCAAAGATTTTGATACATCGTTCAATTAATTTCAGCATCCTAACACTCACCAATTGCCACGATAATTACAGCATATTTTTCAGTTAGGTAAATTTTTTCAAATCACCACTCCTACATTTTTACGCCTGAATTACTAATCACATCGATAATTTTGTCCATACAGATTCGCCAAAAACACTCGAAATGAAAAAACATCAGGCAGAACACGCTAATATTTGTTCATCGTTGGTACATCGATCATATTCTAACAACTGTCCAGTATACACACAAGTGAGTGGTTAAAAAAAGGAAAAATTTTTTCAATCAATTGTATTCCATGAACAAAATTTGATTAATTTTTCATTACTTCTAATCAGGGATCTACAAATGATCATTCCAGTGATTTTGCTTACATTAGTAAACGGAGCCCAGCATTCGTAGACAAAACTTATGTGATAGAGGATATCATCGAGACTCGTAGTACGATACTGACAGCACCTCCTCATTTCGGTAAAAGCTTGAATATATCCATGCTAAAATATTTCTTTGAAATTGAAGTGAATAAGGAAACCGCCGAACCAATCACTCAATTCGACATATGCGAAGAACCAGTTACGGATACCTATAATTATAAACTATTCGAGAATCTAGCAGTACATCGTCTGCATCCAGAAATCATGGAAAATTGGTTCGGTAGATATCCCGTCATCCACATGGATTTTTCCCTCAAAACAAGCATCAATTCTTACCAAGACGCGATCAATCATTGCAGAAATGTTGTTCGAGAGACTTTTAAACAACATTCTTATCTACTCAATAGCACAAAATGTAAGTTTTACAACGATGACGATTCATTCTTAAGAAAATATTGTGATGATGTAGAGTTCCAGAAAATACAAAAATCGAATGAAAAAAGATGGTCCGGAGATTTTTCCTGGCTGATACGGTATTTATTCAAGCACTTTGGTAGAAAATGCATTTTTTTAGTGGACGAATACGATGCAATATTCAGGGCATCTATAGCGAATACTGATGAAGATACTTTTAACAGTTGTAGACGTCTATATACAAGTTTAATTGATCATACAATACACGTCCATGGTAATGATGAAAAAATAGCGGCTGTTGTTCTAAGTGGAATTTCGCCAATGGCAATCGTTGGTACAAGAGATTTAGACCGTCTTGAAATGTGCGAATTTCTCCAATTCAATAGCTATCAACCTAAGAAATTATTCGATTTTCACGGATTCACCCAGCAAGAATTCGACTTTCTAATGGATAAACACCACATACCGGCGGATATGAGGCAACAAGCCGCTGAATACTACGGCGGCTACTGCTTGATGGAGAATAGAAACGAAAATTTCTACAATCCGTATTCTGTTGCTGGTTTCCTCCAAACAAAAATAATCCAGGAATATTGTTCTAATTCAGAGTTTTTTGAAAAGCATCAATTTTTATTGAATTTTGAACGCGTGGACTTGATCATCAAACCGCTAATTTTTGAACAGGAGATAGAAATCACTCTCGAAAAGGATTTCTTTATTGAAGGATTGCATAAAAAAACTCCCGAACATACCAATTACCTAATGGAATGTCTATATGAACGAGGCTACCTACAAACAATTGACTTTTATGAAAGGAATTATTGGGGGAATTGTAATTTGCTAGTTAAAGTTGCTAATAAAGAAGTCAGAATGACTTTAATAGAAGAGTTGAAGAAATATTACAGAAGCTGCGGTAAATTCGACTGGAACTCGATGAAAGCTTGTGCCGAGTTTTTCGATGATATCGATTTCGGTAATTGTAATCCGGATCTATGTAAAATATACTCGTTGTTGGAAAAATATTGCAATGGGTTCTTCAAAATGAATGATGAAAGCATCAAAGCTCGCAGTTACCAAAGCGAAAGTGAGGTCATTGAAGGGCATTTACGCCGGTTACTTTACAACGTAGCGAGTCTTACAAATTATAAAACAACAATGATTGATCGATACAAATATCATATTTGTAGGGAAACACCTGCGATCACACCAGATTTAAAAATGTGTTCGAATCACGGCTGCATCATGATTAAAGCTAAATGCGATACTACAGCTCAAAAGGTATTGAATCAATTAATTGCATATCCTGGTCGAGACGAAAATGTCAAATACGTATTGATTGGATTGAATTTAAGCAAAGATAAACATTTGAGCATGAGTGCAAAAATAGGCAACGATTTCTTTACGTATGGCAGCGATAATCGTTTGTAAAATCGAGAAATCTATGGAAATAGAATTCTATATCGAATAAATATTCTATTTCAGACAATAATTTTACTGTTAATTCATTTGTTCTCTGTGAAATGTATTGCGTTCTTTAATAAAATAAAATTATTTGTATGGTACATAATTTTCGCCATGTCGATTGATTAATTGCATCAGGTTAATTCAATCTAGAATTTATTATTTTTTTTCTTAAAGAAAACTCAATTACATAAAATGTTTTCGGGTTCCAAAGTCTCAATATGCTATAACCCCAACCAATTCAGAAAATTTTACCTTTTTTCTCTGAAATGAAATTTTTCAGGGTCTATGGATCCACAAAGGTACGACGTACGAGAAACTTTGTTTACTATCGATGTATACAATTTACAGTTGAGATTTGTTGCGGGAAGCTGGAGGAGGGGACTTGAAATTGTTCAAAAAAATATTTTTAAAAAGTGGCTGAAATGATATATCATGTTCGCACGTTCCTGTAAGTATGCTTAAAAAAAAAAAGGTAAAGGTTAACTTTCCAATTTTTTCTCTTGAGGTTTTTCTTCTCTCTGAAGAATGTGGATTAAAATTTTGCTTTTCAAACAGCTTTTCAGAATGAAATAACCATCGAAAAAATGGACCTCAGATTCATGTTTGGAAAGTTGAATTATTCCCGTGATAAATAGGTAAGTACACAAATATTAAAGGTATTGAAAATAGCCAAATGTTGAAAACTAACGTCACGTCGGATTAATATTCTGCGTATCAAAATATCCATACCTATTAACATTTTCATGATTTTTCTGATCAAATTTCCAAAATCAATTTTTTCAGAATTTTTTTAATCAATTACTCGCCAATTAACAATTATTAATTTTTAAAAAGTATTATTTTAGGCTTTTATAGGAAAAACTAATCGTCATACACAATTTTAACCTGCTGAACAGAAATCTGACATTGGTCATTTTTCCATAAGTATAGTCGTTTTTCTTTTGGTTAATACAGTGAAATAAAAACGATTTTCAATAAAATGTCGGAAACAAATGGAATATTGAAAAAATCATGTTTTTTTGAAGCTACGTCTCTTCACAGTATACAAATTGAAAATAAGGGGGTCATTTTGAGGTGTCAATGACAGATGTAGATATGCATTTGGTAGAAAAATTGAAAAAAACGTCTTTGACCGAAAATTCAATAATTTTACCTTGCTACCTCGTATAATCAAACTTGAAGATTACGCTGGACTTGAGATCTCAAAAATGAGTTTGAATTCGAATTCAGTGACTTCATAAATAGGTATTACGAATGATACGTTACACGAAAATTTTCTACTTTGACGGAAATTTAAGAGTGCGCTGAGCCAAAAGAAGCGGAAAGGTAATTTAATCGAGAAACTGAATCAAAATTCATACTCAAGTTCACCGAAAACATAAAACAAGGGATCAATTGCCTGACGTAAAAAAATCAGTGCCAATATAAATGAGACTTGAAAACATAATAAAAAAATTTCATCTCTTCGTTTGAAATGTCAAAGATAAATTATTGAGATATCCATTAAAAAAACAATCCTAGTCCGTTTTGAAATTTAGACTTCAAAAAAAGAAATTTACACTGAGAAGAATCCTAATAACGATAATTTATTCCGACATGATTTATGGGAATAGACTAGCTCCTAAATAATTTTCGCGCACCGAATGATTTTGCCAAATTACACCGTAAATTACCGGTAATTCATAGGGATGATGGATGCCTTTGCGGGAGGAGTTGATTTCCAATTTTCACTGAGGTACATAATAATTATGAAAATAAAATTTAAAAAATTTGTATTTTCCATTTTTGAATTTTTTACGCAATTTTCTTGATTTTTTGTGCGAAAAGTGTTTTTACTCGATACTTGCTCGAATTAAATCATAATTTATTAAGCTTTTTTTTCGTTTTAAAACATTTTCTTTTCTGATTGAAACCATCCAAAATGCGTTTAAAATTTAAACGAAATTAAAACACAATTTTTTTTACTGATATGTGATTCTGATCTATCATTAAATGATGAATTGGCATATCCAGGTAGAAATTTTTTCTTCATTTCGTTAAGGGTTTTTCATGGGATTTTCATGATTTTGAATTTTTCATCAAAATAGTTTTACCTAGGTTTCATGAGGTATCTACATTTTTTTGACAATTTTCAATAACCAAAGTCTTATATTTATAGAACATGATTGTAGACCGAGCAGAGTTCAACTGTTGAAAAAACTAAGCATCCTGAAAGAAAATGAATTAAAATAACTACATAAATGGACTCAAAAGAATGAAAATTCAACGAACTAAATTTTTTGTTCTGTATTCTATTTTTTTTTTTTTTTTGCTTCAGGAAATCGATTTTTTATAATGAACCCTATTTTTCAATTATCCTCATTTATAACAATCCGCTAAAATCAACCAGAATGTTATCAAAAAAAGTAAAAAATTTAAATTTCAACAAAAAATTTAGATGGTGAAAATTGAAAAATCCTAATAAGTTGGGATGTTCATTATTAATCAATTCTGAAAATAATGGAAAAGGAGGTACTTCAAAATCAAATTGTTCAAAACAATAACACCTGATCGTAAATTTCCTTACTCTTAGGTTGCACCATATCACAAAATACTTGGGAAAAAATGGTGAAACTTGGCAAATAGACGAAAAATCATTAGTGCGCAAAAATGATTTAGGAGTTAGTGCTCATACTGACCTCGAATTCTTATATTTTGAACATTATTTCCATTGGAGCGAATAAGGGGGTAGTGAGTGAAGCTGGCACCCATTTTTTAGGTACCTCTACCTATCTATCTACTTGGTAAATTCAAAACTTTTTGTTGCAAAATGAAAAGTTGAACCAAAAAAATTTCGAAATAGATAACTTAACGATCCTTTTTTCAGTTTTTTCAAGAAAAAAAATTGTACTCGTACTTCGAATCAGAATGAGAAAATGATGAAAAAATTTGCAAAATATGCAAAATAAAATTTGGCAGGTAACTTCCTCTCAGAATTTCTAGAATCGCGATAATATCGTAAAAAGTATGCAAATCATCTTCATTATAGAAAAATAATTCAAATATCGCAAACGTTGACCAAATCGTTATCAATTTGATAATCGTCGACGCGGAAAGAAATATTAGCTTCAGCACGCATTCGAAAATTTCACGAATCAACTATTTGGATATTGTAAAAATTGCCAATTTGTGACTCGAAGGTTTCGATTCGATGCATCGTTCAATCATCACTTCATCAGCATTCAGCATCCAAACATTCGCCACTTGCCCGGATAACAGCAGAATATTTTTCGGCGAGGTAATTTTTTACAAATCCTTCAAAAAAATCACTATCGCAACGCTATATTTTTATCCTGATCAGATGATACATTTACGATTACCAAATACAGAAGAAAAATGACGTTTCTGAAACAATTTAACTTTATTTTGCCCTCAAAGATTCATCAAAAAAACTCAAAATGAAGAAACACCAGGCAGGAGACAATAACATTTGTTCATCGTTGATTCATCGATCGTATACCAACAATTGTCCAGCATTTATATCGGTGAGAGAGAAAAAAAATAGTGTTCTTCCCATGAACTATCATCAAATGAATAAAATTTAATAGATTTTGCATTATTTCTGTTCAGGCATCTTCCAATGATTATTCCAGTGATTTTTCTTACATTCGTAAACGGAGCCCAGCATTCGTAGACAAAACATATGTGATAAAGGATGTCATCAAGACTGATCGTATGATATTGACAGCACCTCCTCATTTCGGTAAAAGCGTTAATATATCCATGCTAAAGTATTTCTTTGAAATTGAAGTGAATAAAGAAACCGCCGAACCAATTACCCAATTCGACATACAATGCGAGCCAGTTACGGATACCTATAATTATAAACTATTTCAGAATCTCGCAGTACATCGCCTGCATCCAGAAATCATGGAAAATTGGTTCGGTAGACATCCCGTCATCCATATGGATTTTTCACTCAAAACAAGCATCCATTCGTACCAAGACGCTGTCAAACATTGCCAAAATGTTGTTCGAGGGGCTTATAAACAACACTCTTATCTACTTAATAGCACGAAATGGAGGCTCAGTGAAGATGTTATCATAAGAAGGTATTGCGATAATGCAGAGTTCCAGAAGCTGCAACAATCGAATGACAATACGTGGACTTACGATATTTCCTACTTGATTGAGTATTTATTTGAGCATTTCGGCAGAGAATGCATTTTGCTAGTAGACGAATACGATGCCGTATTCAGAGCATCTTTAGCGAGTACCGACGAATATACTTTTAAAGAATGTAGACGATTATACGAGAATTTAATTGATTACCCCATACACACGTCATTTGAATCTCGTTATATAGCTGCTGTAGTTTTAAGTGGAATTTCGCCAATGGCAATTTATGGTACCAGAGATTTAGACAGTCTTCAAATGTGCGAATTTCTCCAATTCAATGGACTTCGACGTAAGAAATTATTCGATTTTCATGGATTTACTCAGCAAGAATTCGACTTTTTAATGGATAAACACAACATACCGGCGGATATGAGGCAACAAGCCACTGAATACTACGGCGGCTACTGCTCGATGAAAAATAGAGACGAAAAATACTACAATCCATATTCAGTCGCTCGTTTCCTCCAAACAAAAATAATCCAGGAATATTGGTCTAATTCGGAGTTTTTCGAAAAGTATCAATTTTTATTGGATATTGAAAGCGTGGACTTGATCATCAAGCAGTTAATTTTTGAAAGAACTTTCAAAGCTACTCTAGAACGGCAAAAAATGGATGGTTACCTTATTGAAGCATTGCATGATAAAACATCCTGTAATCCCTATCATACTGCTTACTTGATAGCATGCCTGTATGAACAAGGCTACTTACAAACAGTCGAGTATTATAAAACACATTTTCGATGGGAACGTGATTTGCTAGTTAAAGTTGCTAATAAAGAAGTCAAACTAACTTTACTAGAAGAGTTGAAGAAATATTACAGAACCTGCGGTAAATTCGACTGGAACTCGATGAAAGCTTGTGCCGAGTTTTTCGATGATATCGATTTCGGTATTTGTAATCCTGATCTATGTAAAATATACTCGTTGTTGGAAAAATATTGCAATGGGTTCTTCAAAATGAATGAAGAAAGCATCAAAGCTCGCAGTTACCAAAGCGAAAGTGAAGTCGTCGAAGGGCATTTACGCCGGTTACTTTACAACGTAGCGAGTCTTACAAATTATAAAACAACAATGATTGATCGATACAAATATCATATTTGTAGGGAAACACCTGCGATCACACCAGATTTAAAAATGTGTTCGAATCACGGCTGCATTATGATTCAAGCGAAATACGATGCTACAGCCGAAGAGGCGTTAAATCAAATAATTTTACATTCCAGTCGAGACGAAACTATCAAATATGTATTAATTGGCTTAAATTTAGGCAAAGATAAACGACTGAGCATGAGTACCAAAATTGGCGATGATTTCTTAACATATGGCAGCGAATAGCGAATATCGTTCGGAACTGTATGACGAAATGGGATTCTAGATCGAACGAGTGCTTATTCTATTTCAGAAAATAATTTTACTGACTTTTATAATTATTGCGTTCTTTAATAAAATAAAATCAATGGTAATTTTTACCATTATAGTTCGATTGAGTTATTGGTTCAGATTAATTTAATCTATAATTTGTTTTCTTTTCCTAAATGCTATCGTTTTTGAGATAACTCAATTACGAAGAATTTTTTCAAACCTCAACGTTGCGGTATATTGATCTTCCTAGTTCCTAAACCTTCTAGCAATTCAGAAAATTCACCCTATTTTCTCTGCAATAAAACTTTTTGAGTTCGATCGATCCACAAAAATTAAAAAATTATTTCTAAAATTGTAAATAGTGAAATAAAAATCATGTTTTAATCCGATTTTGAACTATTAACACACCATTTTTTTCGAAAAAATTCAAGAGGGTGCCAGATTACTTCTGAGCACAAGTGACATTTTTTTTAGGTTTACGTATCGCTACTTTACCTTTTCAAATCCCATTTAAAGGCTATTTTTAGGATAAAAAAAAATTGAAAAATTTGATGAATGTTCATCTGCAATGTAGGTATGTAGTAATCACAAACATTTTTTACTTTGACTGAAATTTAAGGGTATGGCGAGCTGAAAGGAATGGACCAGGTAATTAAATCGAGAAACTGAATCAAAATTCACACTCAACTTCACCGAAAACAAAAATAAGTGATAAATCACACAATATTTTTGTTTTTAAGAATTTTTTTGTCTCTTTTAGCACTCGGTATCTTGGATAAATTATAATCATAACGTTAGCACAGCAAATTCAATCGACCAGATGAATAATAATGTTCGCACATCAAACTTTTTCACATTTCATAATCTAAAATTTTCAACATGCTTATGGCTCAGTTCCATCATTCATAATGATTTTTTAAAAATGAGCGTGGGATAGAAATTCAAAATACTTTCTCAAGAATCGTCCTCGTTATCTACTTTTTCCCTTGCAAATCGATCGACCCTACTAAAAAATCATTTTTATTGGTACTTTCTCAATTATCGATGAAAAAATTCACTTAAGAAATAGTCAGAATTAAGTTACTGGTCAGTAAAATGAAAATTTATATTTTTTACCTACTGATAGGAAAAACACTTAATTCGAAATTAAAAATTCACTTCGTGAATCAGTAGTTTTCCAATGATTTCTGCAGCTATTCAATTCTGGCTATATTTTATCAGCGAGTTTTCATTGAATCAATTCAGAAAGTGGAAACTGCATATTATTTGGTTTCAGCGAAGTCCTCGCGAACATCAGAAAAAATAATTCAGAGATAAATTTTCTTGATTCTTATTTTCTGATGCATGTGAATCCTGCCGAAGGCATTGAATATTTTTGGAATTAAATTTTTTTAGACTCCCATCGATAGCTATTTTCCCGATCAGTTCAAGTCCCCAAAAGACTTCATTCATGAATACTATTCACGAATGAAAATTTTCCTTGATATAAACGTGCATCTAAAAATACGTGTATGTAAATTGATGATATGCTCCTTCGAATGCAAATAAACCTGTTTTTGGACCCATTCTGAACGGCAAAACTTAGGATAATTTTCAAAAAAAAAAAAACATACCCCGCAAATTAAATTTCTATCAAAAAACTAAAACGGGTTCCACAGGGAGAGGGTGGCCCAATAGAACATTTTATATCAATTGAGTGTATTATTGAAATTTATGATTTTCACCTCCTGAGGTACATTTACTTGGGATTGGAAATTAGGAATTCAATTTGGGATACCTACAATAACAATTTTTGGCCCAATCCTGAATCATCCTTGTTGTGAAGTAATTTACCTGTATTTTTTCGAAAAAGAACCCCATTTTTGAATAGAAAAATTAGCAAAAGGAAAAACTTTTTGTTGAGATAGTAGAAAATTTTGTATTTTCAGATAAAAAAAGTAGAGAAAATCGCAAAAAAATCAAAATCTTCGCAACAAGACGTTAAAAATCACACTATTTGCTGCACAAGATAGAACCAACAAGTTTTAAAAACTAAACCCCACTATAAACCAAAACCAAAAACCAAACAAGTCCAGAAACTGAAAAATATTTTCTGAACACATGAAACGTTCGAAATAATACCGATGCAAAAATAGGGGGAAAAATTACAAAATATAATTTGGTTTCTCCGCCTGACTTTCATAAATTGGAAAGATTGAGAAAGGACATTTCTCAAATATTTTCGGAGAATTTTTACAACTATGTCATTTAAAATTTCACAAAAATGAAAATTTTTGCATAAATATTGGAAAAATGCTCAATAAGGCCGAAAAAAAAAAGAAAAATTGTAGAAATATGCTGAAAGTGAAAGTCTAACGTCAAAAATAAGCAAATTAATTGAAAAATATGCAAAATGAAATTTGGTTTCTTCATCTTAGAATTTCATGAATCGCAAATGATGAATTTTACAAAGAAAAAAAAACTTCAAGCATAAATATAATTTGTATAAAATCACGATGAGTCTCTTTAGTAACTTCAAATTTTTGCGAGAAGATTCAAACAAATATTTTGAAAAAATTGCCATGCCTTATTTAAATTATTTATTAAAGGCGAATGAAAATTTTTTTCAATTTTTGAAAATGAGCTTGATCTTTGGGTCAAAAAGCTTCAGTTTGCATGACTATAGGTTAACTTCTTGGACAAAATCTTGACTTGGTTTAATCGTAAGATACACTGTTTGACCACATTTCCCTTCAATTAATTGGAAAATGATGCCTAAAACGAACGGGATGTTGAGAAAAATCGCATTTTTCAAGCTTATGTTTTCTCACAAAGAAAGGGGAAGGGTGTTATTTTAAGACTAAAAATAATTTTGTATAGTATCAATAATAGATAGTTATAGATAAAGATGGAAGGGTAATGAATCAAAATTCATACTCAACTTTACCGAAAAAATAAAACAAGTGGTAAATAACTTAATATTTTCGTTTTCAAGAAATTTAGAGAAGAAATTTCGACAGCTTTTACATCGATACGACGAGAAAGAAGTGAAAAAATTCAAACCAACATTTATAAGTCTTAAAGTGAAAAACAGCAGTAAAAATACCATATAAAACCTTTCGAAAAAAATGTTGAATTTTCAAGATTTTTGTATTTTTCATGAAAAATTACATGTGCTTGATTAGAAAAAAAAAAGGTTTGAGGTAGAAATCTGGTTGGGTTTTTTGTGACTTTCTTTGGTTCCATGAAAAAGAGTATGACACCCCCCCCCCCCCTCCCAAATAGAGACATTTCTACATTATCACGTGAGCTTTTGAAATCCATGTTTTTTAACCTCCGGCCGGATGTCATTTTTAGAATAATTTTTACCTACGTGGTTCATGTTTTCTTTTTAGAAAAAAACAAACTCACTTTAAAATCGAAAAATTCGCAAAAGTGGAGACTTTTCAAGTTTGAATAATTTTTATGTACTTTGAGACGAAAAAATTAAGAAAATTGCACGAAAAATCAAAATTTTCACGAGACACTAAACAACAATACTGTTAGCTAAACAAAATAAAACAATTTCCAGAGAAAAAATACGATAAGCCAAAACCAACCCTTCTGCAAAAACAAACAAAAATAAAAAAAATTATCATCAAAACATTAATTTTAAAAAAATGAACGAATAAAAATAAAAAAATGTTTGGGATCTCTTTCAAAAAAATATTCATAAAAAAATAAACAAGCAATTCGGGGGAACGTGATCGAAAAATAATTTTTCACATTTTTTAAACAATTTAGAAAAAAAAAATGTTCCTGACGTACACCTTTGAAAGAACATGTCGAAAACTCAGATTGGGATTGGAATTTTTAAACGCGGTTCTAGGGTTCAGATTGTAAAAATTTTCAATTTTTTTGCGATCTAGCCCCAACCCCAATGTAACTATGAAAAAAAATTATCGAATTCCTGCGAAAACAAAATTCTTCAAATAAAAGTGAAAAATATAACGTTTTGTCTCGTACTAGAGGTAACAAAATACTATAAGAGTACCAATTTTCATCAAAATGTTCTCAAAACATGAAAATCAAAATTCCATTGCTTAATTTGAATTTCACCTCGGAAACAAATACGTTTACACATCCACCGTAAATACATTTGGTATATCATCAAGTACTTTTCTATTCTTGCTTCTCACAAATTATAGCAATTCTGCACCGCAGGAGAAACACATCATACAGTAAAAAAATTCAATTTAAAACAACGTAACTGCATTAGGCAACCATCAAGTACCTATTTTTTACCCATTACTGGCAATTTAAACGGCTCAACTGCCTGCAATAATATCACCGCGGCACGAAATACGCAATAAAATAGTCTAATGCGACTATCGCAGGCGTACGTTCAAACGATACGATTCGTCACACGTCTTATAAATCCATATTACCAGCATATGCAATATACCAAACACTTTCGACAGAATGGTTGCATATTTCAGAAAAATTAGGGAATTTGAAACGGCACCGGAACAATTTGACATTATTTGATGGTCATAAAACATTAAACGCGAGATACACATAATAGCACGTAAATATTGGAAAGTAGGAATTTAAAAATACATTATCAATACTACATACGTATTTAATGATAAACCCACCACCGGTCATCTTCAAAGTACACTAACCTAAGGATCGGTTCTTCGATTTCTATCCTCGTTCGTCACCGGATTATTCGCAGGAGTAAACGGAATCTTTGAGAGTACTGTAATGGAACACGTGATTCAATCATTTTAATTATACTTCATCGAATCATAACAATCAAGAATCAATTTTTCAATACTTACTTCGGGGCTTGAATCGATAATTCGATATCGGCGTTAGGATCCTTCTGTGCGATGAAAATATGAATGTCAATCGAGAATCGAACACGTAGCGTACATTACCAACTTCGAATCCTGCACAAATATACAATTACGTTGAAAGAATTTAGAAACAAAACCAAATAATCAAACATGTGCGAAATTTGTACCCAAATTCGATCGTATATCCATATCATTCACTTTACCACTCTAATGAAATTTTCAAACGATTAGAATTCATCATAATATCTAGAGTAACGCTGACACTATCGTGCGTATCTCACAGAAAAGCAATAATAAATAATGATAACGTACCCAATGAATATTTAAAAATGAACATCGTTCCAAATCCGATTGATTGAATCGTAAACGTTCCAAACGTAGCAGTCGTTTTCCTTTCCATTTCAGGATTGCAGATAAATCGTTGAAGACTGATGACTATAATCAAATAAAGACGTAACGTTGTAACCAATACGATGCTTTCAGAATGATTTCTGTTTCATTTTTCAATACTCACCGTAATACGCTGATATCTTTACGTCGGATGACCGGATGACCAAATGAGACTGATTCTTTAGAAACAAACGTAGATTCAAAAACGAACAAATGTGGATTTCTCAATTGATGATTTTTTCGTTCATGCTTAGTACAGAAACATCTTCGATGATACAAATTCAGCACAGAAATCCGGAAAACCAAAGTCCTATTCCTGTATCTTCAATTCAACCGATTCAACGAATTCAACAAAACTTTACTTGCGAATTATTTCCAGTTTAGAACGCGAAATTACAAACCAATTAATTAATATAACAGAACGACCACAATAATTATTAATATCAAACCAGAAGAATAAAATTAAACCAAAATAACAATGAACACAAAAAAACAAATAAACACAAAATGGCCGTACGCCGTACGCTCACGCGAATGGAATGACGTAATGCGCTTCGTAATATCAGTGTTGCCTTTGACAAAATTCAATTATCGCGGCCACTGGTCAATGCCGACTGTCGTCAATGGTTAAACTGTTAAACGTTATCAATCTGATGCAATCTGATAATCTCCCGCGCCAGAAAAAAATTTGTATTTTCAATGAATTTTTCTTATTGAAATGAAATTATAAATTATATATCAAGATAGTAAAAATTACCTAATCGACATTCGAAGATTGTACTACATTGTTCAATCATCGGTATGCAATGCAGTATCTGAAAACACTTGCCACTCTCCCACGTAACTGCAGAATATTTTTCAGTAACAGTAAGTAAACTTTTCACCAACTTTTTACTAACCATAACTCGTATATTTTTTACTTTTATATAGTGTAACTATGATTATCGAATACAAAATATAGGAAAAAATGACGCATCAGAAATAATATTTCACTTTTTTTGTCCATACAGATACACCAAACATCCTCGAAATAAAGAACCATCCGCCAGAAGACACCAATATTTGTTCTTCATTAGTTCATCGATCATACTCCAACCATATTCCTGCATATATGCCGGTGAGAGAATAAAAACCACCAGGTTTTAACAAACTACCATTTCATGTAAACAAAATTTAATCAGTTTTTCATTATTTCTGTTCAGGGATCTTCCAATGATTATTCCAGTGATTTCGCTGATATTAGTAAACAGAGTCCGGCATTTGTAGACAAAACATATGTGATAAAGGATGTCATCGAAATTAATCGTATGATATTGACAGCACCTCCTCATTTCGGTAAAAGTGTGAATATATCCATGCTAAAGTATTTCTTTGAAATTGAAGTGAATGAAGAAACCGCCGAACCAATCACCCAATTCGACGTACATAAAGAGCCAATTACGGATACCAATAATTATAAACTATTTCAGAACCTCGCAGTACATCGTCTGCATCCTGAAATCATGGAAAATTGGTTTGGTAAACATCCTGTCATCCATATGGATTTTTCAATAAAAACAAGCATCAATTCGTACCAAGATGCGGTCAACCATTGCAAAAATGTTGTTCGGAAGGCTTTTATACAACACTCGTATCTACTTAAAAGCACGAAATGGAGGTTTAATGAAGATTTTATTATAAGACGGTATTGCGATGATGTAGAATTCCATAAGCTGCAACAATCGAATGACGATAGGTGGATTGGGGATATTTCCGACTTGATTGGGTATTTATTTGAGCACTTTGGCAGAGAATGCATTTTTTTAGTGGACGAATACGATGCAGTATTCAGAGCATCTTTAGCGAGTACCGACGAAGATACTTTTAAAAGTTGTAGACATTTATACGAGCATTTGATTGATTACCCCATACACATGTCACCTGATTCTCGTCATATAACAGCTGTAGTTCTGAGTGGAGTTTCGCCAATGGCAATCCATGGTACAAGAGATTTAGACCTTCTTTTGATGTGTAAATTCCTGCAATGTAATTACGCTCAACGCCAGAATTTATTAGATTTTCACGGATTTACCCAGCAAGAATTCGACTTTTTAATGGATAAACACAACATACCGGCGGATATGAGACAACAAGCCACCGAATACTACGGTGGCTACTGCTCGATGAAGAATAGAGACGTAAAATACTACAATCCATATTCTGTCGCTCGTTTCCTCCAAACAAAAGTAATCCAGGAATATTGGTCTAATTGGGAGTTTTTCGAAAAGTATCAATTTTTATTAGATATTGAAAGCGTGGACTTGATCATCAAGCAGTTAATTTTTGAAAGAACTTTCAAAGCTACTCTAAAACGACGATTTCTGGGTATTGATTACCTTATTGAAAAATTGCACGATAAAACTTACGAATATACAGATTACCTAAGAGAATGCCTGTATGAACAAGGCTACCTACAAACAGTTGAGTGCTACGAAAGCAAACATTCTTCGGATTGTGATTTGGTAGTGAAAATTGCTAATAAAGAAATCAAGATGACTTTAATAGGAGAGTTGAAGAAATATTATAGAGCCTGCGGTAAATTCGACTGGAACTCGATGAAAGCTTGTGCTGAGCTTTTTGATGATATTGATTTCGGAGATAAAAATCCAGATCTAGGTAAAATATACTCCTTGTTGGAGAAATATTACAATGGATTCTTTATAATGAATGAAAAAAATATCGAAGTTCGCAGTTACGAAAGCGAAAACGAAGTCATTGAGGGGCATTTGCGCCGGTTACTTTACAATATAGCGAGTCTCACGAAGCATAAAACAACGATAATTGATCCAGATAAATACTCTAGGTATGAGAAAATACCTATTAATAAAATCACGCCCGATATAAAAATGTGTTCGAATGATGCCTGCATCATGATTCAAGTTAAATATGATACTACAGCTCAAGAAGCGTTGAATCAAATAATTTTACATTCAAGTCGAGATGAAACCATCAAACACTACGTATTGATTGGCTTAAATTTAAGCAAAGATAAACATTTGAGCATGAGTGCAAAAATAGACGATTATTTCTTCACATATGGCAGTGAAAATCGTTTCAGCGTTATCTACCAAACACTTCGAAAAATCCTCAGAACAACTAAATTGCTTTTCTTCAAAAGTCATTTTAAATATTTTTAATCTTTTTTTTTTAACGTTAAAAACGTAAAAATTGAAATACAAAATTTTTTATATTTTACTCTGATCTTTGTCCTCTGTGAACTGTGACGATTATTATTATGTGTTCCTATTTTCTAACTAAAATAAAACCGTTCGTAATATTTACTAAGTATTATTTTGACTGAGTATTTGAATTACCCAAGTTAATTCAAATCTAGAATTGGTTTTCTAAATGTGATCTTTTTCAAGAAAATTCCACAAAAAGAATTTTTGAGTATTGGCCTCCTTTGAGATTTCTAGCAACCTAATAATGCTAGATTCATAAAATTCATTCTTTTTCTCCGAATTTTTTCAGTACATAAATAAAAATCAATTGAAAAAATAAATTTTAAACATTCCAGAACAGTAATCTCACAAATAAAGGGGAGGAGAGTGAAGCAATTAAACTTGTTGAATGCGAATTTGACATAAGTCATTTTTCCCTTTATATTTGTTTCTTTTTTCGATAAAAATTGAGGTAGAAACAGTTTTTGAGAAGTTTTCAGAAGTATATCATCTACGCCCGAATAAATCTAAAAAAAAAAAATCTGAAGGTACTCGATCACATAAATCATAATCTGTAAAATTACCTATGCTCATAAAATGGATAATCGAAAAAAAAAGCGAAAACCTTTCGAACAGAGATTAAATTTTCAAGATCTGTTGAGCAGATTCAAATAAAATGATATTTTTCATGAAAAACAAATTCGAGTCTATTTTTTCATCTTCTGAAGTATAAAGATCTTGCAACAATTCAAGACCCCCTTATTATCCTTGCTCTGAACCAATCAACCCCAAAAAATTTATTCTAGAGAAAAAATATGGAATTTTTAAAATCTCAAGTCATTTAGTCGATATAGAAAACCATCGACAAAACTTCCACAATTTCCCTAGCTCGAAATACCAACGAAAATAAACAATACCATTTTAAAAATATATAAATATTTACTCGTGTTATTACATTATTTCGATTCTGAAAAATAAAAACAATCACAACACAGACAACCATCAATAATAATTCGTTACACAATCGAAACGAAACAGAAAAATGGAACAAGTGAACACTACAATACAAACTGAATCATAAGTCATAACGAGTGAACAGATTTAACGAGAACACAAATTCAATATAATACACAAAAAAATAAATAAATGAATTCTTATTGTATAAAGTATAACGTTCGTTTCCAAAACGTTGTAATTTTTAAATTAAAAATGACTAGAAAGTTACATATAAGTCTAGAGTTCGTTTCGTATTCTAAATACATTCACTAAAAAGTATTCACTTGTTCTTGCAATAAGCATAATATCGATATTTCTCATACTCTAAAATATCTTCCTTTTTTAAAAAAAAAAAAAAACTGACTACACCCTAATATCCGGCATTATGACTTCATAAAGATAAAAAAAAACAGTAAAATTATACCGGCATATATAGGTAACGTCTCTTCATGTATCAAAAATAATACATCCGTTAGTAATTTCTAACTATACATACGATAAAAAAATAATGAAGAAAATAGACAGAAAAATTCACAGATTAATTAGGTAAAAGTATATAAAAATCTATCGGATGTTTTTTTTTGAAAAAACCTACTCGAAAAAAATTTTTGTTAAATTTTGCAAAAATCGTAAGATATTTTTTAAAATAATTATCAATTAACAGTCTTATACGCCCATCAAATGCATTCCTTTACCCAAGACAATAACCTAAGGCTAAAAATGGTATTACGATAGATATTTACAATGAACATAGCAAAATTTACTAACGTTTAAAACTTCTAGAAGAATTAAAAAAATTGGTGCGGAAAATAATAGAAGAGGAGACGTACAGCGAAAAAAAAAAATCACGCTAAAATATAAACAATAAAAACAAAGTATAAAAAAGGGCTATCGTTCGTATAAAAATTACTCGATTCATTGAGGTACTTTCTCATATCGACAAATTCGGTTTCGGCAACCAGTTCTACCTCTCGACAGGGCCACTCCAGCAGGCATCATACCAACATCATCAAATTTGGTAACAAACGGCAGTGATCTAATCCAAATCTTCGCTTAGAAGGATTTTCCAAAATCAAATTACCTGCAGAACGAAAAATATACGTAAGTATAACCTTGAATCGAAATGAATTATTTTTAGAAATTATGGTAATTAAAATTCGATTTTTTTAATGAAGAAAAATCGATATCGAGTTCGCATGTAAGCTCGTATTTGATCTTTGCAAAAAAATAATAATTTTCACAGTTCACTTCGTTCATATTATATAACGTTGATTTTTGTAATCTTTCGTTTCGTCGAATGAAACGATTTTTTTCTTTAAATCTGTTTAATTAATTGAAATAATTATTTTATGAAGTAATTTAGTCAAAAGTTGAATCATTTTTTTTGAATTTCCTTTTTAAAATTAACGTTGATCTTAGAACCGAAGTTATGAACTCTTCAATCATTCGATTAGCAGAATTAAAAATCACGAAAAAAAATACAAATGTATAAAATTACAAATATAGTTCGAAGGTCATCGTACGACTATTTGCAAAGAAAGGGGAACAACACGAAATATTTAGAAATTTATAAAATTTCGTAGTAATTTGTTTTCGAATCCGCAACCGTATTGACTTTCAAGATTCAAGTTGCATTATCATCAAAGATCATAAACCGCGGTGAGCTTTTGCAAGACGAATTCGTTATCTGAGGAAAATCATTGCAAGAAATTTGATAGGTTACTTACTCGAATCACCAATATACAGATCCCTGATAACTGTTGATATTTGTGGTATTGTAATGAGCATACGAAGGCCACGTATTCGATCTGACTGGAACATGTTGGCTGATACCGTTGTTAATAATATCTCTGACATTTTTAATATTTTTATTTTCAGCGGCGGCGTTCTCTTCGTTATTTCTAACCAGGGTGTAATTTTTACCGTCGTTATTATCCCAATATTCTCCTTGGTCGCTTTTGAAGCAAACGCAGAATTGTAAATTATCGTTATCGTCTCGTAAAGGTATCTTGAACGAGAACGTATCGTAGATGATGGTGACCGAAGAAGACGTATTGTTGTCGACGAAAGAGCAATTGATATCTTGATGCGAGCTCCAATTATTGGTGGTCGATCTGACAATGACGCTTTTTTCGAAGCAGATATTTTTCACTTTGACAGTTCCGGTTAAATCGTTTTCGTTGGCTTTGACTATGACGTTTTCTAACGATACGTTCGATTCTTCTAAACGTTTACGAAATTCTAGGTAGTTTGATGCCGGCTGGTTGAACATTACTTTCCATAGGTTTAGAGAGGGTTGGGATGATTCGGTGGTGGCCGGAGTTAGCTGTAGGTTGGCGAACGCTTTGATCGGTACTAGTTTGTCTAACGGGGTTTCTACCATTAATCGAATCTGTAAAATAAGATAAAAATTGGAATTAGTATTCGAAATAAAAATAAGGGATAATGGTTTAGGAATAAAAAAATGATAGGGTTGGAGGGTTTTTTTTTGCAAAATTTACCTTACTCTCGTATTCGTACGAATAAAAATTTGGCTTTAGATATAGGTATATTATTTTTGATTAATTGCAAAGAGCTTTCCCCTCGTTTTCTTCACCTCACAAATCAATTTCAACGAATAAAATTTTTCCATTGATGAAAATAAAATTATGGGATCTCAAGGAAATTATCGCTGATTTTACAAAAACTAGGGGGACAACTTCCCTCTTTCCATTTTCTCAATATTACAAGACTGCTTTTTAGTTGAAAAATTAAGTTTGAGTAAGAAATTTTTTTCAAAACGATGAGCTAGTGGGTTTTTTTGTCCTAATTTGGAAAAAGAGGATAAAAATTCCATTTTTGGCAGATTTTCATCAGATTTTAAGGGTTTCAAGCCTGAAATACCTATGATTTTTTAAATTTGAATTTCTCATTTCAGACCTACAACTGCAAAAAAAACACAAAATTTGGATTTAGCATTCTTGAAAATGTTGATTTGCACACCCATTCAACTATATTCCTCTTATCAGTTTTACCCCCCCCCCCCCGGTCAAACCTCCAGGATTCGAATTTAAAGTATCAAACATGGATTTAGCACCCTCAAAAATGTAGATTTGGACACCTATATCTAGTTTTTACCCTACATTTTTGACTCCCCTCACCGCCTCACTCACCCCGAGAACCAGCTTTTTGTCCATAATATATGCCCCAAAAAAAGTTAAATTGAGAATTAAATCCAAAATTTCGACAATTTTGATTGTTACATCGAAATTTATTCATTTGTTTTCTTATATCTATATCGAGTGAGGAACTGAAATCTATAGAATTTTTTGACCTTTTTTGAATAAGAGATGGTCGAAAATTTGAAATCTTTCATAACTATCGAGAGAGAGAATCGCTCATATTTCCCAGTCAAATTAAAACCAATAAACATGCCGAGAGTGAACAACTGAACACGCTAACTAAAAAATAATATAAAACACGAATGACAAAACGATTTCCTTTTCTGTAAGACGTTAATCAGGGCATTGGTTATACAGAGTCGTAAAAATAAAAAAATATCGTTAGATTGTCACGTATCAATGTGCAACAATTCTTGAAATCGATAACAATAAATAGATTTATTCTGTTGACTGCTGCATTTTTTAAAATTGATTTCTAATTAAGTAATTATTCATTCAAATATATCTCCAATTCGGGGCAAAAATTGTATGTACGCCCTACGTATAAGTAAGAGGATCTTATACGTCTGCTCTAATTTTCTTGAATTTAAACTGAAAGAAGGACAGCTCGAGTGACTTTAGAATTTAACAATACGTATTTTTTTAAAAAATAAACTCGTTTTCGAATCGGAAGATTTGCAGAAAAAAGTTTTTTTTCACTGAGAACTTGGACGTTTTTTGAGATAAAAAAAAACTGAAGAAATTTTATGCAAGCTACAAAATTTTTGATTCTTACTTCCCCCTTCTGTTCTGCAATATCAACTTCGATTTTTTCCTGCATTAAATGGTCGGGAAATTTTGATGATTTCAATTTTCATAATATTTACGATTTTCGTGTGATTAGCGAACATTTGCAAGCATTTTTGTGAGAAGGGGAGAACGGAGAAGAGGAAAAAGGAGGACGATTTGCTATTGACTTTCGAAAATTGGGAAATCATAACAAAAAATGTTTAATAACAGTTTGTCAAATAATCTATGGGGTAATGAGCTAACGTTTGTTTTTCTTTCAGGTGTTTCGTAATTTCAAAATTTCTCCCAAATTTCCATACACTGAAAAGCATGACAATTTTGAATTCTCATTTATAAAAAATCGAATCAAAATTCATTAATATTTTTTTATTTTAGATTTTTTGTCAAGAACTTTCAATTTATTAATTTATTTTGGTTGTTTTTGCATATTTTTTTTCAAAATCTGTACTGTTTTTCAATTTTTTATAAAATTTTGATGAAACTTTAGTAATGGAAATGGAATTTTTAATTCCACCAAATTATTAGAATGTAGGATGGCTTGCGGTCGGAATAATATACTCAGGCTCTTATCTCTGCCTTCCCTCCACTCCTTACCCCTCGACCCTCCTCCTTTTCCTAACTCCCAATTTTTTTGATTTTTTTTTGGTAAAAATTAATAATTTTTCAATTTTTTTCATCTCATTAAATTTTCAATTGTTGTAAAAGATTTCAATTTCTCTGCAATGTTTACTTCACGATTAAGAGCACTTAATTTTAAATTTTTCAATTTCTATCTTGGTTTTTCAGAATTTTCTAAATAAAATTTTAAATTTATACTTTATATGATTATTCAATTTTCATTTCATTGAAATTTTCTTTTCGAATACTTTCAAAAATATGAGAAATCGTCTATATTTCAACTTTAGCTTGCTGCTTGCTCACAAAATGAATACTTTCTCCCCCTCCCTCTTCCTCGTCTTAGACCTTTTTGAATAAGATTACATAATTAGAATTTTGTAATTGAAAAATAACCTCAATGGTTTTTAGAAAAAATTGATCAAAATATTCCTAAATTTTTCAATTCCCATTGTTTTTTGATTTTAAAAAAAATTTCAAGCTTGCGAAAAAAATTGAAAATTTTCAATTCAGAGTACAACTAATAAAACTGCAATGTTCAAAATTGAAAATGAATGATTTTTCACGTTACTGATTTTTATGATTTTGAATCTTCGAAATGAACTTGTATTAAAATTTAAATTGGGTATAATCCTTCATTGGCCATAATGCCATAAATTCGACCCCCTTCCTCCTTTGTAAAACTAGTACACACGACTTTTTTGGATTTTCCATGCAAAACCGAAAAATCACAATCAAAAAATTTATCAAATGAAATGATAACTGAAAATACATAAAATTAGCGACGTATATAAATAATTATAATTGACGACTTGTCACCAAAATATTTTTGATAATGAAATGAAAAATCATAAAAATAGTGACCTGTTCAATAACTAAAACAAAAAAATGAATTTTGGAAACTGGAATTGAAAAAATGGCCAACGCGATGAAAAAAATTACTCGTTTCAATTCAACCGTACTTACTCCATTTTTCTCTCTCGAAAGAATTCTATTTAAATCTTGGGGCAATTTAGCAAATTTTTCAGACGAAAAGAATCGTATTGCTTCAATTTTTTCTATCCCCCTCTCCTCCCCCCTAATCAAAACTTTTGTGACGAAAATTTCCACTTTTCATCCCCCTCTCCTTCATCCATCCTTCATTTCTCGAATACTTTTTTCAAAGGTCAAATTAATTTCTTCATTCTCTCCCTACCGATCAAAATCTTATTACTCGAACCATGTAAAACAATTAGGTATCCCAAGGACTCACTTGTGTTAACGAGAATCCTCTATCATCGGCAAAAACCACTTTCTTTTTCTGTCTATTCGCGTTCGGGCTTTGCGGTTCGTTTTCATCGGACGAGCTGGACGAGGAAGAGCTATCATCAGGCCTGACCACCAGACACGGCCGGTTCGGTTTCCTTTCCGAAGAGCCGGTTGACCGAGAACCATTCGCTCTATTTGGCGATTTCAGACGTTGTCTTTGGGACGTCGATGACGACGTGCTACTGGTGGTTTGAAACCGGCAATTTCCATACGAATTGTAGTATGTGGCTGGTCTATGAGTGAAGACTGGCGGACCATGTGAAATTAGTATATCTCCGTCCGACCCCATGTTTCGTTTGTTACGTGTTAGTAAAACTATTATCTGAAATAAACGGAAAAAAGGTAGAAATAGATTAGATATGATTGAAAATCGGTAAAATATCGGTGATGATATCAAATTGTACTATAAACGATGTATGACGACGAGCAATGATGATATAATGACTAGAAATTCGTAGGAAAATCGAAGAATTAATCTTTTAAGAGGAAATTCTCGAATGAATATGCCAGAGAGTCGTCGGTTTTATTTTTTTCACCGAGGCTATTTGATTTCTATGCGTAGATAGCATAACGGTCTGTACAATACGGTTTACAATGTACCTACACACATATCTCATCGTACGAATCCTTCCGGCTATTCTATAAATAAACCCATTCAAGTCGAGATAACGTTCACTCGACGAACAATTTAAATCTCTCTCCTTTTACCCATTTCATAGGCTCCGCTGGCGTATGCATAAGCATCACCCCATCCAGGCCTACTTTCTAGACGCTCCAAAGGAGTGGTATCGAGTTCTACCCACGTTTTCGAAAGATTTACTTAATTAACTATCGTCGAGAATATTCTAGATGCATTTTAAATTACAACACGCCACCGTCGTTTGACAGGAGATTCTTTAAACCGAGCACGAGTATCAGGAAATAGGTATTTTTTTTTGAAAAAAAATTCCACCTCAAGGTAATCGACTTCCATAAAATTTCGATTTCCCGAACAATATGGCTTTGGCGAAGATAGTCAAGTTGATCGAGTCTGTGAGCCTGTGTAAATGCTGATAATTGTAATGAATTTTTCATCGCAGGTGCCAAACGAAACCGGCGTGATGATTGGAAAATCACCGAACCACGTGACCCTTCTTCGTTGCAGTTCAAATAAACTCGTATGAATTGGATAAATATTTATTTAATTCGACTAAACTATATACGTGATCACGATTCAATATCCGAACGACCGACAAAAAGTTGTACAACGAAGAATTTCGTCACAGATTTTATCTCCGACAAAAGAAATAAATCGAAAAGGTTAAGAAACTAATAGATTAAATGATTTTTAATCGAAGGATTGATTCGAATCGATAAAATGGATAGAGATGGATCAGCGAGAAGATGAATTTGAACTATATAGACAATAATAACCTTCGACAATATCGTACGATTAATTTTGGCCCTACGCGTCGTCACGTATGTAGCTGCTGCCCGCGAAAATACGGGTCTCTCATTCAAGTAAATTTTTGTACCGAAGCCAACCATGGTCGTGGTTGGTGTCCAAAAAAAAGAAAAGAAAGAAAACGTAAAAACATTGACGCATTTATAACGTAGCAACGTAAATTTAACTTCCTAGAATTTTTTTCACACCAAAATGCATTTTATAATGCGAGATTTGTTACATTTTAGAAGCTGGAATTTCGTAGATTTTTAATGAAAACAGAATATGAGGTTAATAACTTCTGTCTAGTTCACAGACGATGCAGAGACGTATCAGGGATTGAATCGTTTTCATGAAACGGAGAGTGAAATGAATCATTTGGTGAGAATCGTTCACGAACGAATCCCACATAATATTATTTTTGTAGTCGGGTAGCAAACTGTTCGAAGTAAAAAAAAGATTCTCAAGATGAGTAATACGTAAGTGATTCGTGAACGTTTGATTCACCATTCGAACGAATCGTTCACGAACGAATGAAAATCAAATTCATAATTCTTTAGTTCGAAAAAATTAGCTCAAATCTGCTCAGATGACCGAAAATATTCATTTAGGAGTCATTCGTAAATTACCGCTTCTTTATTCGAACGAATCGTTCGCGAACGATTTAAAAATTTTGATTATAATTTTACTTTCCGAGAAAAAAAATGGCTCAAATCGATTTAAAAGTTTAAAAGATTCATTTTCAAGAACCGTTCGCGAACGACTGATTCATTTTCGAAAAATTGTGTACGAACGACTGATTTATTTTAAAATGAATTTTTTCTTCGGAAGAGAAAACAACTCAAATTTATTTAAGCAACCAAAAAGATTCATTTAGGGAGTATTCGCAAACTACTGATTCAGTAATCAAATGAATCGTTCGCGAACGATTCAAAAATATTGATCACGGTTACTTTTTCCAAGAAAAAATGACTCGAATTAATTCAGACGTTCAAACGATTATTTTCAAAAATCATTCACGAACGACTGATTTACTTTCTAATGAATTTTTTGTTCTTCGGAAGAAGAAAAATGTATTCAAACAACCGAAACGATTCATTTAGAAAACATTTGAGAACGACTGATTCACTAATCTAACAAATCGTTCGCGAACGGTTCAAAATTTCTGACCACGATTTCATTTTCCAGGAAAAAAATCACTCAAAGCTATTCAAACCATTCAAACGTCTGAAAATTTTCATCTGCAAGAATCATTCGCGAACGACTCGGTGATTTTGCAACGAAAAAAATGATTTCAATATATTCAGATGACCAAACAATTCGTTCGTTCGTTTGTGAATCATTGAATCAATTTTCGAGAAAATCGTTCAAAAACGGTTACTTATTCATTTTTCTACCAACTTTCTCAAATTGAAATTTCTTGCTCAAAAATATGCAAGTCCATGACTCAAACGAATCGTTCACGAACGATGTAAACAGTGCATTTTTCAAGGAAAATACTTAGATCCATTTCGAACAAATGAAAATAATCAAACCAGACTGAAGAAGCAGAGATGGGTACTTTTTCTCCTCCCTTCTCACCGTGAAAATGTCAAAAAATTTCAAAAGTAAGAATTTTCAAAAAAAAATTGTTTCAAATTTGAAAAAATGGGAAAAATTTGGCTCCAGCTGAAAAATATTCATTTCAGTCGAAAATTTTAGAACCACTGGATCTCTTGGAATTATTCATATAATAAAACAGAACATAAAATAACTTTTAAATATATTCAAAATGCAGCTTTATTGAGGATTGTAGGAGAAATAAATAATAATGCAATTTTCAAAAATCAGATCTCGATTGAAGCACGGGCAAATTTTTCAATTGGTATTCAGCTCTCTGGAGGAAGTAAAAGAGAATTTTCAATTGTCATAACACAACTCTTTAAAAATTTACCTAAAAACTTTTGACTTTTGATTATCAAAATTTAACCCTGGAGGGAAGAACAAGAGAATTTCAGGGCCACTGAAATCACTAAAACATTCAAACGATCTTTCTGAAGAACTATTTCTTCCATTTTTGAGCTTATCGTTCGTGAACGAATTTGCCAAAAATATGACTAACTTCGTTTATAATCAATATCGATTTGCAAAAAAATTCAATTATGGTTCGAGAACGATTCCATGATCTATTTATACTCTCAAATTCAATGAAATACTGTTTCTAAACGAATTCTAATTTTTCGAAATCTCAACTTTAAATTTCTTTCTTTCTATTTTTTCTCCCATATAAACGAAATCTCAAGTCATTTTCAAGGCTACCAACTTCGAAACCTCGAAAAATTTCTCTAATCCAAAATATCTCTAAATTAAAATAGCAACCTTCATTATTTTCTCACTAGTCATACAGCTGCATTTTCAGTTCCTTAAAACCAGCCTCCACAGTCTGACCATCATTACCCTCAGTTCACGCGAAATTAAAACAAGCAATTCACACGTAGACAAAATTTTGAACACGGTTCAATTTTTAAACCTCCGAAATTTCCCCTTTCCCTCCATTCTTCATTTATTCCACAACAAACTCGTAAACGATCCACCACAAATCTTAAATTTCAACTTGCAAAATTGCATGAAAATACATCTATAATTAGTTTCCCAAGGTACCAACTTGAAATAAACTGTTATCTCGACACTGTAACATTTCAGTCGTGTAATTTCGGATCCGCAGGTAATTAAAAATTAATTAAAACGTTATCAGTTCTCGCGTTTCGTGTACGTATCAGTTCTAAGAAACCAGGGATTTTCGGTTCAATTACCGATACAATGTATACGTTTAAAAAAAAATCAATTAAAAATCGAAACAATTGCGAACAGAGACCTCTGCCGAGCCAAAAAGTCATCCGAGCTGAGAGCAAAGTCACAAAATTTCCCTGCTTTGAAATAAACTCTTTTAAAAATTCGCCATGCGTTCGAAGTTAATCGATCAAAAAAAAAGTGTTTAAAAAAACCGTGCTAAATGATAACAACCGACTGAATGCTAATTATAAACGCGTGTTGATTAGGGCAGTTCATTTGAAAAGGAGAAATGTACGCTTGTTTGTGATACGCGAACACCTATTTTATTCAAACAGCGATAAATTTGGAAAACATGCGTTCGTCGAGTGATCCTGATACATACGTTTGTTTCATTTTACTCCGCAGAAAAAATTTCTAATTTATGTTTAATCCCATTTACACTCATTCATTCTCATGTACCTACGATAAATTAAATACTTTGCCAGCCAAAATGCGTACAAAACAAATTTCGAAATTTTTTTCAAATTATTTATGACTATTTTTGGTATTTTGGTAAACTGAGGGGTCGTTTGAATGCATCAGCATAAAATACCGACATTAGTATAACGTACCATTTACGCAAAAGGTAAATACATCAGTTTTCTCTACCACGGAATGAATAATTTTCTCAGAAAAAAGAAAATCACCATTTATACAGAGTTAAATTTAATCAATTAGGTAAAAATGTGACGTCGACTGAATTTATTTTTAATAAAATATGCAAGTACAATGTACTTACATACATTAATTTTCGAATAAATGATGAGAGTCACTGATTTTTTTACGCCAAGTGTATGACTCTGTAGTATGTTCATATCGAGTACCGAGTAAGGAGAAAACCGAATTACCTCCCACCCAAAGACTACATTTTATTTCGTTTCCGATATCGTTTGATATCGAGTAGGTTTTGAGTTTCTAGTATTATTATGTAATTATCTTTCGTATTGGATGGTTATTCCGATATCTATTTTTACCTTATATGTTGTAAGCCGTTTTTAACCTGTATGGTTATTTTTTCTAATATCTAGTATTTTCGTGTGTTCGTAATGTGACTTTTATTTTTGCATTTCGTATGGTCTCTGACCAAGTACTTTTTATGTTGTTTTATTTTCGTGTAATAAAAGATCGTTTTGGTTCGACATGAGCCGTTTTCGAGTTCTTGATCTAGTATGCTGAATCAAGGTAAATTGATGATGGTTGGCTAGAAGCCTAAGATGGTAATCGGATCAAGGTAAAGTTCAAAGTATCAATGGGTTGAATAATTAGGTAAAAGTATTGAGTATTTGCGTACAGCTTCGCCCCAAAATAGTTTCATACTTAGGGCATTTAGACGGTAGTAGGTTACCCTACTTGCCAGTACAATATAGGTATCTAGATAGGTATTTGATTCGAGTATTTCGATATTAGGTTCGAGTATTTAGATAGGTATCTGTATTGAATCAAGCCGAAGTACATCGTTTGATGTGGCGAACTCTCCTACTACTTATCTATTCGTAGGTTTTTATCCGCATCGATTTTTATCCTATCTGGATGTGATGCGCGAATAGGTAGGTAGAAGAAGCCTTTGCAACTTTGGTTGTCTTCGCCGCTAGATATTGTGGAAAGAAGATACCTTACGTTGACTCTTTTCACCTCTTATCTAGTTTGTAAAAATCACACTAAACCCCTTCAATTCGACGCATGTGTTTCATGCAAGTTTGGCTTATGTGAGAAGAGGTTGCTCTTCACCCCTCGACCCTGTGGTCTCTAAACGTTTTGTGTGCTCTCCTGGCCGGACAGCTTTTGGCTTTACCCCCCTTAAGCTCCTTTACACCACATAAGTTTTAAAATGGCGCCCAACGTGGGGCGAAATGCTGTTAATTATGGTTTGTGCCGTAATTAAGGGCTAGTCGAACTGAACCTATTTGGCATTTCTCTTGCAGTTTCCTGCAACAAGTTTGCTGTGTTCCTACGAGCAGCAAGTCTTGACAAAAATCGTAGTACAAGTTTTGGCACTCCCTTTTTCTTTTCAAGTCGGCTCTACAGAGTTTGACCGGATACGTTATCTATTTGAGACCGTATTCGAGATCCATCTTTTCTTTTCTTTAGTTTTATTTTTAGATTTTATTTAGGTCGTTATCTAGGTTTTCTAGGTACGATATCGGTGCAGTGTACGTAGTGTGCATTGTACAACAGGGTATTTAGCTTTTTCAGGTTTTAGTCTGTAACTATTTGTACGTTATCGTACTAGGTAGGTTTTCTACCTATTTGTAGTTTTATCTTTATCGATTAGAGCCTGAAATTTTCTATGTTTACGCATAGATGGCGCCCATGGTAAGTCTAGGTATTTTTATTTCTCTTTGTTTATTCTGATCGTTATTGATAGGTACAATGAGTAGGTATGGTACTTTAGCTTGAAAGATAGGTACGCCTAGTTTTTAGTTTGGCGTTTTGTTTTTTAATTTTTACCTTTTTATCTTTATTTAACTTACTTTTTATTTTCCTTTAATTTTCGTTATTTACGAGATTTTGGGGCAGAAGCTTGATGCTTTTCCTAGTTGTTTAACCCTGATCGAAACGAACGATACTGAGATTTCGATTGCCTATAATGCAAGTAAATTTTCATCATCGATTATCTGAGACAGCTATTAGATCAAATTTTTATTTTAAATTTAATTTTCTTTTATTTGAGTATTTTATTCGCGTTAGTGACGCTTTTCGTTATTTATCTGTGTTGAGCTATTGACTCATTTTGAAAATTTATTTTCAAAAACCCCTTCAGTGTAATTTCGCGTGTATGATTGAACACAAAGATCTTGAAAAGGATCTCATTGCTAAATATAGTCCGCAGAAAGCCGTTATAATGTCTGATCATAAGAAGAAGAAGAAATCTCGCAAATCAGCGGGAGAAAGTTTGAAAGACTTCGTCAAAGAAAAAAGAAGATCGAAGTTATTCGTTAATGAAGAAACTAAAGATCGCACCGCAAGTGTTATCGAGAAGTTAGTAGGTACCAAGTCGTCTACTCCTCCTAAGCAGAAATCACCGGAGAAAAGTAAGCGACAGATACTTACCCGAGCAGCTTTACAAGCTCAAATCGCGTTGGAAAAAATCATTGAGGATGTGGAGAAAGAACAGCTCCGTTCACAGGCCTGTATTAATTATATTTTCGAGCAGTATAAAGGTAAGCAAATTCATGGCAGTTATTTTATATCCGCGTTCGATGCCCTCCTGGCAAAGGAAAAACCTGAATGCGTCGTTAAAGCGCAAGAATTGCTGAATAAGCTTAATCCGCAACCGAAACCTAAGCCTGGCACATCGACATCGACTCAACCAGAGGTAATTAAACCAGCCGTTAAGCAAATCATCGAGACTCTATCGATTTTTGATACTGATGAAGAACTCAAGAATACAGAAGAACAGATCAAGAAGAATATGACTGATGCGTTAAATGCAGCTTGGTTCTATGAGGAATTTACAGTTCCGTCTGCTGATGTTTTTATGAAGGAAGCCGAAAAAAGTACTCCTTCGACATCGAGTAGTACTGAGAAACCTGATGGTATTCCTGAAACAATAGAGATTCATAGTGAAACTGAGAAAACGAACAATGACTCCAATGACTCGTCTGACAGCGACTCGTCATCTACATCGACTGACAGTAGTACTTCCGAATCATCTAGGGAACGTAGAAGACGTCGACGTAGGAAAAAACGTAAGAAGAGAAAGCAGAGAAAGCTTGAAGGTAGTAAAAAGGATACGAATGAGGAAAACGTAGCTGAGAGAGATTCGGCTATTGAGGAATTACGTTTGAGAATTCGTGAGCTAGAATTTGAGAAAGAACAGGAGAAAGAGAAATCTAAACGAGTTAGGTTAAATAAGATAGGTAAACGGAAGCCTAAAAAGAAAGGTAGGAAAAAGAATGGTTCTGACGATTCTGATGATCCGAGTAGTCCTGATTCGAGTAGCTCAAGCGAAGATGAAGATGAACAAGGTTTATCTGAAGCCGCAAAAAGGAGACGTAGAGTCCTTACTGGTAAAGGTAAAGGCACTCCTAAATGGTTAAGCGAATATTATGGCACCAAAAAACAAGAGTGCTGGAGAGGTTTGAACGATCACCGTAATGCGATCCAATTCGTTCAAGAGTTCCAGTGCAAAGTAGGATATTATACCGATAAAGAATGTGAATTACATCATTTCTTTTTGTCAGCTATTGAATGTTACGATACTCATGCCTGGATAAGTAAAACTGAACCGTTAGGATATAAATTAGAAAAATTAGTTAACGAGTTCGCCGAAGATTTTTATAGTGATGCGATTATGCATACTGAGTGTGCATTATTCGAAGATGATGATGGTAAGAAAGCACCTGGAGATTATATTCGATTTTGGGCAGCTAGATTGCAGTTCAATGAACTCGCCTCCGCAGAGTGGTTTCTACGTACCATCAAATCGCACGTACCGAGCCGTTATTATAATCACCTGTGTACCCTAGAACGGATAGAGAAATTGACATTTGATGATGTTGTGAACTCGATCAATAAATTTGAAAAGGAAAATACTCCGACAAATAAGAAATTTAAGGTTTCTTATACTGATAAGTATGATCAAGATGCGAATTTTAGGAAATACAAGCAAGAACGAGAAAAGCTTGAGAAGAGAGATTCTAAAAATTCGGATACACGTCGAGCGTCGAGTAAAAAATCATTTCGTGGAAAGGTCAATAACCTAGAAAAGGATTCGACCGAAAGTGACCATACTGAGAGCGAAAGTGATAATGATACTTTAGGAACTGAAGATTGTTCGAATATTTCTGAATCTGAAACAGAAATAGAAGCAAATAAAGTAAACACTCGATCTGCGACGAAAAAGAAAGAAAAAGATTCGAGTAAGAGTAAGGTTGACAAAACTGACTCGAAAAAGAAGAATTTAAACGCCGATAACTCAGCTACGACTGGTCGTGTGGCTGAGACAAGAGATAAGAAATCGACCACCAATGAAACCGGTGTTCATGCGAAAACTAACGTCG
The DNA here is from genome assembly GCA_038380155.1 of Pseudococcus jackbeardsleyi. Taxonomy (NCBI): domain Eukaryota; kingdom Metazoa; phylum Arthropoda; class Insecta; order Hemiptera; family Pseudococcidae; genus Pseudococcus; species Pseudococcus jackbeardsleyi. Next base: position 9,133,200 of record CM076240.1, read on the forward strand.
CAGTTGACAAAGAATGTGATTCGAAGAAAGATCTTATTTCGAGTACGAAACCGAGTGTTGTTGAATCAAGTAAAGTGTTGAATACTAGTAACCTGTTGTGTTTTAAGAATACGATATTCGCAGGTTTACCTGATCTAATTAATTTGTTCGAATATTTGACTTCATCGAAGACGACCGTAAGTAATTATGAACTCATTAAGAGTAACTATACTATAGATAGTTTAATTCGTGATGCTAAAACGTGCAAATTGCCAGACTCGACGAAAAATGTGATTGTATTAATCGGCAATGTAGATTTGAAAGATAAGGATTCCGACTCGACTGAGTTTGATCTTAAATTGAAAGAATTAGCCAACATTTTTGTCTCGAAAGGTGCGAAGTATGTGTTATTCCTTCAGAATCCGCCAGATATGAATCGTATTATTGACATCGAGTATTGGAAAAGCCTGAATGAGTTGAATCAAGTTATTTATCGTGCCGCATACCATTCAGATCATATACGTTATGTTAATTCATTCTCGAACTTCGTTGCTATTAAAAAACAATACCGTGGAATGAACAAGTATGAATACGTACAACATGACGAAATCATCTACGAACCGTTAAGAGACCGTTTCGAAATAATATCACCAAAGGGTGAAGTTGGTAGATATAAATGGGCGAAATCGACCTGCATAGCTATTACGAAAGCCATCGATTTAGTTTTATCGAACATGAATGATACGAGTTTTAAGATAGCAGATGTTCATTGTGTGAATACGGACAATAATATCTCCAGAATGTTAGATTCTGACGAAAACGATTTAGATTCGAGTCTTGTTACGTTTAGTTTGAATGCTATGATAAAGGATGAGATAGAAAGAGAAGGAACAACGTTCATCGGAAAGAATGATAAGAGTGAAGATGCAGTAAACCCCTACGTTACGATGAATATAGGAGGTACTAAGGTATCGGCTCTTGTCGACAGTGGATGCTCGCATGTTTTGATAAATGAATCGATATACGAAAAGATAAAGAAGAATTATCCGGAACTTAGTAAACGTGAATTTACCGCCAGAGGTATTTCAGCTAACTTTACTCAAGCTGTAGGTAAAATGTCGCCGCAGATAACAAAGGTAGCCTTTTTTGAGTTTAATTTCGATAAGGCAAATGTGAAGAACACGTATACTACGTATGCTTATGTTACGAAAGGATTGAATACAGCATTATTATTAGGCAGAGCAGCGCTACTAGATTTATCAGCGAGTATCGATCTAGCTGAACAAGCTGTGAAAGGTATTGATCCGAAGACGTATGAGATTTTGAAAATACCATTCGATCGAGTAGAAAAAAGGACAGCTGCGTGTATTACTGTGAATCATTATCTACCAAAAATAGAAACGTATCGATTGAATGTTGAATCAGCAGAAGATGCGTTATTTCAACGAGATGTATTTCGAGTGAAGGAGAAGCCCGACCAGCTCAATGATAACGATATCGAATTTAGATTACGAGCTCAGTTAGCTGCTGATGATACAACATTAGATAAGAATGATCGAGAGAAGTTGAAGAAAATACTCTCCGAATTTCCATCTGTTTTCGAGAATCGAATAGGTTGTTGTACTGTTTATGAACACGAGTTTGAATTTAAGGAAAATGTGCCCGATGAGATTTGGTGTAAGACCAGGCCAATTCCTCACAAATTCGAGGAAGGTACAACGGAAGAGATTAAGAATTGGGAAGAAAATTCGGTTATCGAGGAGAGACCTTCAACATATAAGTCACCGTTAGTGTGCGTTGAAAAAGCTAATGGAAAAGTTAGACCGTGTGGAGATTTTAGAGAATTGAATAAATATTTGAAAATGCACAACTGTGAAGTACCTAACATCAGTAACCTTATGAAAATGTTTAAAGGTATGAAGTGGTTTTCTTGTCTCGATTTTCTGCACGGATTTCTTCAGATTAAGTTGAAAAAGATTAGTAGAAAGTTTTGTAGCTTTACTTTTCGAGGAAAAAGTTACGTATTTTTGAGAGTACCGTATGGAACGATAGATTCGATGCCAGCTTTTATTCGAGCACTACAGATAGTATTGAGAGATTTACCGTTCGCTATAGCTTACGTTGATGATGTTTTAATTTTCTCGAGAACTTTGGAAGAACACATGTTACATATCAGAATTGTGCTAGAACGAATCAAAGAAGCAGGTATGACGTTGAATATAACGAAGTCACGATGGTGTCGCCGCGAGATTAAATATCTAGGTTTGATTCTCAGTGCCGAAGGTACGTCAGTTGATAAGGAGAAGATTCAAACGATCCTAGATTTCAATCCACCGACCGATATCGAGGAATGTCAACGATTCCTTGGATTTTTTCAATATTATAGAGATTATATTCCGAAAATCGCGCACCTTTGTAGACCGTTATACGAATTGACTTCTGTGAAGAAGAAAGATTTTGTCTGGACTGATGAAGCGCAAGAAAGTTTCGAAAAATTGAAAGAAGCGATATCGAATGCCACAATGTTGGTATACCCGGACTGGACTAAACCCTTCTACGTGTATACAGACGCATCTGAGTTAGCAATTGCTGGAGTTGTGATGCAAGAACACACGCAAGAAGATGGTACTAATTTTATGAGACCGGTAGCATACGCTAGCCGAACTTTAAAGAGTCATGAGCGAAATTATCCGATAATGGAGCTGGAATTACTCGCTATCGTCATGACATTATCGAAGCATTATTATATGCTGTGTGGATACGAAGTTAATGTGTATACTGATAACGAAGCTTTGACATATCTCAAGAGAACGGAGAAATTAAGCCCGAGACATATGCGATGGTTACTCTATTTAGATAACTTTAATGTTACGATTCGGCATATTAAAGGAGCCGACAATAAAATCGCAGATTTTCTTAGCCGCTGTTATTCGTACGTGCTCACACACAGAGAAATGAATATATCAATTTTCTTATTCGAATACAAAGTACCTGACAAGTTGTTCCAAGATTTGACTAGGTTACTTAGGTTTCAGACAAAGGATCCTCGTTTAATGATGTTTTTTAAGCGTAACGATTCTCGAGTCCGATTCGATAAAGGGAATGGTAGATTCGTTTATCGAGGGAATGATGGTTTATATCGAGTATATATACCTGAAAATTTGCAACGGCAAATTATTGAATATTACCACATCGAATATGGACATGTTGGAGTCACGAAATTAATTAACATCATTAGAAGATGGTTTGATTGGCCTGACCTGACCGTATCCGTGTTCAATTTTGTGAATGATTGTATGTCGTGTCAACTCGCCAGAAGAACGAGTACGGAAACTATTGGACCGCCTCAGGGAATATCAGCTACGAAGTTTAACGATACCCTTTGCTTAGATTTCTTTGGTCCATTACCAAGAGGCAGAGGTGGAGTCGAGTACGTTTTCGTTATTGAAGATTTATTTACCAAATTTGTTCGTTTACACGTGATGAAGAATTCGACATCAACACGTTGTATTGATTGTATAGAAGAGTGGATTTCCGAATTTGGACTTCCGAAGAAAGTCTTGAGTGACAATGGTCCGCAGTTTAGATCCGGTAAATGGATGCGCCATTGGAAACGACGAGGGGTCATTGTTCGTAAGACGAGTCGCTACACGCCAAGTAGTAATTCTTCAGAAAGAATAATGGCTACTATTGGCTCTTCTATTCGTAAATTGTATCATGATAAACAAGGTAAATGGCCTTGTATAATTCCGGATATCGAGAATAAGATGAATTACACCGAGTCTCTGACTACAGGGTGTATACCGTATGAACTTGTTTACCGTACACCTGTGCCAGACAAGCTGGCTGACGTCTTAATCAAAGGTCGTACTGTGAAAAGTGAGATTGAATTCATCGCGAGAGAGAATTTTCAAAAGAATTTAAAAAAGAGAGAATTAGGAATTCTGAAGTCGAATAAAGTTGTGATTTTGAAGCCAGGTGATAAAGTGTTTGTTCGTACTAGAGTGAAATCGAGTAAGGCAGACGGTGTGGCTGAAAAGTTATCGAGACAATGGATAGGACCGTATGAGGTCGTTCGAGAGAGATATCCTAATGTGTATGAGTTGAAAGATGAAGCTCACCCGAAGAACTTCATTTCTGAGAATATTCGTCATTTAAGGAAATACGTCCCTTCACGTATTTCTAAGTCGCCGAAAAAATTAGTAGAAAAATCCGAAATTGAGTTAAAAAACTACTCTAACGTAAAATTTTCCAAAATTCCGAATTTTCATAACGTAAACTCGAAATTAGAGTCCGATAAAATATCTGAAATTCCTCAAAAATCATCGAGTAGTCCGATGAGCGGAATAAAAATTTTAGATCGTAATTCAAATGAAATTCCAAATTTAGACCCATTTTTGTCGAAAGGGTCAACCGAGACCGAAAAGGAACTCGAATTGAATATTGAGTGTAAGTTTATCGATATGAGTCAAAATTTGCACGTAAATTATGTAGGAAATAGTCGCTATATAGTAATAGGTAATAATGTACGTAATTACTCTTTAATTAATAACAAGTTATATTGTATATTGTTCGAACAGATGTTTCTACGGTGTAATCGTAAACATTTTCATCGTTTACGACCGGAATTAGTAAAATTGGATTTACTAAAATATGGGTTACCCGAGTCAAGATTTTATCAAAGTGAAATCGAGCTAGAGATCGACGCTTCGCAACTGGCTACTTTTGCGGAATTGGAACCGCAATGTCCTATAGAGATAATCACCAAAGCCACGTTAGCCGATTTCGACATCGCACCCGAAGAAGTCGAAAAACGTATCTATGTTCACGAGCTCGAGAAACTAGTAACCGCCTATGCCGCAAAGTATGGCAAAGTACCACCAGAATTCCGCTCAATGGAATTGTTTCCAGTAGAATCGTCGTTACCGAGAATTGCGCCGAATATCGAGTCGTCGAATGCTGCGTCGAAAACAACATCGAATGTACCGCCGCAAAGTTCCACTTCGTCGAGTACAGCGCCGAAAGTCACCTTGAATGTACCGTCACCGAGTAATGTTACGCTGAAAGCCGAAAAAGTTACTGCTGCATCGAAAGATTTCAAATTAGGTCATGGCAGAGGGAAAATCGCTAATCCGCCGACCGAAACCGAGACCAAACCAAAAGACGAACGAACATTACCATCTATATCGAAAGTCGAACCGCTCGTCGATATAAAAACCGAGCCCGAGACTACATCGTCGTCTTCATTGAAAGAGATGTTAAAGAAAGCCAAGTCGAAATCGTCGTCTGTCGCATCGGAAGAAAAATTGTCGAAACATCATCTTCCGGTACCAGTTATGCCCGATTACATCCCGTTAAATCGAGATCCGAGGGCTGAATCGAATCTAAAGAAAGCTCAACGCCAGATGGCAGCCCAGCTTTCGAATCGACGAACCGACTCTGACTACGAATATTCACTTGCGTCCGTTGAAAGAATGTCCTGGGATAATTCTTCGCAACAAAGTGGCCATCCAATGAGCTACGAGGACAGACGTCCGAGCCGCGGACGCAGTATCGAGTCGTTAATGAACACAATTGAGACCGATGGTTCCCAAGATTTATCCGCCGGAAATACTGACGAGTATGCCTCAACGAACGGCGAAGGTAAGCCGATAATGTACAGACCCAACACTTTGCAGTTCGATAAAGAAGAGTTTAATCGAGGAGCTAACTGCAAGTTCCGAAATGCGTATTTGAAATCGATCCAGAGTGGTGGACGAATCGTCGGACGCCTGCAACCAGGTTACATTAGACGTTCATACGAATACCCAATCTGCCCGGGAGCAGAAAAGGCGATAAAGCGCCAATTCGAAAGATACGATTATCGTATAAATTCTAACGACGTCAGGACACGAAAGGATCCGTACCGAAAAATAAACCAAAGATGTTTAAAGTCATGGCCTCATAATCGTTCGGATAGACTCACCCACGATGAGTTGCTCGTATTTTGGAGCAATGTAGATGGCCAGAGAACGATGATAATCTACGATGCCCGATGTCCTGTAAGTATAGTGTCGAAGCCGAGTATAAGACCGCGTCACGAAAAAGTTAAACATCGAGACGACGCCGGAGATGAACAAGTTCATATCGTTGTGACACCGTGGAGGAGCTCGAGCTTCAGAGTATCAACCTATAAAACAATCGTCTCATTTTTCCTCGAAAACTCACATCGCTATCGAGTGTCCGAAGAGATTCAGTTATGTGTCTACGTGGACGACCATTTCGAAAGAAATTCGGTGATATTGGGTCGTGATTTTGCCGAAAAATACGTGGATCATATCGATAGCGTAAATCGAATCATCGTTATGGAGATCGCTGGTGATCGTCACAATGTACCTTGTATCGAGTGGACACCGCCGATCAATATCGCCGAAATTGCCGACGAAATAAGAGCGAAGCCGAATGACGGCGCCAATAAGAAGTTCGCCGTTTATTTAGACGAACACTCCTGACTATATGATTACGATCAGGATAAGTTCAGGTGGTTCTCGACATCGATAGTTTAATTCGTCATCGAGTTTTTATCATCGTTATTTTCGTTGACACATTATTTTGTTATTTTGTTTTCGATGTGTATCGTTGTCTTTATTTTTTATTTTTACCTTCGAGTATTGATTCGTCAATTTATCATTTTTTTATTTTTATTATGCATTTATTATCTTTATCTTTATGTTTATGTTTCGTACCTGTGATAGGTAGTTTAGTTCGTTGAACTTTTTCTTGACTGAGTATTTTTATTATCGATATTGTTATTTTGACGTTTCTCTCTATTTAGTATTTTTAGTATTCGCATTCGTTCTTCGTTGTAGAATACATTACCCGATTTTGTTCCTTTTTCTAGTATTTTCCTAGTATTAGTATTTTGAGTCTTTTTTGGTTCTAAAAGTATTTGGAGTCGTGCACCAATACTTTTTCTTCCGAATTTGTATTCTTTCTCTTCGTTTCTTTTGTTTTGTTTGTTGTTTTTTGTTTTTTAGGATCGAGATAATTCGCTTTCCACTTACGCGGAAAAATCTGTGAACAGCTTTTTTCTCTGAAGGGGGAGAAGTGTGTAGTATGTTCATATCGAGTACCGAGTAAGGAGAAAACCGAATTACCTCCCACCCAAAGACTACATTTTATTTCGTTTCCGATATCGTTTGATATCGAGTAGGTTTTGAGTTTCTAGTATTATTATGTAATTATCTTTCGTATTGGATGGTTATTCCGATATCTATTTTTACCTTGTATGTTGTAAGCCGTTTTTAACCTGTATGGTTATTTTTTCTAATATCTAGTATTTTCGTGTGTTCGTAATGTGACTTTTATTTTTGCATTTCGTATGGTCTCTGACCAAGTACTTTTTATGTTGTTTTATTTTCGTGTAATAAAAGATCGTTTTGGTTCGACATGAGCCGTTTTCGAGTTCTTGATCTAGTATGCTGAATCAAGGTAAATTGATGATGGTTGGCTAGAAGCCTAAGATGGTAATCGGATCAAGGTAAAGTTCAAAGTATCAATGGGTTGAATAATTAGGTAAAAGTATTGAGTATTTGCGTACAGCTTCGCCCCAAAATAGTTTCATACTTAGGGCATTTAGACGGTAGTAGGTTACCCTACTTGCCAGTACAATATAGGTATCTAGATAGGTATTTGATTCGAGTATTTCGATATTAGGTTCGAGTATTTAGATAGGTATCTGTATTGAATCAAGCCGAAGTACATCGTTTGATGTGGCGAACTCTCCTACTACTTATCTATTCGTAGGTTTTTATCCGCATCGATTTTTATCCTATCTGGATGTGATGCGCGAATAGGTAGGTAGAAGAAGCCTTTGCAACTTTGGTTGTCTTCGCCGCTAGATATTGTGGAAAGAAGATACCTTACGTTGACTCTTTTCACCTCTTATCTAGTTTGTAAAAATCACACTAAACCCCTTCAATTCGACGCATGTGTTTCATGCAAGTTTGGCTTATGTGAGAAGAGGTTGCTCTTCACCCCTCGACCCTGTGGTCTCTAAACGTTTTGTGTGCTCTCCTGGCCGGACAGCTTTTGGCTTTACCCCCCTTAAGCTCCTTTACACCACAACTCAGAGTCGGAAATACAGTTTAAATTCGCTTTGCGATAAGAGAGGAAAAATTACATAACTGGAACAGATCGAATGAGTATTTTTGAAAAAATGTAATCATTATTGCTTGAAAAATTTCCCACGCAATTTTTTACTCGAAACAAATAATACCTACTTATATCTTTGAAATTTGAAATCAATCAATTTTTACAAGTGGCCCAATAAAATATTCGAATCAAAATACAGATTGGTACATAACTTTCGCAGGGCCTTCGTACGTATTTTCTCCACCTCCCTCGCTCTTTCCATCTTTCCTCAAAAAATCATCCTAAAATTGAAATACCTAATCTTGACGTTTCGCAGGTTTGGATAGAAATTAAAAATCAAATTTTTTACAGTTTTCTTATTCTTCGCGTACTTTTTTCGGGAATTTTCCAACGTTCAAAATTCATGGCTGGCTCGAAAAGAATTGAAAATGTTTCTTGAACTAGGGAGGGGGAAGGGAGGGCGAATCACCAGAAGTGGTAATTTCATTGCAGAAGTGCAGTGAACCTTCAAAACGTTTGGAGAATTCACCCCAGACCACCATTGGTAGGAGACTCGCAATATTATTTTCTTTGAAAATAAATGACTGTTGTCGATTTTTCATTTTTTTCCCCTCTATAAATCGTGATTTGAGGTAACACGGCATTTTTTTCTCATCATAAGCTCGTAAAAAATAAAGATCTGCCAACTAAAAAATTTCAAAAAGAATAATAAAGGCTCTGGTGTGGTAAGGGGGCCATTTGGCCTCTGGTCCAACTTTGGAAAAATTCTTGCGCCATTCGATTTGCCATGGTAAAAGATGATTTTAGAGCGCATGAGCGAATTTTTACCTCACCCCTGGGGGGCTGGGAGACCAAAATACGCGATTTTCAAGCCGAAAACTCTTAAAAATTCTATCTCCGCGAGTTTTCAACCGATTTTTTCCAAACTTGGCACAAAGGTAGTGGTACTAGAGGGGAATGCCCTGAAATTTTTTCAGATTTTTTTGACCACTTAAATGACCTTGAATTCGACTTTGAAGATTTCAAATCGCCCTGGGGGGCACAGCTGGGGGGCTGTCTGAAAAATTTTTTTAAATTAAAATTTTTCAATGTATTTTACATTTCTGAGAATTTTTTCAGATTTTTTCAGGTGGTGGAAAGTGGTCAAAAGCTCAAAAAACCGCCGTAATTCATCATTTTTATTGCTTAAAATCAACGTTTTTCTTCAAGTTTTCATTTTTAATAGTTTCCTGCCAAAAATATTATTATTCTATTCACTCTCCGTGTCCCATTTTGACCTTTGTTTGTTCATTTCTCATGACTGTTATCAGTTATGTTCAGAGCAGAAATGAATATCTATGAAAAAAAAGCCCCATCCGAGGATTTTTGGCGAAATTGACTCACAAATAATGTGACAAAAGTAATCCTACCGGTTTTTGAAGTTTGCCCGATTCCCCTGAAATTATTAGCCTTCCTCCCCGCTCAGTGGAGGTTTTTCTTATTATTTGAGGAGATGTATTCCATGATTTTACGTTCTCTCTTTTATTATTATTATTATTATCATCATTTTTTTTCTTTTTTAAACTATGGAGGATATTTAAAGTACCTAAGTAAGTTAAATGACACAAAATTCAGAAATTGAAAGTCAACTAATCAGCTATTCATTTTATAAGTACATATATCACAAAACTTATGAAATATTTCTAAAAATCAGAAAATAACGTTAGCGTATAATTAATCAATTTATTATGCTTTTGTAATCTAATCATCATCTTCACTATCTTCATATATGATTGGATCTTCAATTTCATTGTCAAATATTCTGTACAAGATTTCAGCTGGGCGCACAATTAATTAATTATACGCTAACGTTATTTTCTGATTTTTAGAAATATTTCATAAGTTTTGTGATATACTTATAAATGGAATGGCTGATTAGTTGACTTTCAATTTCTGAATTTTGTGTCATTTAACTTACCTAGGTACATTAAATATCCTCCATAGTTGAAAAAAAATAATAATAATAAAAGAGAGAAGGAAAAAAGAGGTCTGGGTTCAATTTAGAAAAGTTGAATGTACCAATAGTCAAATAGTATATTGTGCAACAAGGGAGATAAAGTGATTTTTGAAAATTTTGAGATTTTTGCCCGAGTGAAACGAGGGAAATAACTCAAAATTGTCGAAAATCATTCATCTCCCGAGTTGAATACGATATTATACGTCATAGAGGGAAAAAACGCGAATTTAAGTACTTGAGCGATTAGCGAGAGGGATTATTCCATCTGTGACGTAAAATCATGGAATGCATCTCCTCAAATAATAAGAAAAACCTCCACTGAGCGGGGAGGAAGGCTAATAATTTCAGGGGAATCGGGCAAACTTCAAAAACCGGTAGGATTACTTTTGTCACATTATTTGTGAGTCAATTTCGCCAAAAATCCTCGGATGGGGCTTTTTTTTCATAGATATTCATTTCTGCTCTGAACATAACTGATAACAGTCATGAGAAATGAACAAACAAAGGTCAAAATGGGACACGGAGAGTGAATAGAATAATAATATTTTTGGCAGGAAACTATTAAAAATGAAAACTTGAAGAAAAACGTTGATTTTAAGCAATAAAAATGATGAATTACGGCGGTTTTTTGAGCTTTTGACCACTTTCCACCACCTGAAAAAATCTGAAAAAATTCTCAGAAATGTAAAATACATTGAAAAATTTTAATTTAAAAAAATTTTTCAGACAGCCCCCCAGCTGTGCCCCCCAGGGCGATTTGAAATCTTCAAAGTCGAATTCAAGGTCATTTAAGTGGTCAAAAAAATCTGAAAAAATTTCAGGGCATTCCCCTCTAGTACCACTACCTTTGTGCCAAGTTTGGAAAAAATCGGTTGAAAACTCGCGGGGATAGAATTTTTAGGAGTTTTCGGCTTGAAAATCGCGTATTTTGGCCCCCCAGCCCCCCAGGGGTGAGGTAAAAATTCGCTCATGCGCTCTAAAATCATCTTTTACCATGGCAAATCGAATGGCGCAAGAATTTTTCCAAAGTTGGACCAGAGGCCAAATGACCCCCTTACCACACCAGAGCCTTTAGCAAAACCGACGAATTTTTTGAAAGAAAATGTAGGTAATTTTAATTTGAAAAGAGCAAGATTTTTGAGCAAAATGCAAAACTTTTCTGTTATTTTTCTAACTTTTTAGGAGTACCTATTTTTTTTTAAAGAATTGAAACCAGTTTCCAAAATTTGACATAAATAATTCATTTTCGAATTGATTTTCTGCAAATACGACAAGACATTTGGAGAGAAAGGAGATGAAACAAAAATTGTAGAAAATTGCAAGTATTTTTCAAAAATACGTCTATTTTTGCAATTTGAATCGCATGGCAAAATATGGCTGAATTTGATTTTTTTCTTGAAAATTTTTAATAATTGCGTTGCTCATTTCTAGTTAATTTTTTCAATCAAAAGGGCTGTTCAAGAAAATTTCATGTACTTTATAAAAAATATTTCAGATTGTTATCCCGAGGGAGAGGGGTGAATACCCCCCTTCACCACCACCACCACCACAAAAAGTAAGCAAAGACCATTTTTGTTTTCTAAAAGTAATTTTTCAAAAAATTGAAAATCTTTTTTTCTTTCATTATTCAAATCTTTTTTCGGACATCCCGCCCCCCCCCCGCTACAAAAAAATGAAAAATTTTATGCTTCATCCCTCGAAATTATAGTCTATGTTTTTGAAATTTGAACCAGGAGTTTCAAAACATCTCTAAAAAAAACTGGTTTAATTTCCATTTTTCGAAAAATTCCAAGTACATAACTCATTTCAAAATTCAAATCTATTTTTTCCACCAAAAGAACATCCAGATCAGTTTAGAATTATTAAAGGAAATTTCATGTATGATTCGAAAACATATCCAGGTGCAGATCTCTTCTCTACTCCTCCCCAAAAAAGTAAAAATAACGATTTTTGCTTTCAAAACATTATTTATCATAAAAATTGATAGTATTTGATCTCTTCCTGAGAAAATCCAAGAAAAATTGGTAGGTACTAAAATTTTCATACACCTTTCTTATAAAATCGTAATCTGGGCTGCGATAACTTTGGGTTTGAATTAAGGTAAAAATTGGAATCAGAGCAGTTAATATCTCTAAAAAATCGAATGACTTACACTTTTTTCAAAATTTTTAACGAGTTCATTTTGAGGACTTTTTTTTTTAAAAAAATGGTGTCAAACGAAACTAGATAATTCAAACAAAATCAAAATTGCAATAAATTAATAAAAATTAACACTCTAATACAATTTAAAACACCAGTTTCAATGTTTTTGCAAAAAGCCAACTGAATTTCATTTTTCCCCCTAAAATTTCTGATCAGCTAATCCAAATAGAATGAAACTAAGAAATTTGACAAAGTTTCTAAAAAATTATCCTGAAATATCATGAATTAAAATCATTAATTTGAGAGATTTTCAAAATGAATCAACCACTCTTATTTTACTTTTTGATACATATTAAAATTTTTGCATGAAAAGGACCTGGACTTGGGATAATTTTGAGCGAAACTATAATTACAAACAATTTTTAAAAATTTTCAAAAATACTCTCGATAATTCTAGAATCTATATTACCAAAAAAATCCAAAAAACGAATTCAATTTTCAAGGAAAATCTGCAAGACAAATAAATCAATCGAAATATCACCCACTTAAATCACACCTCCTTCAAATCGAACTCTTATTGGTAAAACGAGCCAATCACGCACCACAAACAGTCTATTCATTAACTCAAGAGGCTCTTTTCCTAATGCTGATAAATTAGCCAAGAATTCCCTCAATTTTCCTTCATCCAGCACTCGAAACATTACATTTCATCAAAGTCGACTCATTTCATCGCACCTAAATTCTGACGTAACATCACGTGACCAAATAAATGATATCAAACGACCCATCATTTTCATTACTGCAACCTCCATAATCCAACCTCAAATATTTGCTCGCCTCTAAAATAATACGAAAAGATCACGTGGACCAATCTAACTCACCAGGCAGTTTTTTCGGATATTTTACCAACTCCAAAAAATACTTCTGGCGACTCAAGCAAGGAAAAAACCTTGACATACGATTTAGAAAAGTCAATTAAAACCTGCCATCGGGACGCGACAAATCATCGCCAAAATTAACGCAATTATCTGAACAACTATGGCATCACTTAGACGTGCTTTCATGTAACTCGCATTACAGTACATTGGCCGCGAATTGAACCTCGTGGTCGCTCAGCTCGAGTATCTTATCTCTATGTGAAAATCACCTGTACCCTGGCGCCTGGCGCTGAACCCACTTTAAGCACCACTGGCATTTCGAGTACGTCGAGTGAAAAATAGATACATAAATTTTAAAATTGATCGACCACTCCCGACACGTGTTTTCCTAGTTTGCCAATAATTTTACGCACGAGTCGGGGAATTTACTATGGTGCTATTTTTAGGCAAGAACGACGTCGAATTGGAGATTCCTCTCCTACGTAAAATTACCATCTTTAATTCGACAAACTTTTGAGTTCAAAAACCCTTCGCAAATACGCAACTTTTGCCATTGGCACACAAGCCTGACCTGGTCAAAAGCTATATTTAAAATTGGCATTCATCAAGCAGTCAACACCTCGAAAAATTGTCACAAAGAGAAAAAATTTTCTACCAACCTTCACTGTTGATGACTTAGAATTACAACAAAAAGGGAAATTTTAACACATCGTCACTGATTCGAACAATTTTCGCGATATCGGCCAAAAAATGAAGTCACAATGTGGGAAAAAAATTTCTCGAAAATCACCACACACGTCGAATCACAGAACACATTCACATTAAAATTTCCCTTTTTTTAAAAATTCGCACAAAAAATTTTAAATTGAAAATTACCTTGCAAACACAATCACTTCACTTGGCACTAATTCAATAAAAAATACGAAATCGCGATTCGAAATTTTACGCGCGTTAATTTAATTCGTGTTCGTTCGACGGTAGAGATCGTTTTAACGTGATGAAAATTGAGAAAAGCTCGAAACAAATTCGCCCGTCCGAATATACCGTATCGTATGATAACATCACAGATCACGAGACCTGCGCATGCGTACACACACGTCCGAATAGAAAATTTTATTTCTCGACCTTTAAGAACGAAGTGAGTCGCATTCGATAATTAAAGCTTTGACGAGCGCACAGTCGAATGATTTGATTGATTAACGATGCTAATTTTAGACCAATCATACGACGGAAAAATTTATTCGATCGGCGACAAATGGATCTGGTAAAATGAAGAATTTTCTAGCATTCTAGCACCCTAAAAATAAAAAAGGGGGTCGAATCGATGGGAAAATTCCATTCATCACGTGTTCCGTACAATGGCGCTATCGCGGGTCAATTATTTTCATATTTTTAAATCACGAGTTCGAGTATTTCGCAACTGGAGCGATAAACTTTGAATACCGGAATCGTAACGTGTCAAGAAATTTGATAAATTTCAACAATAAATTCCGCCTTATCGATAAATTAAAATATAAAAAAAGAAGAACATGCACGAGATTTCGTCAATTTATGACGTTTATCTGGTTAATTATTCGGTTTTAAACAATAAGTTGGTTATTTTTTTAAAAACGTGATCTTTATAATCGAGATTATTATTTGATTAAAATAAAAAATAAAAAAATGAAAATCACTCGATTTCAAGAGCAACTAAACATATACCTAATTTGCTTATGATAAAGTTGGTATTTCATATTTCACTATGGTCAAGATGAATAAATATTGGAAAAGAGTAAACAATTTCTTTTATTTGGAAAATTTTCACCAGACGTAAATATCTATACTTGAAAATTTGAAAAAAAATTCCACACGGTTATGCAACACAATGTTGGCAAATAAATGATAATTTTCATCTTCAAAAATGAATTAAAAATTCGCGACGACGATTTATCAATATTTTTTTCATTTTTTCTAATCTGTACAATTTTTTTCGTAAGAAATCAACCAAATCATGTGGAAAAATACTGAACTTGGTTTGAAATAATAAAATAAATCATTTACTTCAAATGCCCTTGAGTTAGGCCGAATTACCGTGAATTACCACTAAATTTTACGCAATTACCATAAATTACCGATTAATTACCAATATTTACCGCAAATTATTCGTAAATTACCGTAAATTTATAAGTTTTTTTTCTCAAATTTTTGGTGAATCACAGACATTCAGAATCAGAAATTGAATGTCAAATTTAAAAATTTTGTCTAGAACTTGAACAACGTTTCTTTCTTTTTTGTGAAAATAAGTCAAGATTGCCAATATTACGGTAATAAATTACAGAAAATACTTCAAATTTTAAAATGATGAAAAAACAAAATAAACGTCCTTGGGTATGTATTTTTTCCTGGATATGAACACTGAACAGTTTACGGTAATTACTCATAACAATTTTAAATACAATCAAAAAATAGAAATACTACACCAATAAATTTTTTTCTTACATCGTTTACCGTGAAAATTGTAAATAATGGTAATTCCTGAATGATTGTTAGATTTTCGATAATTTACAAGTAGAACATCGGAAAAAAAATAATTATATGAAGTCGTACTTGGAAACTTGAACTATCGCAGATTTATTGTTCAGAATTACTGCGAATACCAGTAAATTACCGTAATTACTAATAAATTATCGTAAAAACTTACCAAAAACGCTGATAAATTACCGTAATTACTAGTAAACTACCGTAATTACTGATAAATTACCGTAATTATTGGTAAATTACCGTAATTATTGGTAAATTACCGTAGTTACTGGTTAATTACCATAATTACTAGTAAATTACCATAATTACTGGTAAATTACCGTAAATACCGGTGAATTACCAAAAACTTTGATAAATTACCGTAATTACTGACAAATTACCGTAATTTTTGGTAAATTACCGTAATTACTGTTAAATTGACGTGATTACACCAAATTACCAGAAACTATAAGAAATTTATAAATTCGAGTAAATTACCGCAAAAAACCGTAAATACCGGTTATCCTGACCAATTTTCAGTAATTTTCAACCAAAATACTGGAAAATTACGACTCAAAATTATGACCGGGGCATTGGGACTATTGTAAAATTATTTCATGTAATTACTGAAAAAACCTGTTAATTACCGTAAATACAGTCAAATTGATCTTTAAAAAAACGGTAAATTACCGTAAAAACGGTAAATTACTGTAAAACCGGTAAATTACCGTAAAAACGGTAAATTACCATAAAAACGGTAAATAATGGTCATTTTGATGCCAATTTTTACTGATATACGATCGAACAAATGAGAAACATCAATTAAATGGAGTATTTAGAATGGAAAATGGGCATTATTCTCTCTTCGCTTCACAATTCTCTTATAATCATCAAAATTTAAATCTGTACTCTGTACATCTTGAAAAATCAACTCCACCAGACAAAAGAAAACATTCACGTACGTCATTCACCCCTCGCCTCTCTTACCATCTCAACTAAATCCTAATTCATCTCAATAACTCGACAATTACAAACAAACTGCTGACCATGGCCCGCCAATGAAAATTTTTAAAATACACTCTGACCTACTTCACATATCCCAATCGTAAACATACGAAAATGCTCGTAAAACTGAAAAGAGAAAAAATTCGCGATAAATTTAACATCTCCGCGAAACAGCTGCTTTTCACAGCGAAATCAACCAGACCAAAAATAAATCAAAAAATGAAATTTTACAGTAAATTTTAATTTAAACACGATAACTTCGAGCGATGAAATTTACACCAACCGCGACCCTTATCTAATCTGCAAAATTGCTGCTAATTTTATATCTTGCAGTCGAGTTATTTTCATGCTTTTGAAAATTTTTTTGGCGCTGTTAAATTTATTACCGTATTTATCGTTTGCGATGTAAGGTTTGGTCGAGGGATAAGCTTTTTTTTCACGAGCGGTCAACGATCGCCAGTAAAATTGCCATTGCTGTACACGTGTAATAAAAATTATCTTTCGGTCGTGCGCTTATTTGTTATTTTTTTCATTTTCACACTTCATCTCTCTCTCTTTGTCTGTGTTTGCTTTGATGGCAAAACATTATCAATTTACAGCTTCGAAGGACGGTAGTAAATTTTACCCGCAATTTGCAGAGGCGTCGAGACCACTGAATGGTAAATACGACTCGACTGATGGCGAATGGCTTATTCGAGTTGGCATTTTGCAAGTGTCAACGACATTCGATAAAGGTCGAAAGGTCATATTTGGATGGTTGGATTTTCGTCGCTCCAGAAGCATAGGTCAATTTTGATGATTTCATTGAATTGGTAATTAATTGTCCAAAAAAAACTTTTGAGAAATGTACCTAAATTAATAGCCCGATTTTCTCAATGCATAGGACAATTTTATCTCAAAATTAAAAGACGTTGTCTATTTCAAGGTTATACCGGTGAATTTATCAAATTAAATGGGACAGAAAACGACGGGTATTTTCTGAGTCACGAATATAATCTGTAAAGATAGCTAAGGAATTGAACGAAGATCAATTAAAAACTTACTGAAACTATCGAATCATTAAAAGAGAGGGGAATCTTTGATGAGTTCAAAGGAGGAGTCACGATGCGTACGCAGAAAAGATTCACGTCTCTCAGTCGTAGAAAAAATTCGTATCATAATCTACCGCAATCAAAATGATAAAAATGCATTATCAATTTCCTATCATGGACAATTTCGTTCCTTTATTTTCACGGAAGATTTTAAAAAATTAGAAGGAAGAAGAACCAGCTCAAAAACTCATATCAAAATGTCAACAAACTTCAAATTCGTCGAATTAAAAAATTAAAAGGAAAAAATAAGAAAATTATGGGCAAATTCGTTCAATTTTGGGTAAAAAAATTTAAAAGTGAGGAAGAAAAAAAACTACTCAAGAAACACTTATCGAAGCATTAAAAAATTGAAGAAAAAATTAAGGGCGATTTCGTTCAATTTTTGCAAAAAATAAAAATAAAAATGTAGAAAGAATAAAAAAACACTTTTCAAAAAACACTCATCAAACATCAAAAATATTTACAGTAATCGAATAAAAAATTGACAAAAAATCAATAAAATAATGGACAATTTCGTTCAATTTTTTACCAAAAAATCTAAAAATGCGTAAGGGGAGAAAAATACTTGAAAACGCTTATCAAATCATCAAAAAATTTATCAAACTAAAATTTGAGATAAGAATATCGAGGAAATCATGGAAAATTTATTTCAATTTTTGCAATAAAGAAGGGAAAAAAATTCTGCCTTAATCAAAAAAATTATGGAATAGCAGGTTCTTTAAAATCCATCGAATCAAAATACAAAAACAGGCAAAAAATATGAGAAAATGATGGGCAATTTCGTTCAAATTTCCCCCAACAAATGAATAAATCTCACCAACCATGAGATTATCACCATCAAACATAAAACTAATCAATTTATCGAACCAAAAATTACGTATAAAAAATTCAAAACACCATCAAACCTCAAATTATCTTCACCAATTCGATCAAAGCACACATCATCACTTCAGTCAAAATCGAAGATCGAATCGACAAACACACCGGCTCGAAATCCCATTTCCATTTTTCACCAAACACTTTTAAAACCCCGAACTTATGTCGACGATAAAAACACAACCACGGATGAAAAAATGATCAAAAAAAATCCATGACTTACCTAAATTAATTTTTTTTTTGAAAAAAGGCCTAAAACTACACGTCTCGTGCTATGGATTATGTCATTAGCGAAAACTAGGCTAAATAACCCGATTAGGGGGTGATTGTAAATAATTGAAACACCACACCGCGATACACACCGCCCTTGCACCGAAGGTTTTATTTTAACCGGCTATCATTTTGTAAATGAAAAGGCAACCTGTCGAATATTGCCCGAAAAGCTGACTTTTGGCTCGAATCTCGGTTGATTGTTGTATCGGCACAACTGCATCGGGTTGGCCGCATCGATGGACTGATCGTGGTTCGTCGTAAGCAAAACGATGCCTCAAAAAGCCGGTATAACCGGAGTACTCTGCTCGTTCATTTCGGAGCGAACGTGGTGAAGACGTTTAATAATAGAGAGTTCTTGAACCTTGATCGTTCTTACATTGTTAGCTTATGAATATTATCTCCCGACTCGGATGCTCTTTATTTGTACGAATTGTACGAACATTTGGCGTTTCAACGTGTACTTCTCTGGCTTCGAAATGGAATATGTTAAGATTAGCAAAAGCTCATCTGTTATCGGTGGCATCGATTATAATTACCCAACGGTACGTGAAAATATACCTATCGAAGAGTAAACGTAATTAAATTGGCTATAAAATTGTAATTTTTCTCATTAGCAATGCAAGTGACTAAGCTGTTTTGAGCATTCGAATGAAAAACAGCATGAGAAAGAAAAGGTTTGTGAGATATTACCAAAGAGTGACTCAAATGATGCAAAGGTACTTTTTTGTGATGATGATTCGTAGGAAATAATTTTTGATTTATTTTATCAATTTGGAACAACCTCACATGCGAAATGTATTTTTTTTTCAATTTATAATCACAGAATATTTCTAATCTTCAATTGAAAAATTCATAATTAACCCACTTTTGTGGTAATTTACATGACTGATAAAATTGGTTGGTTTGAAAAAATTCTCAAACCACAAAATTGTATGTGAAAAAGTTATCGAAGAAATAAAAAAGAACTAGATAAGGAAAAATATAAAATTATTTTGAAATTTGAAAACTGTTTCTAAAATTAAAAAAAAAAAAGATTACCAAGATGGATGTATCAACTATCAATCAGAAAATCATACACATTTTCGCGTAAAAAAATGAAGAAATTTAAATCGGTTATGTATACAAAATTTGTCGAAAAATCGGAGGGAACAGCTTTCCTAAAAATACAAAATTGCAGTTTCAGTTTGAAAAGTTGAGGTTGATTGAAAAAATTTTCGAAAGTGATGACTTTTTTAAAAACAATTTTCATTCTCAGTCATAAAAAAATGGAAAAATCATACCTAAATATGTACTTTTTGAGTCAGAAATATTGAACAAATTTCTTTCTAGTCCAGATTTTTTTACCTCCCTCCCCCCAGAATTTTTTTTCGTATTTTCCTTTTCAATTTTTTCGACTTTAGGCAAATATTCAGACAAAATTCTCGACTTTTTCGAAGTTTGGTCGATTTTCTAGACCAAGTAGGCAGACCCCCCCCCCCTAAATTCTGTTCAAAAATGGATCATGAATTTTAAGAAATACCCTTCATTAGTCTCAACTTTGACAACATATCTTTACTGTACCAACAATTTTTTTTAAAAATATGTTGTTGTCAAAGTTGAGACTAATGAAGGGTATTTCTTAAAATGCATGATCCATTTTTGAACAGAATTTAGGGGGGAGCTGTCTACTTGGTCTAGAAAATCGACCAAACTTCGAAAAAGTCGAGAATTTTGTCTGAAAATTTATCAATTATGCTTCCAAAGGAACTTTTTGGGAGAAATAAAGTCCAATCCTGACCAAACACATCGTGCTTCAAAATTTCAATGCATTTAATTTAGTTTTGGTTTTCAGCCTTAAATTCAGAAATGTTTTGAAGCAAAAATGTTCTATTATGAGAAAATAAACAGAAAAATGAAAAATCCATCCAACCAACGCCGGATTATACGTTTTCAGAAAATTAGAAAACCTCGATAAACAATTTCTTTTGAAATTACCCAATTTTTTGAAACATTTGAAATTTTTCCCCCTTATTGACTTTTGGCGACAAAGAGAGAAAATTCAAACAGAAATTAATAACAAATTCCAAATAAGTAAAAAGTGATTTTTTTCTAAAATAACAAAGAGAAAAAGAGAAAAAAAATAATGAAAAATAGGGGAACTTCCCTTCCTTCTTCTTACAATAATATTGAAAATTCAGCCTGTCCAGTTCTTTCCTTCTCCTGTGAAATTTAGCCAACAAATCTTCACTTTCTCATTTGAAATCAGTGAAAAGTCACTCAAAAAAAAGTCAGAATTGCAGCACAGGGAAAATCAGAAAAATTATTCAATTTTCAGCAGATTTTTCTGATTTTTCAAAAAAAAATCACAAATTTTTATAGAAAATTTCAGATATTAAACTGACTCCTCAGTGAATTTTCACTGATTTTCCAACAATTTTTTTCACCAAATAGGTACATATCTGTTTTCAGAGAGATTTTTCACCAATTTATAACTGAGCTGCGATTTTGACTGTTTTCCCGTACTTTTCGATAATTTTCACTGATTTATAAAAATGGCGGAGTAGGTATAAAACGATAAAACGGCCTCAAATATTCCACCAAATACTAAAAGTTATCAAAAATCATCAACACCAGAAATAAATTTAACAAAATGATTAATTCATTCAAATTTAAAAAATAAATGAATCGTTAAACCGTCCAAACCCCCATTCAGGTATAAATCTCTAAAAATAAAACTCCACTAATTAAACCTTCACATACGTATCACGTGATTTCTTCTTCGCTACTCAAAATACACGCTCAATTAGCATTCCCGATATTCTATTTGTTTACCTGATCATTGCCCATACCCCTTGCCCTCCTTCCAAAAACCTACCCCATCGGAATACAAAGTCCTTTTCTTCACGAGTTATTTTCCAACACTAATTCCAAGAAATTTTATTAAACGATCGAGTCAACGAGATAATCGTTTTGAATGAATGAAAGTATACAGATGTGTGACATTTCTTTTCACAATTATCCTTAAACCTACAGAATTGTTCTTCTCATTGAATAAGAGTAACTTCACAGACTCTCATAGTTACAGTAAAAGAATAGATTTCGTGACTGGAGCCAACTTCCGGGGTATTTGGTGGCAATAGGGTGAATAATAAACAGCCCTCTTTGTGAAACGATTTTCAAGACGTTTGACCGGTCTTGTAGATGATTTTTAATATTTTTCGTGCACGTAGTTGAAAGATGAAGCAGGTTTCAAGTGAGGAATGTAGGGTCGAACTATTTTATCCTTGAATCCAGGTATAAATAGGATTCTATCAACGAGGTGATAATTCAATTTAAACGAGTTACAGAAAAGTAGAAATAAAACGACGAAGAAGCTCAAACATAAATTTGGCGATTTAAATTTTTCATATCCTGAAAAATATTTTCACAGGTGAAGTACCACAGTACACATTTTATACAGATAAGATACGCGTACGAAATACGAATAAACCTTCGACACCTAGGCATCGATAAAAACCTCGCGAATATTTTTTATCTCGAATGAAATTAAGATTAGAAAATCAGGCTCACTTCGCACATTCATTATCTAATACAATGAAAGTAATCACGCATCGTCTACGTGAACAATTCCAGTTTACTCACATCATGTGACCTGGAATCATTCGCATAATTACGATAAGTCTGAATGTTTCCTTATTAACGATCGCACTGTCGCCATTAGATAATTATAAAATATAGGCAGAAATAAAAAAATCCAATGCAGCGGCGCTGGATTCCGAAAATGGTAAACCATATGGCCGTTCATTTGAATATTCCTGTTCGAGGTTTACAGAGGTTTATTTTTATTCACGCCTAGATCTCGAGTACTTTTCATAGGCCAGACTTGGATGCCAAGACGTTATGGAATGGAGAACACGTCGTCGTAAATCGCCATCCTCTGCAGTCTGCATCTACTTTTAAGCTGGTGCATTAGGAATGCATTTTAAATTCAATGGTGCTTAAACGAAGGGATCGAAAGAGGGAATTTTTCGTTTGAGAAAATGGACGTGTAGAAAGTTGGGAATCATTGAACTAATGAAGAGAAGTTCTACGAAGATCTGTCGATGGTTATGAATTATTGGCGGGTTTTATTGTTATTTAATTAACCCTAGGTAGACCACAAAAAAAAAACCACCTGGTGCCAAAAACGGCACTACAATGCTTTTTTAAGAAAAAAAACCACCTCGTGCCAAAAACGGCACTACAATGTTAAGGAAATACATTTAGTGCCGTTTTTGGCACGAGGTGGTTTTTTTTTCGAAAAATGCATTGTAGTGCCGTTTTTGGCACTGGTGGTCTATATAGGGTTAATATTCGTCAATTTGTCTGAGATGTTGTGGTTTGAGAAATTAGAATGGACGATTCGAGTGGTAAAAGTAACGAATATGCGATGTTGAGGAAATAAATTCGTAGATGATGCGAGAATATTTTTATTGCAGGTTTCCAGGATGTGCCAATATAAATATTATTTGAAATAAAATATAATTTTTTCACTTGAAGAGTTGACAGTTTGAAAGATGAAACCATTTTGTAAATTTGGCTAATGCTCATTTCCGTTCGAGAAGAAACAAGATCTAATAAAATGATTAGAGAAGAGATAGAATTTCACCGAAAGGGAGCTCGTAAAAATGAATCTTTCTTGTCAATGGTCTCAAATTTTGAGGAATTTTTTTAGATTTCTTTTTACAGAAGATGGAAAAATTGACGAAAAGTATTTTTTACCTCAATATTTTGAAGGACCCGAGCTAAAAATTGACCAAAATTTTGATTAATTTTTCAAACTGGCATTTAGTATTATTAATTTATTATTAATCGAGTAGATTAGGAAAATTAAAATTAGAAGCCATCAATGACAAAAATTCTGTGAAACTGGAAATTTTAAAAGATTTTTTGAAACACGATCAAAGATGTAATTTTTATAACGAAATCAAGTTAGAGATTGGAAAAAATAAATTAGTCGAACTGAGAACCTTTGCAAACAAAGAACTCCTAAAAGAAGTGAAATTGTAAAAAAAGAAAAAAAGAAAAAAGAAAAAAAAGACAATTGAATGAAATACAGTTATTTTTGATAGAGACATCTTCCAAACCCTGAATTTCTTTTATTCCTTTAGAATAATGACCCGTTATTTTCAGGTTCTTCGACAAACATTTCTTTGATTGAGATGAATGGGAGTCTGATTTGTGGTTTTATACGGTTCATTAGTAAGATGGATCTTGATCAACATTTCTCGTAAAAATTGGACAGAAAAAAATTTATTTTGAAGTTTTGAATACCAACGTAGTCAAATAAAATCTCGAGTATATAATATTTTTCAGAAAAAAAAAAGTATTATTTACGTAATTTGCAAGAGAAAAAAATCGATTCCAAAAAATTTGAACAAAAACAAGATGTTTAGGTACCAAAAATTTAAAAAATACTCTATACTTACATCTTGATGGCCTTGAATTTTTGAAAATTTATATTTCATGTCCTCCATGATCGGACCCTCTCCCCCCCCCCAAAAAAAAAATGAAAATATATTTCCTTTAGAAACATTTATTCGATTTTCTCAAAATTTCCAAAAATTTCCCACTCAAAGCATACATTGATAATTAATTTAGGATAGATGAGAAATTCTGTTTCAACTGGAAATTAGCATTGAATGAAATGATGCATAAGAGTAGAAATTGCGTGGAATTTTTTCCGCTACAAAAAATTAAAATTTTCATGAATAAGGAGTCATACGAATACGATTCGCTGGGGATTTTATTTCACAAAAAAATATGTAACACCGTGATTTCAAAAGACAAAAAAATTTTTTTTCAACACTTTATCAATTTTCATTTCAGATAACCACGTTGAACTATACTTTCAACCATTTTTCCAAGAAGTAGATAAGCAGGCCAATTCATTGAATTCAAGTAAAATTAGGATAAAGAATTCTCAAGTTTCTTTAGTTGGAAATTTTAAAAAATACTTCTTTTTATAATTCTTTTACTCAAGATTGTACGAATAAGTATACGAATTTTCTTATTGTAACATGTTATACGGTTAGTGATGGGAGGAGGGGGGAGAGTCAAACTATAAAATAAATGATCAAATTTTGAACTTCATTGACATAATGACATTTTATTGAATTTGAAAAAACGAAATAATTTTTTCAAAATTAATACAGGGTGACCGAAAAGTAGTTCCCAAAAATAAATGCTTCTCAAAAATTCCCTAATCAATTTATCCGAAAAATTTCAATTCTGGCAGAATCCTTGGTTCATTACTATTCGATCATAGGCCACTTCATAGATTCTCAACTCATTTAAATTTTTTGTGAAGCATAATTCGATTTAAGTTTATAATGCTACAGCTAAACATATCAAGCAAAATTTAAAAATTGCGCGGAATAAAATCTTCGAATATCTGGGGGTAGGTTTCAAGATGGCCAAAAGCTTGATTTCAACCCTGTCAATTTCAAAACAATGCGTTCAACCTTGAAATAAGGAGGATTAGATTTCAGCGCTTCACAAATTGGAACCAGATGATTTATCCCTGAATTACTGAATTATTTTTCTGTTTTACGAGAAAATTGTGGATTATTGAGGTTCTTCGAGCAATAACTTATGCAGAGATTAGAAGACTGTCTATTTTAGTAGAATATGAGAAAAAAAAATTACCTCGCCAGTAAATTTTTTTTACTGAAATTTTAAATTTTTTTCGGGATGTACTTCCCGGTCACCCGGTATTATGATTTTTTGTAACACTTTTCAGAATATTAAAAAATTAGTTTTTTTTTAAATATTTTGTCAAGTTTTATTTTTTACAATTAATGGATTTTTCTTAAAATTTCAAATACATATTTTGGTTTCATTTCCCTCCATTTTTTCGAGTTGATAGGCACCTTTGAAAATCCAAAAGAAGACAATATCTAATAAGAAAAAATCATCCAAAATTTTTATTTTTAAAAAACTGTCAAAACTCAGTTCTTCATGTGCTTCCAGCAATACTGAATTTTTCCAGAATGACATTTTTGTTTTAAAAAAATCTCAGATTTGTCCAAAAAATGTTTAAAAAATCACAAAATGATTTTTTTTTCACAGAAATTCAAATAATAATGGTAAATTCCTTCCCTTATAAATTTATACCAAGAAAAATATCACAGGACCAAAAATTTATGGATTTTGATATTCAGCAAATCTTGTTTGAAAATTTTTCAAAAAATTATACTTGAACAAAAATTCTAGAAACGAAAAAAAAAAGAAATGTATGGATGATAATTTTTTTTCGTTTCCTTATAATTTTTTTTTCAACTCCATCAACTTTTAAAAAAGTGTTCTTCTTTAGATAGGTGAATGAAAAATATACTTAGGTGTTCAAACTTTAAACATAGATCTTAAAGAATGAAAATATAATTTTATGACTATGGAAAGGAAGAAAGCCATTTTCCAGTTTTCGTATGGCACTTTTCATATTTTTCTTAAATAAAAACAAGAGTCAATTTTTTTGTAAACGTATTTTTTCTTCAACGAAAAAATCAGAATTTTTAAACGGTCTCAAAAAATATTTTAAAAAAATCATTGAAATCTCGAAAAATTCAGTTTTGATCATGAAACTTTATTTTGCAATGTTCACTTCGAAACTTATAAAAAATTCGACCAATTTTCCATTTTTAAAAAATCTATAAATCTAGTCATTTCAAATGTCAAATCGATATCTATATACCTACATATGGAAAAATAACGATAAATAAATTTCTTTCAACACTAGAAGTAGTTAAACTAAGTAATTTTTTCGCAGTACAAAAATATTCTTCACAGTCGCTTAAGGCAATTTTTTACACTTATCTGAACATGGCCATTCGAGTATTTATCTCGTCTCGAATAATTCTCTATTTTCTAAACAACATTTCCTCTCCACCTTTTCTCGCCAATTTCATAATTCTATTCGTACTTTGCAAAATCTTTTATGAATCACTTACTTTTTCTCCATTTTCATTCATTTCACAAAACATCATCTTACTATAACCAATCAAAATTCGACAATTTTATTTTCTGCGCGATTATATTTTTAGGTTCTTTCACATCGCACATGGCACATCGTATCCCAAGCACAGTGGCATTATAATATCGTCTCTACTAATTAAAAATCTCGCAATATGGAAATATCTCGCAGTTTATATATTCTCACGGTCACGTTGTATTATTTTTGAAATTAAACTCTCCTTGAATCCATCTCATAAACGGGTGTTCAATTAAAGCATTTCTACGTCTCGATGATTTTTTTTTTACGCAAAATGACGAAAAAAATCAACAGCTACACATGTTCGGGCACATGTTTCGAGATGGAAAATTTCTCTCAATCTAATCTTTCGACCGAAATACGAAAATTATTATATATTCATAATCTCAAGAGATAATCCAAATTGAACAATGAGAAAAAATGATGATTCTGTGACCCTACGTCACCGTACGAGTAAAACCGAACATAAAAATTGACATAATTTCATCGTTTGGTACGAAACTGTTATTAATTTTTTTTTTCAACACACACGTTGCTGGTAATCTTTTGAAATGGATTTTAACCTAAGTGAATATTTATTAGCAAAATTTCACTGATTATACCAATTTCTAATTAAAATGCATATTAATTTACTTATAACCATGTAACGTGATGAATATCATGGTACCATTCGAGTGCATAAATTCGAGTCCTTTTCGATATTCGAATTCAAATAAACATTTCGATAAATAAAATCTACCCACGAGTAAGTTCGGATCACCTTCAAGTGTACTTATTTATAACGATTTCAAATATTAATTTTGTAAAGATACTCGAGGTGTTGGAAAATACACAGACACACGTCCATTTTACCAAAATGGCTGTTAAAAAACATTACAACGTTATCTGGACGTTTATTTGTAAGATATTTCTCGACGAAAAAATCGAAATCGACAAACACTCGAAGCTGCACACAGATTTCCAACTCTCAATTTCTATTGACGAGCAGAATTAATTTTCAAGGAGAAAAATTTAATGAATGCGCAATACTTTAAACTGATTAGAACCATTGGCGATGTTATTGGCAAGAAATTTTATAAAGGAGATGTATGTTCAGATCAATTAAAGCAGTGGTCCCTAAAACACCTTTATTATGGATTCTGAATACATGGAACTCTCTCTCAGAACGTTAAAATTGAACCCATCTCGCAAAATTTTCCTCAGATTTTTTTTTTTCGTGAGATATACGATTTTTTATGATTCTTGAGCTGGAATTTTATCAAAATTACTGTCTCAAAATTTTTTTTCGAATATTTCTAATCTGTGGATAGAAAAATCCATTCTCAACGTTAGTCACCAACAAATCAGTCCATTGCTCTTTCTCATATCCGGTTAAAACTGGTGAAAAAAAAAAATAGGCGAAAATAAATCCCCCCGTGTGAATGTACAGGGTACGACATAATTAAAAATATTATTAATTGAGGTACCTAGTACAATGATCATCAATCATCACGTCGCTATCACGAACTTTGGGCAAATTATCTACTTATAAATTTAACCATTTTATGTACTTATGTCCATTCGACCGCAATTTTAAATCGTCGGTTTGATACTTTTTTTAGACGTTTAACGATAACAGGCTGACCCTTTTCTACTTTTAGCTTCAGCCATATCATAATCGTTTGACCTTTGTATACAAGATCTTGGAGAAAAATACAGTCAACATTTCCAACGATTTCACTGTTTTTTAATTTCTGAAGAAGGGGAATTTTCTAGTTTTTTTTTTTATAACGCCTTTTTTTGCTCAGAAAATCGGCTCTAAGGATCAAAAATCATGCCAAAAAATGAAAAAAAATTTCAACAAAAAATTCAAATTATAAAAAATCTTGATGCGATAGAATGAATTCGAACTCAGCACTGAAAATTAGGTAAGAATCTTCAATCAGAATAAACAACGCAGAAAAAAATTGTCGATTTTGCCTGTGACATGTTGAAAATATGTTTCATTACTTTCTAGGAAAATTAGGCCTAAAAATATGAATATAGCATTAAAATTTTCTTTCTGTATACTCCAATCAACTTTTTTCTAAGAGTCTTAATTTTGAGATATTTTTAATAAAAAAATGAGTTGAAATCGGAAGTTGAACCTTCTAAATTGAGCTTCACAAAAAAAAATTTTACACTCCATAAAAATTTTTTCCACATTTTTTTTCGTTCAACCATTCTTTTGCTGAGAAAATTGACTTCGAAAGTCGAAAGTTATTGAAAACTGTAAAATAATGTTCAATACAAAATTCAAATCGTGAAAAATTCTTCAATAGTGGAATTTTTTCACGACTTTTTTCGTGATCAGCGTAAAAAATACTACAAAAAACACTGATTGAATTTTGAAACAGCATTTCAATAGATGCTTGAACATGTTTACCTATGAAATTTATCTTTTGAACTTGATCCACAAATCTGCCAATAAATCTGCCTCATGTTTCACTTTTTTGGGATATACTTACATACGTTTTCGAAAAGTCACTTAAAATGATCAAACCTTCCTAACATCGTCGAAAATAATAAAAATCCTGGTTTTTGTAAAAAAATTTGCCCATTTTGTGATTTTGAACAATTTTAACTTCAAACTTCTAAGTCTGTTTTTTTTCTTTTTAAAATTATTTTTTTTACAAATTAAGCATATTGGAAGCAAGAGATTCCTGAAGAAATTACATGCCACACCCCCTTCTATCCCAAAATTTATTGGCAATAAGCATCTTTTTGGGGAAAAATCTTAGTACGATATGTTCAATATTACTTTTAATCGAAGCACCCCCTGAAGAAATATTGTAAAATCTTCAAAATATTATAATTATTTCATGAAAACTACACACAATAATTAATTTGAAAATTGGACAGTTTTCGAAAAATTAGATACCTAATTTTCCAAAAACTGAATAATTATTTTCTAAAAATTGAACGATTTTACAAATATTGACGATATCGATACTCTCAAAATTGACGAGTGTTTTCGTGATTTCGACAATTTTTCAAAAACTCGAGAATTAATCAAAACTACCCTACTTCAATTACATATAAAATAAAAAATAAACGATTTTTTAAAACTTGTATGGCGTTTTCCATAAATCTGAACGAATTTTAAAACATAGAAGTAACTTTTCTACAGATTTTGAAAGAATTTCCTAATTTTCGATCAGTTTTTTATGACAAATTATTCTAAAATTTGGTAAGATTTTTAAAAACTGACCAATTTTTCAAAAAAATGATTAATTTTTCAAAAAGAAAACAATATGTCAAAAAGTGAACAATTTTTTAATATTTTACAATTTTCCCAAAACTTAGAGAAAATTTTTAAAACTTGGAAAATGTTTTGAAACAAAACATGGGCAATATTTTTCAATACCTGAATAATATTCATTCAAAACTCAATCGAGAAATTGTTCAAAAATTGAAACGAGACGTCTGAAAACGTAAAAAAAACTGCAAACAAACTGAAATTTGAAAAGAAGTGAAATTTTTTCCATTTAAATAAAAAACTGGTACGTATAAATTTCCACAAAACTATTTCCTCAAAGAAATTTATTGTTGAAAAATTTTCAAGCGAATTTGTGAAACTTGTAGTTTTATTTTTTACCTATTAAAATGCATTTAAAATTCTTGCCTAAAAAACAGTTTTCTTAATATTTTGGTTATTGGAAACTAGAAAGTGCTTATTATCATTCAAGTATTCAAGTATTCATTTCATTTTTTTGTAATTTTCAAGTGTAAGAGCAAATTCTGAAAAGTCACCGAGGTGATTTGATGAGAATAGTGATCAAAATCGATCAAAAATGTTTAAAAAAGCCACCTTATCACTAAAAAAATGACCAATTAAATACACCGTGCAATTCCCACCCCACTCCCTCTACTTTTCATCTCACGATAAATCAATCGACCTCGCCATCTGACCCCAGTTCTTTTTTCAACATTGGCAAATGAACTAATAAACTTTGATAAACATTTTTCAGCTACTCGTGGCCAGGAAATGGGAAACGCGAACTCTAAAAATGCGGTTAATTAATGGCGAATTATACGCAGGCACGTATACCGACATCGATGGCGCTTATCTCAATTCTCGGTGCCATTTTTCGATACACTCTCGTACGATATAAGAATTATTATAACCGGCAAATCGATAACGAAAGTTGCAAACAAAGAAAGTACCAAATAGGTGCTAATACCAGCGTATAATAAATTGATAATTTATAAAAATAAAGGGGAGCATGAGCCGGGCTGTGTGGAAGCTCGCGAGGTTATAAATTCATATAGATATCCAAATGTAAGTATGAGGTATCATTCGGTTAAAAACCTTGCTACATCGGTCAAGGTAGAAGATAAAGGGAGATATGAGATGGAGTTTCATTTTCCTGCTTTTGAGATTGGTTGTTGATATTGGGCAAGAGAGGAGGGAATTGAAACGAAATTTTGATAAGAGAAGTAGCAGAAAAATAAGACAGTAAAAAATATTAGAAAGGGAAGTGTCTTCTTTGAGAAAAATAGTTCAAAAAATTGAATCTCTAGTTTTTTTTTCTTGGAAAAACTTTAAAAATTAATTGCCAAGATACGAATGTTTTTTATAAAAAAAAGAAAAGAAGAAGAAAAGAAAAGAAAAACTAATGAAGAAATAATGGTTTAATTTTACGAAGGGTTTAAGACCATCCATTTTTGAAGAATTCTCCTGAAATCAAATCCCCAGCCCCAGCTAGAAATTCTTTCAAAATTTCACCAAAAAATTGAGCCAGAATAAAAATTTTCAAATCAAAATACCAGGCCACCTCATTCTGAAAATTTTCGATTTTTCAACATTATTCTCGAAGACGAAAAATACGAATTTCCCATCAAAAATCCCCATTTTCATCTAATCGAAAATCAATATCTCTCATTCAGAAAACTTCACACCACAATCTATAAATCTATTTCCTCTCAGATCACAAAGGAAATGAAACCAATACGTAATCACCGAAGGAAAAAAATGTTATCATAGTTCATTAACCTTTTCCCTTGTTAATAAATATTTTAATTAGCCATTATCTGGTATTAGCAAAGATGCACAGATACGTGTGAAGTTGGGTTATCGAAAAAAACATAACCGATAAAAACACTTCACCAAAGTACAACTTTTCAACCACAGGCAAGATTGATACGATGGTCGAATTCGAGTGGAATATTTCGTATCGAATGGAAAATTTTATCGAACATTTCCCAATTTTTTTCGGAGGTGTGTCTGTTTGCCTTTTTTTTTTTTCATTTTAAAATACATATAGCTCGATTATTTCCCACTATGATAATAATTTTTATTTTCAGTCTGTATCGAGTATTTTTTGTAAAAGAAGCCGAACGAGTTGGACGTGAATAGCCTTGGGATTTATTCGCACAAATTTTAATCCCAAGAGGCGAGTTTCAAAATACTACAAAGAAAATGGTACGAGAGGAGATTGTAAGAGTACAATATACTGTGTTTATTAAATTTTTGGTGGATTTGTTTGTTCGACGATGTTTATTTTACAACGAGTTGATTTTTTAAATTATTCGAGTGTAAACTGAGCAGTTGTAATTTACAAGTGATGAATAATTAACCATTTATTAAGATTTGAGAAAAGGATACGGAATGAAAAATGAATATGATGGGGAAAAATTGTTATTGATTGAATAGCTGGGATGAGATTATTTTAGATTTATTTTTTGAAAGATGTTCAAATCGTTTGGTGCGTGTTGTCCGGATGTATTTTTTTCGTATACGAAGGTGTTTTCGGTTCTATTTTCATTACAGAACTGCCCACGTACTCGATGTTTTTTTTCTCCATTTGTAAAAAAGTGTTTGTTGGAAAGAAAATAGAATCGAGTAGGTCATGTAGGTCAGTGACAAATTGAGAGAGTGAGTCAGAAAACAAACGTATGCGAAAGATGAGAAGTCAATTTGAAGGAGTGAAATTGAACTCGAATGGGCAACGAATGCAAATTATAAAATATGAAGTTCAATTTTGAAAATCGTATTTCAAAAATAGAATATATCCATTTTGAAGACTTTTTTCCAATGTCAAAATTATAGAGATGAGAAACACTTGAAATACCTGAATTAAATCATGTCGTCAAATTGTGTTATCATTAGCTCTTTCAATTTTGACAAATAGGAAAAAACAGGGAGTCCAAAATATTTCAAAAATAATTTTCTCTGGGTTTTCCAGCATGGTATCTAACTGATTTTTTTGGGGAAAAATCACTACTTTTTCACTCCTTATCTCACTACTTTTTTCCAAATATATTTTCAACTCGGCCCCCCCCCCCCCCAAAAAAAAACGACTTTTTCCAATACCGAAAAAATCAAAATTTATTACAGAAAAAAATCTGAATTCGCGACTTTCAACATTTCCTGGACTTTTCTAAGCATGCTCCAAATTTGCTCAAACCCTCCCCTCCCCCTTGCATATACTCGTTTCAAAAGAAATTTTTTTTGCCCCTCTCTCGCAAATACTCTTCTTTTTTATAGGAGATTTTAAGGATTTAACGGATTTTTCATCAAATATTTATTCAACACTTACGAAAAAAACATTATAATGTTCAAAAAAAAATTTTCAAGGACTATTTTTTTATTTTTAAATACTCAATTGTCTGGAATGAAAAGGGAGAGGTCATACCATAACTTTTATAATTATTTGTATTAATGTAATAGAGCCCGAGCCCGAGCGAAGCGAGGGCGAAAATTTTTGAAGAAAAAAGTATCCAGAAACTAAAATTGTTCATTTAAATTTATGCTTTTTTCGTGCTACTTTTTTGACTTCAAAAAAAATTGCAATGAGTTCATCTTTCAAAAAAATTTACAAGTAAAACAATTCCATTCATAATTATTGTCTCACAGAATCATATTCATTCAGAATGACCATTATCTAGGTTAAAAAAGAAAGGAGCTTCATGCCATCATTTTGAAAATTAACTGTGCAAAGGCCGAGTCCGAGCGCAACGAAGGAAAATTTTTTCTGATGTGATTAGGAAAAGGAACGAAATGTCTTGCCCGAGCACAGCGAGGGCGAAAATTTTTTTTAAAAAATGAAACAAAGTAAGCAATGTCAGACAAATTTGTAATTTTTTTATACTTTTGCGACCAAAATCTGAATTCGCGATTATTTTCATTTTTTCACTACTTTTTTACACGTTTTCTTCTAAATTCACTACTTTTTCACTACTGGCATGACCCATTTTTCAATTCACTACTTTTTCACTACTTTCACTACTTTCACTACCCGTTAGATACCCTGTCCAGGTTTTCAAGATCATTTTTTCAAAATTTTCCAGCACTTTTTAAGGAAGCATGGATAAGAGGGTGGTTTTTTGCGTGACAAAATTGTTTAGAAGAATTATTTAAAATGCACCGAGTCCAATGATTATTTTTTAAAAATCGTTGCTTTCTAATGAGATTTTTACAAGCTCCTTTTTATGGTAACAAAAACGACTTGAATTCAGTTCTAAAAATTTTCGGCTCCAGGCCCTTCTTCCCCGGCAAAAAAAAACTTGAAAACTTGAATTTATAACAGAAAAAAAAGGTGATGAGATATTTTGAAAAACGAAGCGAATTATGAATAGGTTTCTGCTAAATCATAAAGTTCAGATATTTCCGATCAGCAAATTCAAAAAGTTCTTCACAATTCATTACTCCTTTCTGAGAAAAAATGAAATAAAAATGAGCGAAGAAACACGTTCTTAGATGATTTTTATCATTTCAGATTTTTACAAAATTGCAGTAAAAGTTCCAAAATTTCTTGACTTTTCTAGATTTACAAAATTCGTAGACTTTTCCAAGTTTTCCAGAAAGTGGACGCTGAGAAATCATCGAAACAACATCAGGCCAGTTTTCACTTTTCAGCACTATTCAATTCCATGATCAATGTTTTCGAGAATTTTTAATCCTGAAATTGTGTTCGTAACCATTTCAATTTTAATTAAGGGAAAACCATCAAGCCCCCTTTCACTTTCTCAGGAATGACTCCAAAAATGAAATTTTTTTAATCAAGATGAGGGTAGGTGGTGATTCTTGGAATGAGGAGCTCATTACATCACTTGAAAAATTCAGGAGATTATTCAAAGGAGATTGGTAAAATTAGTCAAAAATCTGGGAAATTCATCGAAAATGAGAAAAAATTGAAACAGTAAAATTTTTCAAAAAAACAGAACAAGAAAGTCGAGAAAAGTTGAACAACATTCACTCGCAATCAGAAAAAATTAAGTCACAAAAAATAAGCGATTTTCCTGAATCTTGATGATTTTTTTTCTCAATTCTAATGAATTTTTTTCCAATTTTGATGATTTTTCAACTTCCTATTTTTAAAATTTTCTCTAACATCATTTGCCATCAAATTTTTCATTTTTTCTTCAATTTTGTTCAACTGATGAACTTTTTCAAATCCGTGATAAAAATATAAAATTGAAAATCCAAGTAGGAAAAATCGTGAGAAAATTTTAAAAAATTAAGAGGGTCGAAAAATTCTAAAATTGGATACAGCTTTGAAAAAATTTAGGATCAAAAAAATTAAGAAAATTCGAATTTTTTTCAAGAATATGTACGAAATTTTGGGAAATTTTCCACACATACGAATTTTTCGATTTCTCTAAACAGATGTTTACTTCAAAACCAATGAAAAGTACACATTTTGTGATCATATTTCGAAAAAAATTAAAAAATACAATAGTAAAAATGACTTAAAAAATTGATTTTCTGAACAGGTTGTAATAAAATTTCTGGACGAATTTTACATTTCTCCAACTTTGAAAAATTTACCAGTACCTATACACTTGAGTATTTTTCCAAATAGGGAAAATTGGACTTTTGCACTTTTGTAATTATTTTTCAAAAAACGAAAAAACAAAATTCAATTATACATTT